>JARJIL010000007.1:60650820-61250820 GCA_038502395.1 Dittrichia graveolens | reverse complement strand
TATGACTTACCTTCTCTCATTTTCACTCATACTCTCTCTCCCTCCCTCCCTCTCTCTATCCCCTATTACCATCACTCGGCCTTAAACCACTACCACCACAACCTCTCCACTAGTTACCACCGCACATATTTATAGAACATGTTCACAAATCATGTCGAAATCTCTATCCGTTTCATCACACTATCTCTGATCTTCACAAGATTTTGATCTATTTCTAGATATCGGTCACCCCCTCTCAACAAATCTCGTCGGATCTTCACGAGATTTCAGAATCTTAAAGCACTTTTTTATATATGGAAAAATTTAATTCATAAGCGATTTTATTGTGAGAACAAGTTTTTTTTTTAAATATAGCAATATAATCAATGCCAAATTAAAGAGCATGAAATTCTCTTTTTTGTTTAATTTTTGTATTTTAAAATCTTTAAATTTGTTACATACTTTAGCTTTTAGAACTTGAGGCTAAATATCAAAAGGTTTAGAATACTCTTTTTCTATTTACAAACATTAACCTCAACAATTGTTTACTATATTTGGTCTTTTATCAAACCTTTATAGACGATTTGTCGCTGCAAAAAGCTATAATTCTTGTAGTGTTAACATTAATAGCTATAATCGGTTGTTACGAATCTTGTAATAAGATTGGTTTTTATTGGGTTTGTGGGGCTCATCATTCACTTGAGCCGGGTAAATCCACGACTCTTAAACCCACCGCTTCTGTAATAATGCAGGAGCATCCCATATCGGTGATACAAGGGGGATTCTTCCTCCTTATAAGGAGGGGGGATCTTACTCTTACCAATTGATGAGTTTTAAATCCGTGAGGGGCAACCCAAAGCGGACAATATCGTTGATCGGTTCCCTAGTTGCGATCCTAACAATTGGTATTAGAGCCAGGGGCGTACCGATGTGGGGGGGATGCTGGGTTTGTGGGGCTTATCGTTCCCTCGAGCCGGGTAAATCCGCGATTCTTAAACCCACCGCTTCTGTAGCAATGCAGGAGCATCCCACATCGGTGAGGCAAGGGGGATTCTTCCTCCTTATAAGGAGGGGGAATCTAATTACTCTTACCAATTGACGCGTTTTAAAGCCGTGAGGGGTAACCTAAAGCGGACAATATCGTTGATCGGTTCTCTGGTTGCGATCTTAACAATTTTCAATTGAACCCTCCTACAAAAATAAAGAAGTGTAGAAGAAAGTCAAATGAAAAAGAATAAAATGAGTACACGTTACTTTGTATTAAGCCTACCTTAAGTTATTTTATAGGTAAAGAAAAGTATATATATATATATATATATATATATATATTAGAATAACGTGCTAGAATTTTATGATTGGTTTTGGTAACATGTAAACATCTTATGTATATGCCAAAGCAAATCTAGTAGAAGTTTAAATTTAATTTTTATGTAGAACAATACTTTTAGTTCTTAATAACTCTAAGATGTCGACCTCAAAGAATATAAAAAAGAAGAAACAAACACAATAATGTCTAACAAAAACATTCAAGCATAAAATCTTGACCATTAATCTTGGTCAACCTATGGGGTGAGTCTTTATTTCACCTTAATTTAATATACTTGAAGTCTTTACTCGTCTAACTTTCCAAGTATTGGAGTATTTTATAATACGCAAATTCAACTTTGGCAATTTTTTAATTTGTATTTACGAATGAGTGGAGTCCAATTAGATTGAGCTTAGATCTTCCACAAATTGTGTTACATCCAAAATGAGTTGTACTTGGTAGAAAGTTAAACTAACTTTGATGATTTAGCTAATTGACTGTTAAAGTATCTTATTAGAATAAAGGGTTTTGATCTAGACGTATATAAATTTAGAAAATATTTTTTTCCAATCTTAAGATTGTGGATTCTGATCTCAATAGTAAACATAACGCGTAAAATTAGGTAGGTGTGGGTGTGTTCACTTGTTAAAAGAGATATTTTATTAGAAATTATTTTGTCCATGATTTTCCTTTTATTTTTAAACTTCAGTGATATTTTTAGAGATATTTGAAGATAGTGAAATACTTTTATCAAACCATGTATCGAATCACGTATAAATTGAACATAAATTGCTACAAATAATAAATGTCTTGGTTTATAACTCCTTCCATCTTCGCTCTTAAGAGCACGGCAAGCTCCGACAATTTTTAGTCCTTGTATTAATTTGTAAAAATAGGCATTAAAACTTATAATTTAAAATATTAAAAATAAAATCCTAATTTTTTCAATTCATCTCATAATATAATTTAAGATGAAATTTCATTCAAATATTACACAATTTATATATTCCGTTACTTGAAAATTGTGATCATTTGCTCCTTGAAAACCATCCTTCTAATATGAGTTGAGTCAAGTAGTAAGCGATGGCCAATAAACATAAAAGAATTAAAACCCTAAAAAGAAATATAGCAGTGAAAACCAAATAGGCAAATACTCGGCAAATTTAATAAGTTATTAACAAGATTTCATTATTTAAAGAACCTAAATTAGAAGTCAACTAGTCATGAATGAAGAGCTCCCCAAAAAAATAGGGATGAAGTGGCAAGTGGGAGCTAGAAATTACCTCCGGCTGTGTCGGCACTCGGCTTAGAGCACCGGCTCACCGCCATCAAAGTAAGCAGTCAAAGCAGCAAGTCTCTTGCTCTAAGTGAGGGAGGTAGACATTGAACGAACAACAAATTCTAGGTGGCTCACCGCTCATGGTTTCTCTTTGATTTCTGCTTTTTGTGGAGTGTCAACAATTGAAGGATGAAGGCTTGAAGTTTAGGGCGAATCGCTGATTGTGTGGTTGATTTTTGGTCGAGTTATCAATGGATTCAAACTTGTAATCGCCATCATGTGTATGATTATGATAATGATATCAATAATCGACTCATAGAGAAACTCAATCCCCTTCGTCTCCGTTCCATACACCCTTGAGATGGGAACCATGATTTTGGGGAAAGGAATCGTGGGAGACTCATGTGGTTGTTGTGTCTTTCAAGTTTCAATCTTTCACGCATAAAGTGCCGTCGTGCCAATTTCTTAAATCTTTTGGGCCATTTCTTAATTACACTAAATTTGTTATATTGAGTTGGGCGCTGAATATCACACACACACACACACACACACATATATATATATATATACACACACACTAGTACAAGTTTTGTGGGGTTAACATCCTCTCATGTTGTAGTCAAACATGACCCTCATGTTCTCTCACAAACATGAGAGCAAGTCTATTATTTTAAGTCTCTCTGTAGGCCCCACTCTGAAGTTTGTGAGAGAACATATTAGGTCATGTTTGTTCACAATATAAGAGAATTTTAAACCAATTTTGGGCCCTATAAAAAGTGTGGCCATGCACATAGAGTCTTCGAACATGGGTGTGATCGGCCTTGCTTAAGAGCATATGCAATGTTTTATTTGGTAGGTTAAATGACTCTTTTTTTCCTCTTAAATTACAACTTCTTATAGGCAATCTTAAATATCGAAGTTAGCCATTGTGAGTACTGCTCTTCATAATTCTTAAGTGATATATATACAATTCCATATCTTCTTTAGAACACATAAAAACATCGTACTTGGACAAGGATGTCCAATGAATTGTTTTTGTGGATCATTGATGACTTACAAATTGCCTACCCATATTTTACACAAAAATAGAATGCCCGGGCGCAGAAGGGTTTTACTCCTCTACAGAAGTGTATCTACACAATACATCAATTAGCTTACGGACCTCACCCGACGGACTTGACGAGTACCTACACATGTCGGAGCGGATCTCACGTGAAGTTTTTAAAAAAAAATTGGTACATGGGTGATTAAAGTTTATGACAAGAAGTATTTACGGCGCTGCAACGCCCTACCTTTTTTGACATCCAACAATTATACGCGCATCATGAATCCAATCATAGATTCCTTGGGATATTAGGAAGTATCGATTGTACTCATTGGGCTTGATCAAATTGCCCGATAACATTGGCCTAGACAATACATGCGAGGCGATCACGACAATCCAACTCTTATGCTCCAAGCGGTCACATCCCAAGATTTATGGATTTGACACGTATTTTCCGGGGTCACTGGTTCAATGTACTTAATCAATCTTCAATATTGAACGACGGCAAAACTCTTGTGTGTCCTTTCGTAGCGAATGAGATTACATACAAATATGGCTATTATCTTGAGCATGCAATGTAACACCATGATTTCTAAAAATACCATTTAACAAAAAAATTTAAATATTAATCAATCATTTGTAATGGAAGTCCTAAACCGTAAACATAATATATGCAAACCGATAAATACCATAGTGTCACACCGTGACCAAAATTGCAATAACCATTATTTCTAAACAATAAATGAAATATTAAATGTTTATTGGTTTCAATTGTCTTTAAGCTATCTACGCAAAGTGCATCCCAGCTCTACAAGCGAAGCTCTAAGCCATCTGCACAAGTACAGAACACATTTCAAAAGAATAAGTGTCAGCTTACACCCCGTGAATCGGTGGGGCTATACAAACAAATTTCGTAAAAAGGTATTAAAGATAAAACATTAATACAACAAACATATACCCATGATTGACCCATATATATATAACGTGTGTGTGGGTCAAATAACCATATTAATTAACATAGCATTTCATATTCATTCATATACCACATATCAATCGCATAACACATACCGTGGTCCGTATATCTACCCACTAAGCTTTTGTTAGCCATTAGGCCCCGACTAGCTAGGTAATCCGTTCACTAATCACACGTTAAGCAACATATGCATCGATTTGTAGCTACTCCCGATCCATGCATGAGTGTACATTAGATGATGCTTTTGCTACTCCGACTGTGACGGTATAAGTACCACGTTGTCATTGAGATGTAAGTGCAAATGGAAACGACCGTTCATCTCCTCCTTACACCCACATTATGTATGATTAAGCCCACCGTTCGGATGACATCACTCCGGTACACGAAAACATATGAATCCTTATAACATGTGTCGCAAAGGTTATCTAGAAACCCCGCAACTCCGTGTGTGACTAGCACTTATACCTAAAAAGTCATCAAATGCCTACTAGGCTCTTAAACCGTAAGTGAGCATGCAAAGTTACTACCCCAGCTAAACAAGATATGTAGATGGATATGAATAAAAACTGAACTGTATAAAATGTAAATAATCATAGCATGCAATCACAACCTTGTAAGCATACGTGAATCATATATTTGCAAGTAATACACTTAGCATATTAAATCATTAAATACATTTCCGTTTAAACCGTTTGACAATATATATTTTGTCTATGTACTCGGTCTTGTAAAATTACCGAACTCACCTGAAGTCCCGAAAGAATGAGCCAAAAGAATCACCAAGAAGGTTTACCGAACAACCTAAAGAGTATCCGAGTCCTAATAAGTAACCGAATGATACAAAGTGAAAACAGATGATAACATGAAATACGAATCGTAAATTCCTAATCTAATAATAGGAATTGCAAAAATCATGCTTATCCTACTAAATCGTGAATCACACTCTTTCATGAGACTAAATCTAAAACGACCCAAATGAAGGATCGTAAATTGTTTCTCCCGAGTTAGAATTTGAAAAGAACTTGCGCCAATAGAATCACAAATCAAAACTCGTGGACATCACACGTGAACTTCCCGACCGGTTATGCCATCTCTCAACCTTGAGACAAGCCTCATCATCCAGATCTCGCAATCCTCAAGCTATTAGTTTGTCATTCCATATGAATCACAAATCGTAACCCGTGAAACTAGGACAATACTTCAATGCCCACAAGAAAACCCGAATCGAAAACCATCACCTAGGTGTCAATCGAAAATCATTTCTTATGTACCAAATCGAAAACCATAGTTGCTAACCAATCAAAAATCTCTTAATCCAATTTGAGAATCGAAACTAAAGTCAATCAAACTGGTTTAGTTCAACATAAACAAAATAAAAAATTGGTTCCAAGCATTCACAATTGAAAACCTTTCTCCCCTAGACTAAATCGCAAATCAATCCCTAGCACATCAATTCAAAATCCTCACACATGTATTAATCGAAAACCATTATATATGTATTGTTAGTGTATACATGGTCACACATTGAAAAATACACTCCTTGTTTGAAGATGATAAAAATATGAATATGTGATATTATTGCTTATCAAAATTATTCATATGTTTGTGTGCTTTATTCTTAAGATATTAACTAAGATGAAATTGATGATCAAGTGAAGAATAAACATAGTCAAGACCTTAAATCAATAAAAAGAAGAAGACAACAAGCATAAAAGACAAATTCAACCATCACGGTCTACCCACAGTCGACCGTGAGTAAGCCGTCACTACACTACTCTTAAGTTAAAAAAATCATCCTTCTTGAAATCAATCATTCTCATACTCGACAAAGCGAAGATGTTGAAAAGTTGCACAAGGAATATTATGATCTATCATATAACTTTCTAATAACTTATAAAATAATTTTTTGAATACTCACATTAAAATTACAAGTTGATTTTTTTCTAATGTTTTATAACCCACAAATGGACAAAAATAATATAAGACAACAAGCTCTGTAATATTCCAAATTTTACAACACCATGTGTAATGTTCAATAACATGATTTACATTTTGGTAAAAAAAATTATGGCATGTTATGGATAAATTGGAAAATTATTATTTACAAGAGTAGTTGTCGTTATTCAATAACATATGGTCGTGAAGTGCATTTAGTAACACACAAGGTATAATTAGTTAAAGCTTAAATTATTAGAGATGTAAATGTCTTGAGTTAGGTGTTATATGTGTGGGTTGGCTGAAACTTCAAGGGTGGAAGGTTCCAAGTTGAGATTTGAGGGGTTAGAAGTGTAAATTAGAGATATAAATATCTCATATTGGTTATTTGACTCAATTGATGTAACACCCTGATTTTCAGCCCGAATTTAAAATTTTCAAAATCAATTTAAAACCATATTTATACAAAACCCGTAAAATTTATCGCAGAAGCATCATATCATTCTTGACGTATTTCAACGAAATACAGTATAATTTATCAATAAACTTTTCTATACGTAAATCCCAAAACCTTTGGGGTGTTACAGCAGTCAATCTCACGACCATAATCAGAAAGGGTAGGAAATCCAAGTTTACCGGAAATGCAGTCAATCCAAAACTATGCCCCAAGGCATCTACCCGCCTCACCAAGGCCTCTATACAACCTGCGGATACAAAACATTTTTACACACAATGTTAGCTATAAACATAGCTAGTGATTACATCCAAAAACATTTGTTTTATCAAAACCAAGTCATCATTTTTCTCTTTTGAAAACACAAGTTTGGCAATCAATATCCTTCTGAAAGCACACATAATAGCACATAAGGATGCGACTCTGTCCATTGGGCCACAATGTATCCACGTGGTAGCTAGCCACGGTCAACACGTGCCCGCATGGGGGATAACCACATCACCCCGTCAAGGTGGGGATGCACGAAGCAGTCCACCATAGAACGGTTATCTGAGTGCATGCCCTGTTCACCAAATCCACTCGTGTTGCCACGGGTTCGGTGGCTCGTCAGCCCAGTGAACCCACACGGTCATGATGGCTACTGACATACCCCTCCACTCTCTACACCAATCCCTCAGCCACCCGTACCTCACGGTTCCCAAATCGCCGAAGCCAAAGGAACCTCTGTGTACGTCTCAATGACTAGGAACCCTATGGTACAGAGTTATATCACACAGTGGTCCGGACCGAAGCACATATACCCCGAAGGGTCACATAAGCACATACCCCGAAGGGTCACATAGGAATATACCCCAAAGGGTCATAAAATCACTTACCCCGAAGGGTCATAAATCACTTACCTCGAAGGGTCATAAAACCACTTGCCATAAAGGCCACAAATATCTTGCCATAAAGGCCAATTAATCCAAGCATATCAGCTTATCAATCAAATGAGCAAGTTTCACAATTTATATCACTTGAGCATAAATGCTCAACAATCAAAACCATATTTGGCATCTCAATGCCTAAAAACATCTTTATTGAAAACATGAGTTTCATTAAGTCAAAACCATGTCTTTTGTTTCAAAATTAAAGTCCACTCCAACCTGGAGTATCATGTTTCAAAACCATTAATTTAATCACAATTTAAACCTAGACATCTCCAACATGGAGCAATGGTCTTATTTAGAAAACCATCATTTAAAACACCTCTTAACTTGAATTCACAATTTCCACATTCTTTGAAACCCAAGAGTTTCATTAAACATTTGCATTTCATATAAGCCATATAAAAAACAATGCATGGTTTCCATATTCTTAAGTTCAAAAGCCCATAAACAATTTCAAATCATATAACCCGCATTTATAAACAAATGCATAGTTTCCACATTCAGAGGTTCAAAAGCTTCAAAACCTTTTCTCATCATATAATTCATGTTATATAACAGTTTCATAATCCACATCCCTTGAATCATCAAGATTCATCAAACAGTTGCCAAACAATCAAAATACTTAAGTGATGACTTGAAAAACTTTAACAATTTTGGGTATCCGCAGGGTGTACTCACCTGTGGGTGTGATGAGGATCACAACCCCATCCAAACCAAAGCTCAAACACTTGATCATAACCTATGATCACCAAAACACAAGGTTAACTTACATAGTTAACCAAAAACAAGTTTTTCTAGACTCAATTCTAGCCTTTGAAACCCTTTTGGGTCTTAAAAGATGTACTCCAAATAAATCTCTTATAACCATAGGAATCAATCCCCAAGCATATATAAGGTCAAAACAGGTCAAAATAACATTTTAGAAGACTTCAGGGCATCTCGCGCCGCGAAGATTTCTCTGGAAAAACTCATCTTCCCCACGCGACGCGTCGTGCCGCGACGCGGCCTGCACAGCCCAAATTTTTCTCTTCTCTCTTCTTCTTCTTCTTTTTTTTTTGTTGCAGCTTCGACCCATTCAACAAAATTTTCCAAACAAAACTCATACACAACATGAAATGGGTTTCAAGGTACCATAAAACAACCTTAATAACACCATATGACTACAATCCATCAAAACTTGGGTATTTAATCCCTAATTCAAGGATTTTGACCCATTTACCATCCTTTCACCAATAAACTACCAATTTCAACACATATAGCTAAAATCAAACACAATTTCAAGTTGAGACTTACTTGATCAACATTCCAAACTTGTTGTCTCCTTCTAAGTTCAAAACCCAAGCTCTATGATGGAAGAACTCAAGAAATTACACCATGGGAGCTTCATCCACACAATCATCAAGCTTTCTCCATGATTTTCCTTCCATTTCCTGCAAAGCTCTCCCCCACCACCATTTTCCTTCCTCCTCTCGATTTTGAGCCGAAACAGATGACTCAATTGAGTCATTTCTCTAGATGCTTCCATTTATACCCAAATTTCCATAGCTAACCTCCAAGTTTCAAAACTTGACACATAAAACCCTTCAAGTTTCACCCATTCTACATCTATATATATATCATCTATATACACATGTAGTATATATATTTAACATATAAATATCATCTCAAACTCGTAATTTTACAAATTTTACTTGCATTTTATAGTTTACCAAAAAATCCGGGTATTACAATTAAGTCAACTACACAGCCTTGAGGCTGGAGGAACAATCGAGAAGAAAAAAGAGAGGCAAGAGGGAGAGTTGATCTTGAAGAATTTTTGGGGGATTTCGTTATATGTTGAGATTAGAGCTACTTAATGGAGTTTTAACTTTGTTACAACTCAAGTTTGTTCAATATTTCTTGGGGTTTTTGGCATTGGATGGATATCCTCATCAAGTAAGTTCAAAGCTTTCAATTGTGTTTGAATTGATTCTTATATGAAGTATTTGATGATATATGGTTGATTTGTGTTGATGTAACATCCTTAAAACGGGCCTAGACGTGTCCGAATATGGTACGTCAATTATTTAATTTAATTAAATAATATAAATATATATTCTAGGAAATGATATAAAATATGAAAAATAATAAATAAAAGGGTTATTAAAAATATTAATAAATATAGATAAAGATTATAAAATATCGAACGGTTTCAAACGAGGATTCCAAAAATATCCTCGTTAGTTGAAACGGTTAAACGAGAGATGAGTTGTAAGTTGGAAAAGGGAACAAAATACCCACTTGTGGATAATTATAACCCACAAGTGGGCACATGGCAGCTAACATACGTGAGTATTCATTTTCTCAAACACAGACTTCTCATTTTTTCTTCCTATCACCTGCTGTTCTTGCAAATTTGGAGAAGAAGATCAAAGAAGGCTATCAAACAACAATTTACAACAACAAATTAGGGGTGAAATAAGTCCACAAACATCATCTTCTTCATCTCTAACTTAGTAAGCTCCAAATTCATGCTTGTTCTTCATTCTTGAACTTTTGGGTTTTTGAAGAAAACTCATAAAACTCTTGTTCCAGCAGCTAAGGAAGGATCAAAATAGTCCCACAAGTTGTTTCTAATCATACTTTGATCATTTTAAGTGTCAATTAATCCTTGTTCTTGATTATGCCTTTCAAGACTTGAAATTCTAGGTTTACAAGTGGGTTCTTTGATTTAGCCATCAAGAACTGAAATTTATGATTGAAATAGGTTCTAATATCATTTATAAGTGTATAGGAATCAATTCCATGAATTAAAGTGGTGTTCTTGATGAGTTTTGAATTTTGGCTCAAATGGGTCAAAATTGGTCAAATACGGGTCAAACTGACTTTGACCTTCAAAATTGGTCAAAAACACCCTGCGGATACCCAGTTTTTGCTAAAGTTTACAAGTCATCGTGTTTGTGTATTGATTGTTTGGCAAATGTTGATGGAACTTGATGAGTCAAAGGATGTAGAAACTATGGTTATGTTATGTCGTCTTTTCTATGATTGAAAAATGTTTTATGAAGCTTTGAATTTAAAGAAGATGGAAATTATGAACTCAATATAAGATGTGTTTTAATAATGGTTTTCAAAATAAGACCATTTCTCCATTTTGGAGATGGTCTATGTTAAAGTTGTGTTTTTACATGATGGTTTTTGAAACCTGATACTCCATGTAGGAGTAAGCTTTGATTTTGTAATAACAAATATGGTTTCAAGTTAATGAAAAACATGTTTTCACTTATGGTGTATTGTGGGCATTGAGATGTCATATGTGGTTATTTTTTATTGAACAAATATGAATTGTGACACTTTTGTGTTTTGGTGATAAGCTTGTATGCTTGGATTATTTGGCCTTTTTGGCATGTGATTTATGTGACCCTTTGGGGTATGTGATTTGGTCCGGACCATTGTTGTGATATGTACTATGTACCATAGGGTTCCTAGCCATTGAGACGTGTACTGGTTCATGTGGCTTCGGCAATTGAGGAACCACGATACACGGGTGGTTGAGGAATCGGTGTAGAGAGTGGAGGGGTATGTCAATACCCATTATGACCGTGTGGGTTCACTGGGCTGACGAGCCACCGAACCTAAGCAACACGAGTGGACTTGGGGAACAGGGCTTACACTCCAGATAACCGTTGTATGGCGGACTACTCCGTGCTTGTAACATCCTCAACTTGGGCCTAGTTGTAATTAGTACGTACGCAGTTATTGTAATAAGATGTACTTTGCATATTTTGTTGAATTAAATGAATATATGTTTATGTATTTATGCGTATGTACGTATGCATGTGCGAGTATGTGTATGTAGTTAAATGAGGGAAACCCTCGAATAAAGAATGAGGCAACCGCCTCTGCCATACGTGAATATATATGTGGTAAGTTGACTAAGTCAAACTTAGCAAAGAAAACACACAAAGAAAACCGCAAGCTTACCTTCTCTCGACTCTTTTTCTCTCGTTTCTCACTGTTCTCGGATTTCAGAAGAACAAGAAGGATTCATTTGTTGATCTAGGAAGGTGAGCAGCGTGACTTTATTATGTTTAGAAGATTAGAAGCATGTATAACATGTTAAGAACCATGAATCTAGGCATGAACATCTTGAAGAACATGGAAAGCTCACTTTCTAAGTGGGTTTTACATGAATTATGTTCTTGTTGGGATTTCATGTGTTTATGACGATTAGATGATGGTGTTATGATGTTCTGGACTTAAAGAAAGCCAAAATAAAGTTGTTTAAATGATTAGATGAAGCTATCGGAATCACAATTGATGAAGTTGTCGGATTCCGCAACTATGAAGTTGTCGGAATCCGCATGTGATGAAAACCGAATGAAGTGTCGGAATCCGATAAAAGTGTCGGATTCCGCAACTCTGTCGGATTTCATGTTTTGTAGCCATTGGAATCCGCAAGTCTATCGGATTTCCTTGGTTTCGGATTCTAAGTGTCGGAATCCAATAAGTATCGGATTTCCTTCTATGTATCGGAATCCGCAAGTGTCGGATTTCGTGTGCATGGTTGGAATTCCTATGTGATGGAATCCGAATGATGAGTATCGGATTTCATGGTTTAAGATTGTCGGATTTCATGAATCCGACAGGACCATCGGATTTCCCCAAATCCGACAGTCCTAGCGGATTTGTGTTAAAACCCATGATTAGATGTAGTTTTTATGAGCATTGTATGCACATGTGAATGATGAATGTAAACGTGATGTGCTAGGTGGACTTATTGTGTTAAAAGACTCAGAACTTAATACTTGTGCCTAGTGACAACTCAGGCGAGTGCCTACGACCATGAGACTCGGTAGAGTAAGGCTTGCCTGCTAAGTGGTTATGTGAATGTACTATGTATGACTAACTTGCTTTTGCAGGTACGTTCGAGAAAGTAATTTTATGACTTTTATGATGTTAGAATATGTATCAGGAGCATGCCAGTGGATCCAGTTTGGAACCACTTAGTTAATACATGATGGTATGATCGTATGAGTAATTGTATGACGTTATATGTAAGGTGATGGATCCCTGTGGGATCAAATGTACGTATATGTGTATGTGACCTGTCTGCAGACCATCTGACGCATGGTTAAGGTCAGCCGGTTAGATGGATCCTAACAGGACTTCGGTCATTTTTGGATTTAACGGTGATTCGGGGTGCATCCCGGATCAAGGTTCTGCAGAACCACCGTGCCTTAACGTGAGTGGTGATCAGCTGATTGTAGTTGGGTTACCAGTAGAGCCTTTGGCTCTGTGAACGATGCTTGGTGGATTGCCTTGTGCTCCCCCACCAGCGCAGATTGGTCGTGTCTGATCCCCCGGTCTGAGTTGTTGAGCGGGATTGATTACCCTGCAAGACACGACTCTTACCGATCTTGTCAGCACACCGCTATGTGCTAAGCTAGCAATGATTGTTTACGATATAACGCATGACTTACTGTATTGATGCTTATGATTGTATGTACTCACTAGCTAGTGTAGCTAATGATACTATGTTTCCCTTTTCAGGTAAAGACTAGATGGCCTGCGAGGCGGGTTACTTTTGGGATATACATTGCCCCTTGTGGGTGGAACACTTGTAATTATATGTTGTAATGTAATATGATTCTATGGTCGGTTCCTGTACTTGGTAACACCAACGTTCTTTTGATAATGTAAATGACAATTGTTTTAAAAGAAAATTTTCCGCTGCTAAAATCTGTTTTGACATTAAAGCAACTGAATTCAGAAGCGGTGTTACAGTGCTTCCCCTACCTTGACGGGGAGATGTGGTTATCCCCATGTGGGCACGTGTTGACCGTGGCTAGCTACCACGTGGAGACATTGTGGCCCAATGGACAGACCCGCATCCTTATGTACTTATGTGTATACTTTAAAGTATGATTGTTGCCAAACCTGTATTTTCAAAAAGATGATGACTTAGTTTTAAAAAGACAAATGATTTTTTGTTGTACTCACTAGCTATGTTTATAGCTAACACTGTGTGTCAAATGTTTTGTATCCGCAGGATGTCTAGAGGCCTTGGTGAGGCAGGTAGAGGCCTTGGGCATAGTATTGAATTGGTTGCAATTTCCGGTAAATCTTGGATTTCCTACTCTTTTGATTATGGTCGTGAGATTGATTGTGGTAACATCAAAAGTTTTGGATTATATTCATTGATAATGTTAATTGTTGAAAGGTTTTTTTATTTTGTTGAAATATTTACAAAATAAATTAAAATGCTTCTGCAATTATGTATAAACTATGTTTTAAACTGAGATTTCAAAAAGTTTAAATTTGGACTGAAAATCAGGGTGTTACAAGCTCCTTGTAAAAACTAAACATAATCTTACATTAAAATACTACAAACCTAAAATTGGTAAAAATATCTTTTATTTTTGGAAAACTTTGAACATGTTTTTACATAGAACTCTCCTCATTCCATTTTGGTGATAAAATTCAAATACTTTTAGAAAGTCAATACCTACCTTTTTCAAGCACCTTTTCCAGTCCAGTCTTAAGGTAAGAAAAGGTTTAAGTGTGGTATAAAACAATATCCGGTGTCTATATTCAAAATATCAAAAGTTGTGTACGGGCACCCCACGGTCGACCATGACATCATCCGTGAGGATCCGAACAAAATTTGCTTTTGCCCTTTTGTGGATATTTAAAGAAGTTTGTAACTTCATTTTTTCTGACCTCTTGCAATAAAAAAAATGCAGTATACTAACTCACATTTTGAGAGCTCATTTGCAAAAAGAAAATTCCATCTTTCAATATCAAAGGCAAAAGCAAGAGTGTAAAACTTTGAAGAGCAAATATACATCTCATTTTATCATTTTATTTATATAATTATGTAAGGATTAACTCTAGCCAACAAATTAGAGTGGAGTGTGAGGATTAACTCTAGCCAATAGAATTAGAGTGAAGTTAGGCACATCTTAGCTTTATTTGTAAGAGAGAAGATTATTTCTTGTAAGCTAAAGAGAGAAGTTGTAAATGTTTATCTCTACCTTCAAAAAGAGAAGTTTTAGTGAAGCAAACACTTGATAGGTAATGCCAAGGAGTAGATGTAGTGCAAATTTATTAACACTTACATGAACAACTATAAATCTCTTATCTACTAATTAGTGATATCTCTCTCTATCCCTACTATCTTTATTTCTTACAAATATTTACCGTATGGTTATTAACTTCAAGATCAATCTTTAAAACACATTAACTTTTAAAAAAAGTGATAAACGAAATAAAAGAACATATTCACCCCTCTAAATTCCTACATGTATATTATCATAAATCCATGTTTTGTTCCTTCAAGAATAGCCAACGACACAGGCTCCAAAATTCAATCCTTTAGACCTATATTCTTAACCAAAATCATGATTTCAAGTCCTATTATTCATACATAACATTAAAGATTAAGTCCTTAACATCAATTTTGGGATTTAACTACATAAATCCAACCAATTTTATACCTTTTTGTATGAAACTGTCGAACACCCATAGACCCACTAGCCTTTAAAAGACTTGTTTAATTATCTTCTCCAAATCACCAAGAACTGTTGTTTCCTTCAATTGACCTGGAGCAAAACGCCAAACAAAAACTGCTCTGAGTAAACAAATGGGATACCACAAGATGTTATTAACCCTAATTAAATCTTAAGCCCTTAATCACCAATTAGTTCCTAAAGTCTTCCTTTTTAACCCTTTATCATTAAGTGCCGAATATTATCCAATAAATTTCCCAAACCGTCTCATTCATTATTTGACTATTAAATAATGGGATATGTATACACACACTAGCATCGTACACACGTAATGATACGGCGGCAAATAATTTATGTTTCAACATGTAGTTTTTAAGAATATTATAATATGTTATTCGCGAGATTCAATTTCACAAAAAAGTTTTATACAACACGCCCGTTTTTTTAATTTTCTTTTATTTACATTAACTTTAAAAATAAATTCTAAAAAACGTTAAAATAAGAAAGAAGATTTATATTTATGTTGATGTTCATGGATAAATGTGTTTGTGTAAGAGGGTATGCTAATGAGGGAGAGTATATTTTAAATGATAAAAAGTTAAAGTAAATTAGGAGAGAGTGAAATGGTTAAAAATTGAGTGGATGAAATTAATTTAAATAAAATGAAAGATCAAAATTTTATCTTCGATTGAATTTTAAGAACTCTTAGGCCCTGTTTGTTTCCTGGTATTTCCTAAGATTTCTGGGGATTGAGATTTCAAATCCTGAGAAATCTTGTGTTTGTTTGAAAAAAAAAACAAAGAATTCCAAAAGATAGGATTTCCTTCAAATCCTATCAAATACTTTAGACATAAGATTTTATAAATCCTCCCACCCCCTTAGTATTTTCAAATCTCATAAACAAAGAATCTTCAAATTACCATATTACCCCCACCCCACCTACCCTTACCAAACCCTTACCCTACCCTACCCCTACCCCTATCCCTACCCCACCCAACCCTACCTACCCACCCCATCCCTACCCTACCCCCACCCTACCTACCCAACCTAACCCCCACCCATCCCCTACACTACCCTACTGCTACCGCAACCCCCACCAACCTTTTATTGATTTACAAAACAAACAGGATTTTGGGAATGCAAATCCGGACAGATTTTGTCAACCAAATACAGGACTGGATTCACAATCCTGCTAAATGTAAATCCTTTGACACAATGCAAATCCCATGAAAAAAATCTGCGAACCAAACGCCCCCTTAAAATTAAGTAGGAGAGAATGTTAAATGATTTATATAGTAGTATATACATACACACACACACTAAAAAAGATTACGTTGAAATTCCGATCGTTACATGGGATATATCCACAATGGGCGAAATTTGTCAAATCATTTAAATATCCACAAGATGAGAAGTGTAAAAAGTTCAAAAAAGCTCAAGAGTCGGCAAGGAACAATGTTAAAAGAGCATTCGGTTTTCTTAAATTGCGTTCGCAAATATTGGAAAATCCGGCATGATCATGGTATAAAAAAAAGATACACAACACTATGTACGGTTGTGTAATATTACACAATATGATATTACAAGATAAGAACCAAGCAATTTATAACTTTGATGAAAGTGATCTACCACCATCCCCAGAGCACTCTGTAGAGATGGCCGAAATTACAAACAATACTCTTTGTTAACTACGTTATCACGAAACGCATAATAATCTACGTTTGGATTTGGTAGAGCGTATAAGCATTCTAATATCCCAAGACGAGAAGGATAAATAAATTCTTAGACTTTTTTATATATTTATTACTTTAATGTAATCTTGAATTTCTTTATCTAATGTTTAATTAATCTTAAAAAAATAGTTCTTATTTTACTTTTAATTAATTGTTTACGTCTTATTATTTCTTATTTATTTCGTAATTTAATTAATGTTTATTAAATAAGTTAAATTTAGTATTAAAAAATAAAAATAAAAAGTTTGAATCGTAAGAAGCGTGGGTAGTACTAGGATTTAAGTATGGCTGAAGCATTGAGTGCGTTATTCGGATATGGTTTAAAGCATGGGATGCCCAAAGAAAGGTACACCTGATACTCTTAGAAAAAGGGGTTAGAAGTCTTTTTAAGGAGTGAGAAGACTATAATTAAGCTCCTAAACATCTTCGATCAACAGTTGAACCCTTCGAAGAGATATTGAAAATGGAGACACTAGAAGCAGTGAACGAAACACTTTGAAGAAGAAAGATGAGTGGCGGTGAAAACCTTCGACGAAAACTATGAAATTAACGAGGGAAAATAATATAAAAAATAATATGAAAACATTGAACAAATACTTTTAGTGCTTGATAACTCTAAGACGTCGACTTCAAAAACTATAAAAAAGAAGGAACAAACACAATAATGTCTAACAAAAACATTGAACCAGAAAATCTTGATCATTAATCTTGCTCAACGCATGGGGCTAGTCTTTAATTTCTTCTTTAGTATATTTAAAAATGCCCATTTCCTTTATTCAAGGGTGAGATCAGTATAGAAATCAGGCCGAGTTGAAAAATACCGATCAGAATCCGAAATCTATAAAAAGCTAGGACAAGAAACAGGACCGACTGGTTCCAGTCCTGACAGCTCTTGGTCAAGTTTGGTTCGGTTTGTCGTTTTTTTCAATATATTGGATGTTTTATACACTATACCAAACCAAATTAGACTGAAAACCAAAATCTATGAATACGAGGACCAAAGACCGGACCTATCGGGTCCGGTCCCAGTCCGACTTGTTTCAGTTCATCGGATTTTTTGATCTATCAAACCACATGCTCACCGCTATCTCTATCAATAATTTCATTATTTCCTTTCTTTGTTACTTGAAATTTTTATTCGTCTAACTTCCCAAGTACCGGAGTATTTTTTTTACGCAATGCAACTTTGGCAATTTTTAATTTTGACGCCCCGTTTTTTATAAAACCAAATTTTATAGAAAATCCTCATTAATTAAATAAAATAACGTGCAACCAAGTCTCTTTTATTACTAATACAACGGAAGCGGCACTAAAAGTCATTTGTTACATAAACACATAAACAAATTACATCACTTGAAAAACATTAAATAACAAAAGTATTTAACCCATAACACATTTATTTAAAATTTGGGCAACAAAAAATTGAACTTAAATTAAAAGGTTGCACCACTGAAGTTCATACACCGGGACATCATCTTCATATTCCCATCACCTGAAAAGGTATGAAACATATTAAGAGCTATTAAGCTCGGTGAGTATCTTTAAGTATCTTTAACTCTGAGACTTGTAAATCATAAATTAAAAAATCACTTAAACTTCGATTAAGACGTTTGTAAATACATATCACTTAATTCTTACTTAAAATTATAACCCCTATATTCAACCCTTTAGATTATTCACTTGTATAACATTTGCATTAACTTTTCATTATAACATTAAACACATTTCATTTATCATGTCTCTCATATCTGCATCCTTATTTATATATGGTTCATTTATAATAAAAATTATCTTACTTATAGAATTACACATAACTGTGGTTTTACTGTCAACTTTTATATTCGCATCCCAAATCTCTACTTTGCTCCCGATTAGTTAATCAAGGGTGTTGCTAAATTAACACCCCTTTTACTAAAAAACACCATAAATTTACATCTAAATCTATATCAAAAAACACCCTAAATATACATCCTAAATTAGAGATATTGTTGCTATAATTAAGCATTGAATTATAAACTATAAATACAATTAATCACAAATCATGAAGTAGATTTAGATGTACACGAAGTAAACCACCGTCCTGCCGTACACGAAGTAAACCACCATCGCCACCGTACACGAAGTAAGCCACCATCGCCGCCGTACACGAAGTAAACCACCATCGCCGCCATACACGAAGATCGCCGCCGTACTACGTTTTTACGGATGGAATCGATGAATTATTGAGTTCCTATGATGTCTATGCTAGAGTTTTTACGGATGGAATCGATGAATTACGCGAATCACTGAGTTTCTCACAATCGCCAGCACCACCACAACACTGCATGGTTATGCCTATAACAGGAGTCTTGATTGCCAATAGGTTTGGAGTGATCCTCCATTATTTAACCACCCACGGTGAGATAACTTTTTTTTCTCTTCGGAAAGGTCCAAAATAGATTCAATACCATCAAACTATTGTGATTTCACATGTATATGATATTCATTATGTGATGGTATAATTAGAAGGAGGTTACCCAATGCCTACCATTTGGCTTACTGGATCCGTCACGGAGCCCCATCTGCAGCTGGATGGCAATCCATGTATATGTCACGTTTGGAATGTTATAAACAACTGAAACCTAGTAATCCGAAAGCAGATTTTATAGATATAGCGGATTATGCTTGAATATTGTTTTTTTTATAATTTTAATATTATTGGTCATATTTTTGCATTTATGTTTTTTTATGACTGAAAAAGTTAATTACAAAAAGTTTATTTATTAATTATATAAATGTTTATTACATTTATGAAAAAATGAATCTAATTATAGAAAAAGAAATTTAGAAAGTATAGTTGTATTAATTATCATATTAAAAATAAGAGTTATAATTTGGAAAGTAAACTAAATTTAATTATGAAGAGTGTTTTTTAGTAAATTGGGGTTGTTTATTTAGCCAATCCCATTAATCAATTATTTGATAACTATTTGTTATACATTCCTTACTTATAATAAATGAATCCATATTTCTACGCATCTCTCTTGTGTATAATATAGACTTCACTATCTCCTTATTTCTCGTCTTGCGATTTTAGTAATTTAATATTTTACTCAATTAAGTATCGTATGGAACCCGTATTACATAATAAACTTCCATCTTCTGTTCTTAATCGATAAGAAATAATATCTTTTTCACTCCTTGAAGTATTTATACTTCTATTATATACTTTCACTTAATTAGATCATTTACTCAATAAACATAAATCACATTTACCGTACTATATATATATATATATATATATATATAATACTTTCTCCATAAAAACTCAATCATTATTTTAGAAAATACATCATATACAACTTTACTATGTGTTTAATATATATTTATTCACTTAATACCAAAATTCATAATTCTTTTCATGTGTACATCACATCATTTATTCAATCTAATATATATATATATATATATATATATATATTGAAAAGTTCATTTGAGAACCGTTTTTATTGCGAGAATCGCGAGAATCAATGTTAGCCGTCTAATTCCCCCTCCTTCAATTGGATTGCCCACCCATGAATTCCTTACATGCACCCTGCCACACTCAATCCCCCACACTTTTCATCCATGAATTCCATTATCAAAAATGAATGGCTAAGATTGGTTCTTGCGATTCTCGCAATAAAAACGGTTCTCAAATGAACCTTCCCATATATATATATATATATATATATATATATGTATATATATTTATGTATATATATATATAAAAAAACATCTTTAACTCGTAAGTTGTACTCAAATTTCCAGTTCTCATACTTAAATAATTAAACTTTTTCAACTTTTCACACTAAACACTTTAATAAACTTCAATATATTGTAACAAGTAAACAGTTAACTTACATCTACAAATACTAGTTTAGAGGTACTAACCTGAAGTCTAAAATGAGTAACTATCTTTTTAACAATGTCCTTTATCCATATTTAACCTATAAATATAATCTAAGCATCAACACATGAAAATCAAACAAAACTACAATCTGCCTCGGACGCGTCGCGTCCACTACATAGTCGCGATACGACGTATGAATTGACTTTAAACCATCGATTCTTCTTGTTTAAGCTTAAATTAACATCATGAAATTACTTTTAAGTGTCCTACTAAGTTTCTAAACTCCATAGTAACATAAAAACGTAGTATGCAATGAGTGATCATCATTAATTTGAGCTAATCTTTACTTTCTATCTCTTAAAACATAAGAACAAAGAGATTAATAGTTTTTAACCTTTGATCTAGAAAATTAACACTTGTTTAGCTTAAGTTAACACTTGATATCAGCTTCTACATCTGATTCATAAACATGCAAAGCAAAATCACTTCTTAATCTTCAATTTATAGCACTCTCTCTGTAGCTTTCTCTCTCATCAAGAACACGTAGTAAGTGTATGTTTCCGATCTTCAAGATGATGATAATGAATCCAAATCCATGTTTGATGACTTGAAATAGCCTTGTTCTTGCTTAATCTTGGGTTAATAATCACTTTCTCTCTCTAGATTAGTATTTCTCTCTCTATTCTCTCTCTCTAACCTTCACACACATATGCTCTAGCACACACTAGTGTGTGTTTTAGGTGAAAATTGACTTTATATAGAAAACTTCATATGTATAAGTACTAATATCTCTTATCTATTAATGTACTGCTATTTTAAGTAACTTAAAGATTTATCCTCTTTTTCTTATTATCACTAATTTGACTTAAATAGTCAACCCTTAACACTTTATGTGCTCATACTCTATTTCTTTAACAATGAAAATATTCTTTCAAAAATCCGATTATCACAAATTTGGATTTACAAATATATGAGTGGAGTCCAATTAGATTGAGCTTAGATCTTCCACAAATTGTGTCACATCCAAAATGAGTTGTAATCGGTGAAATATTAACTAAGTTGATTTCGTTAATGGACTATTAAATTATCTTATTAGAACTAAAAGAGTTTTGGTCTAGCAATGTAGAAGTTTGGAAAAGATTCTTCCTAACATGCATTAGAATTGAGGATTCTAGTTTTGATGATGGATATAACGTGTAGAATTAGTTGTGTGAGTGTGTTCGATTGTTAAAAATTATCTTATTAGAAATTATTTTTGTCCATAATTTTCTTTTTGTTTTTGAAATTTAGTGATATTCTTAGATATTTAAACAGTGAAATAATTTTATCAAACCATGTATCGAATGACGTATAAATTGAATTTATATTTTGGCCAAGTGGGTAAAATATTTATTAATTGCTACAAATAATAAATATCATGGTTCATAATTTTTGCTTCGCGTAAAGGGTTGTTAGTTGTAAATTGTCGGATATTGACTTCTAGAAATGATAATTAGTGACTGTTTGGTTAAAACAGAATGATTAAGAATCAATGATTCTGTGAGCTGAATAATTTAAAGATTGTGAATGAATCTAACTCTGAATGTAACATGATGATTGATAAAGGTTCTGAATAAACAATCTTAATGATGCAAGTTACCATTTAAACGTTAAAAGTGATATATTATATTATAAGATATGATATGATTGTTTAAGAAAGCAACGTGTAAAAGGAGTATTAGGATAAAATATTTGGTGATTAATGATTCAGAATGTACTTTAAGGTAGAATGATTTAGTAGCGTTCTACTGTTTCATTCGGCACAATCTTTATTCAGAGACAGCAATAGCACTCAACACTAAATGGTTTTATTAAGTATCAAACAAACATCCCCTTAATTAAGTTTTGTTCTTTACAAGGTAAAACGTTTCTACCTTCGATCAAGAGTTGAACCCTTGGAAGAAATATTGAAAATGGAGACATTTGTAACGGTGGACGAAACCCTTCCAAGAAGAAAGATGAGCGGTAGTGAAAAGCTTTGACGAAATCAATGAAATCAGCAACGGAAAATGGGATACATGAAAAACCTTTTACGGAAACAATGAGAATCAACAAAACCCTTTGAACAAAGATGAAATCAACGACGAACAACATATGGCATTAGAATTACGATGAACTATACTGATGAGTTTTTAGGTGACGATGACAGATGACATAAGAACTACATCGAGCGACAATGAGTTAGTAGGTGAGAGTTGAAATCAACAACGGATGAAAGCGACATTGTGAATGGCACATGAAATCGAAAATGAAATCAAGTATGGAAAATTGCTAATGAACACTAATGGACTATTGAAGGTTTAGGGGGAAGAAATCAGCGAAAGTGACTATAAGGGTAAGGTGTGCTAGAATGCCTACAAAAACAGACTTTAGATTAAGACTTCTCAAATAGTTGTATGTAGATCTTCCAACCTCTTTTTCATCGATAAAAACATATAGTGATATTTCCCTGCCCATAAAGGTACACGTCATTAAGCACTTTTTCGAAAAAAGTGAACACCCCTGGCTCATTCGACATGGATGTGGTAAGTTTGCGGGAGGCATACCTAGCATACTCCCCATACTGTAACACCATCCCCGACCACACCCCACCGTACTTAAGCATCCCCGCTCGGGTGAAGGTGTTTAGCAACATGCAACAACTAAAATGCATTATTTACGACGACTAGAATCTTTTTTTCTCTCTCAACCCTCTATTATACCCCTTCTATTTACCTATTTCCTAACAAAAAATTATCTAACTCTACTTTCTTCTTCACTCTTCTGTATCCTAATTTTAACCTATTTAGTCTCGAATCTTCCCCAATACCATACACACCCCCATCCATGTTTTACCTCCCAAATTACCCTATTCATGAAGTAATATATTTCAATATAAAATTTTGTGCTCTGCATTTTTATAAAGTCTAAACTCTGTCAACAAGTCAAGCCAACCAAGTGGTGGCGTTTCTCAACTCCGACTCTTCTGATTAACATGCACATGGTTTATTAGTTTTGAATAAGCATACAACTTAGTGAGCAGACATACACATACAACTAATCATACACTCTACACAGTCCCTTCGCATAGTCGTATAGAATATATATATTGTTGCCCTCTGCATAATCACATGGCATATATTGATTCCATCTGCACATTCATGTGGCAAATATCAATGCCCTCTACATAACATAAGACGACAAGACGTATAATGACTCTCTCTGCTTTGATATCACAACTTAACTTAATCTTGGTATCACCAACTTAATCATTTTAGATACACCTTGTTCTGTTTTGTAATATTGCTTTGTTTACCAATTAACTCAAGTCAATCTGACTCTAATAAATAATAAAAGCATCTGGTGGGCTAGTCGTCCATGTTGACAGGAAGTTGGATTCATGAAATATGTTCGACCAAATCTCACCAAAGGTTATTATGCGTCTTCAAGTTTTTGACTTCTCGAAAGTTTGTCACACGTGCTTGTTCACTTATTTGTGTTTCAATATCACACGATAGAAGGTCATTTTCATCCAAACTACAAATTCCATGTCTTCGCCTTTGAGTGTCATATGGTGGGTAATATGATATAGCATATATGATGTGGGCCAGCCTTGTCGGATGTCATCCGCGTGTTGGATTATGAGGTATGTGACAACGTTGTTTGAGCACGCCAAAAGCCCGTTCAACATCTTTCCATGCCATATCTTGCATGTATTTGAACTTTTTTCGTTTCTCGTCTTGTAGACACAAATGATTTTACGAAAGTAGCCCATTCCGGATATATCTGATCCGCTAGATAATATTCGTTCTTGTAGGTGACTCCGTTCACCTCAAATGGACACTTGGATGCTTTTCTTTCATAGACATCATTAAAGATAGGTGACTGATCGGGAACATTGATGTCATTATTGAAACCCGCAACACCGAAGTATGCATGCCACATTCATAGATCAGGTAAGGCCACAACCTCTTGCATTATTGTTGGATGTTCATGATCATGTCTCATGAAATGACCCCACCATTAAACAAGGTAGTTTGCCCACGCCGAATGAGTACAGTCTACGTTGCTGAGCATGTCAAGAAATTCGTGTTTTTCTTCAAACGTAGTGTATAAGGGTTGAATATCAATATAAGTAGCTCTATGTAAATATTGCCTACCATAAAGTTCAATAATACCTCTATAGAATTTCTTTTGGCAACTCCATGACGTTTTATCTCCCATCCTCAAGTACTCGTCAAGCGAGTCAGAGGCTACTCTGTATGCCAATTGCTGAATAACGGAAGTACACTTTTGTATTTGATATAAACTTTTTTTTCCTCTAGCGTCCCACTTTTGTTTGAAATACGCATACTCTGCTTCTAAATCATCAACTATTCGTTTGAATAGTTGTTTGCTCGTCAGAACCGCCGCCTAAACATCTCCATCTAATAAACATGGTTATCGCCAAAATTGTTATTTATAAGCCGCTTGTTTGCAGCTACCTCTTTCTATGTTCCCACTCATTACTCTTGCTGACGATTCTACGGTGTTACCATAAATAGCGTTTGCCACTTCTCGAATCAACCCAATAAAATTCCATTTTCCTGTGGGACAAGCTTGTCGGTTGATGCGGATGACGATGATGCGGTCGATGAAGCGGGTTGTGATGAATCTATATTGTGTAAAAACTAAATATTTTGTGTAGTAGAAGAGAAGAAGAAAGATAGAGAGAAATATATAATTTGAGATGCAAATTTTAAAATGTGTAGTGGTGTATTTATAGGAGAAAGAGAAGAATTTTTTTTTATATACATTATGTAACGGTAAAAAAATAAAAAAATAAAAGCTATCAAGTGAGGACGGATTGGGGGAGCTGAAGGATTTACCCGTACGGGTGTTTCTCGACTACCCGAAAAACCCGAATGTCAAATTGAAGCTTTCGGGCCACCCGCTATGGGTGGTCTAATTGATATCACATTACTTTTACTGAAGTATTTAGTTCACCTTTATTTACACGTACACTTAACACATTTTTTATTTACTTTGGCAAATGGGTTAAAATTTTTAGTTATTAAGCATGTTGTCTTTGCTGACTTTACATCTCGTTACATTTATGGTCCGTTGTTTATACTCTTTCTGCTTATTTATTTAATAATTGTATAAGTTAGATATGATTTGAAATTTGATTAAATGGGGTTATTGACCTCCTTACTTTACGAATAAGATTAGTATTTTAATTAATATTTGGGTTAGCTTTTTATATCATATATATATATATATATATTGAAAATATCATTTGAGAATCGTTTTTATTGCGAGTACCATTTTTAACCGTCATTAATGATATTTTGATCTTTTAAATAATTTTCCAACCGTGAATTACGTACGGGTGAGTTGTCATTAAAGATCGAATCTTGATTTTCCCGAAACACCCCTCATTAATGCATTATTAATATGTCATTAATGAGCCGTCATTTTTATTGGCTATTGATTTATTTTTACCAAGGGGTTCTTATGGTGCTCGCAATAAAAATTGTTCTCAAATGAACCATCTCATATATATCTATACTAATATATAAAGAATTTAACAATCTCTCTCTTAAATGTCTTAATCTCTTAAACTTAAAATAATTTGAAATTACCAACTTACCCCTCATTTAAACCTAAAAGGAAACCATTGAATACAATTTTAATAACTAAACCTTCCAAAAAAATAATGTTTAAAAATGTCAAGTCAATGCAAATTAAATCTTAACCTATAAGATATTAATCTAATTAAAATTAAATAGAAAACCTCCATTAAAATGTTATTTTAAATACTCTATCATATAACAAATATTTTAATTTAAGTTTTAGAAAATTCGCATAACTAAAACTCATAAACTTGATAACATGTAACCTGAATTTATAAACACTTGTATAAGTAAAATAAAAGTTTAATTTATCATATATTTAACATTACTTTACTTGAACTCTTAAAATATAAGTAACAGAAAATTATCAATATAGTCTTAAATATACTTACATTTTTTAAAATACATAAACTCGACGACCAATACATTATCTCATACCTAAACAATTTTTCATTCAAATCAACACAATTTCCAAAGTCATTGATACATTTTTATCAACTTATTTTATAATTAGAGATTTTTTTTCTTATTGTATTGTTTTTCAAAAGTTATTTTAGAAATTAACGAAAGAGTTGATAGATAATAAAGATATAAAAAATGGAAAAGAGAAAAAGAAAATGGACATGTTGCGAATGGAAATTATTTAATGTCATCATAGTGCTTGAATATCATACCCTACGTTATCGAAAACGGACATGTTATTGAGTATGAATTAGTTATCGCCGCCGTATTACGCGGGTAACATGCTAGTGTATATATATATATTTTTGTAATATATTATATATATACATGGTAATATTTTATATAGTCTCACGCTTAAACATAGATCTCAAATTCTAAATTTTAGTCATTAATTTAAAAAGACAAAATAAAAATTAAAAATAAAAATTCTAGAAGCAAAGCCCTCAAAATGAGCAAAAATCTGAGTGAGGGCTTATAGCTTCACATTTTACACAATCAAACCCCCCCCCCCCTTCAAACCTGACACCCTTAGCCTCTAAGGTTTCACCCAACTAACACATACAATACATAACTTATACTATTAGTCATTACTATCATTCATAGCTTCTTTTATAAATATAACCCACAATCTCTTTTGAACAATGAAGACACCTATTTAATCAATGTTATGGTCATAATAGAATTTCGGAATATTACAGAAATTGATGCGGAGCTTGATAGAGGAGAAGACTTTTCAATCGGGTCGGTATCTTCAACGCACTTTCAGGGAAAAGTCTTGTTCAGAAGAAGATTTGCGTTTTCGCTTGGAGAGTCGATCGAGATCGTATTCCCGTGTGCTCTAAACTCAACGACCGGGGCACGGATCTACCTTTTATATTGTGTCCTAGATGTCAAAGGGAAGTGGAATTTGTCATGCACGACATCTTCTCCTGTCCACTTTTGTAGCCAGTTTGGTTCAAAATTCACAATTGGTGGGGCATTCAATACAAGGAGGTTCCAATTTTGGAGACATGGAAGATGCTAAAAAGATCTCCTTGTCGATTTGGCAGTTAAAACTATGGGAGTTGGTCAACAGAGTGATGGCTTATTTCGTATGGAAAATCCGTAATACGATGGTCTTCAAGCAACTCCCTACTGATATAACTAATGTTATTTTCGAGACATAGTTATCACCATTTCAATGGCTTAAATCGCATGTCAAGAGGGGCATATTTTTATCTATGAATGATTGTTGACACGTTTACCTTGATGAAAATAGGATAGCAGGTTTCAAAAATTTTGGGAGTTGGACTCCCATTTCTTCACGTCTTGTGGAGATTTACTCTACACGATGGCCGATACTTTGTACCATATTCGAAGGTTGGTAATAGAATTAATGTGTTTGCTTTCTAAAAAAAATGATATTATCGTTTGTGCTGATGGTTTCTTTCCACATTAAATCTTAGTATTCTTATTTTTTATTATTTATTCGTATTTCATTTTTACATAGTTCATGATATATTTATTTTACACCGGGACATAAAATAACATATAATGTTACTGTTGTAACATCAGGGCCAGCCTCGGGATATTAGAGGCCCTGTACAATTTAACAAAAATAGGCCCTATAATTAAAAATATTAAAAATAAGATTCTAATTCTTCATTCATTCTTATAGTATTCTTCTAAGGTAAGATTCCACTAAAGTTATTACACAAAATCAGATTATTAGAACACCTAGTACACTAGAACAGATTCATAAATTCATAATTCATAGTCATTAAACTAAGAATTCAAATAATCAAAACACTACTACACTAACCTCGATTAGTCTATTCCTCAATCCTCAAACAGAAATTTAGATAATCAAAAAAGTCCAAATTTCAAACAAAAATTGAGTCTCTGGAACGGAAATTAAGCATTAAACTAAAATTTAGAATCAGAAACAGAAACATATAATTATATTATGTTATAACTTATTAACAGAGAACAAATTTGACTGTTACCTCACTAATCGATCCTTTGATTACTCGTGCCTTGCAGACCAGAATGGGTCGAATAGCATAATCAATGGGTGTTGAGTGAATGAGTATTGAATGGCATAATCGATTTCTTCGTTTCGATGATGTGTCTCGTGACAGACTACAGAGAACAAAGACAAGAATCATCAATCGATGGGTATTGCCATATCGTGAGTGTCGAATTTCTAAACTTCTAATCAATGAAATCCAAAAGCAAAAGTAGTAGTACAAAATGGAAAAGTTGTTTCTCGAAAAATGGAACCGTCAACGTAGGTATCGAGCCCTTTCATTTTCGGCTGAGTATCGAGATGAATATCCTGGAAATCGAGAAATCGTTTGGAAGTGTCGAAGCCTCAAAGGTAGGCACAGTCGACTTAATGATTAGTAAACAGAGCCTAACCTAATTAGGGGAATTGGTTTGGGCCCTTGAAGACTTGAAGATAAGCATATAAAAGGCTGGGCTATATATATATATATATATAAATATATATACACACACATGGACATAAAAAAAGTGAGGCCCTAGTATTTATTGGGCCCTATGCAAGTGCACACCTTGCATAGGCATAGGGCCGGGCCTGGGTAACATATCATTTGTATGTCACTTAAATAGACGGCTTACTATTACTTTATGAATATCATCTTTGCATTGACTCTCTTATTGTTCCTTGACTTTGTTATAGTGGAAGCTTACTATTTAATTCCGCATAAATTCTTTATTATCTCCTTGAATTTTTATAATACATGCTAGCTTAACATCTCGTGTATAAATACGAGATGATTAAAGTACATTTTAAATATTTATAGTGTTAAACTGTACTAACATATATTGTAAAATAGTAATAAAATATCCATAAGGATATAAAATCTTAAAGATGGAGTAAATCTATTAAAAAACAGAGATTCATACATAACACCGTCATCATAATTTTTTGTAGAAACTCTTTATAATAAAATTTGAATTTTTTACTTTAAACCAATTGGTATATATGATTACATAAATAACCATGAAAATATGTATATGTGTCTACTAAATAATTTAAATAAATGTTTTTATCAAGATATTTAAGTGTTAACAAGTTAAATTATCGAAAAATAACATATAAGAAAACAACTCGTTCGTAAACTATTTAAGAATTATGTCCTTTTTCTGCTTAGTCCATAAATTAAAGGTTTAAGCTACGTTCACTTCCTGAAAAATCCTCCATTTTTCCAGAAAATTTTTCTAACAAAATTTAAAATTAGAAAACATGTTTACTTGCATATTTTTTCACAAAACTCCATCACTTTTTCACATTTTATTTTTTCAAACTTTCATACTTTTTTAAACAACTTTTCAAAGAAAACACTTTAACCAAACATGTTTTTCATTTTTTTCTAAAAAAGGAAAACTCCACTCCTTTATCTAAACATGTTTTCTATTTTTTTTCAGAAAATGAAAACTCTACCATTTTTCACAGAAAAATAGAAAACGTAAAATAAAAAAAATTTCTCCTACTAAATGCAGCCTCAGTGTTACAGTATGAGCATATTTTGAAATTATTATTGGGTATACTCTCTTTTAATACTTATGCCTCTTTATACACTTAAAAATGTATTCTCCAATCTCTATTCAATATATATTAAGTCATTCACATTCTATTCTAGAAGTTTTATGTAGTAGAAGGATATTACATATTTAGTCCTCCTAGATATTACAAGATAGGCCCTCTAAATTTGTATTTTATACAAACTGCACATACACAATTTCTATTAATACACTTAGTATTAGCCTATTAGGTGTTAAACACGCCTAATTTATAAAATTGGTAAACATGAGGGTAATATTTATCAAGTACTCTGTATCTTTCATACATTGGTGCCAGGTCATTTTATTTGGGGATGTTTGCTTCGTGGTGTTTTCTAGGAATCTTTAGAATTGGGATTATAAATCCTGAGAAATCTTGTGTTTGGTTTGTAAAAATGGGATGGGATTTCAAATCCCGGGAATCTTTGAAATCCCACAAATGAGGTATTTCTAATCCCCCCACCCCCATGGTATTTACAAATCCCACAGATGAGAGATTTCTAAATTTTGTGTTTTGTTCGTTGTTCGTCGTCCGCCTTCATTTTTCATCCGCCGTCGTTCGTTCGTCGTCCGCCGTCGTTCGTTCGTTGTCACCGTCTTGGTCATCCGCCGTCGTTCACCATCGTTCGTTCGTTGTCGACGTCGTTCACCGTCGTTCGTCATCCGCCGTCGTTCGTCCGTTGTTCCCGTCGTTGGTCATCCACCGTCGTCCGCCGTCGTTTGTAACACCCGCAAACCTGGGCTAGGAGATTAGCGGGTTAGTGGTATGTGCTTATCTGTTTTAAATGCAAATAAATGGTTAGTTAGTTAGTTAATTAATCAAGGATTATAATTGTATGTATGTATGTATCTTGTTATGTGTATGTAGGTATTTGGATGGTTATGTATATGTGTTTAGGTGCATGTAAATCAAGAGGTGGATAAGCCACCTCCTGCTTCGGTATTTGAAAGTATGTACGTGTGTCTATATGCTAATGTAGGGATTAATTAATTGTCATTTATCAAAAGAAAAGTGTAAGTGTAAGTGTGTGTTTCTGTTTTGCTCTCGGCCGAAGGAAAAGAAAGAAGATACAATCGGATTTCAAGATTTTGGGTGTTTTAATTCAAGAAGGTTAGATTTGTTCTTGATATGTGTCTAGTGCTAACTTGAAATGATTTCTACTGAATAACATGTTTATATGAAGGACACTATGATCGGTTTTGTAGAAACTGGATTTTGTGGGTTTTTGATAGTTTTTGTGATTTATATGTTATTTGGGTTGATTTAATGCATGAATACGTGTTCAAAGATGGTAAACATGTTTCTGGAAAGTTTTAATGAATCTATGAACTTCTGGGTTTGATTGTGTATGATGATATGATGTTGTCGGATTGTGTGTTTAAGAAGATGATGAAATCCGATTTATGCCAAAACCAACACTTGAGAATGAAAGCTTAAATTCCGATTGTTTGAAATCCGATGCTTGTAAATCCTATACTTGAGAAAAACAGAGACTATGAATTCCGAGACTTTGATATCCGGAACCCCAAATCCGATTGTTGATTATATAAAATCCTACACTTGAAAACCGAAAACCTAGAATCCGATACTTATGAAAGCCAAATCCGAGAGCCAAGAATCCGACAGTTTGGAAATCCGACACTTGTAGTTGCGGATTCTTAGAAATATGATAATTCAAGAATCCGACATTTCATGTTTTGGACTTGTGATTGTTATTGCTTGTTGTTTATTTAATGAAGGAATCATAAATATATGTGGTCAGATATATTTAGGAGATTGAGACTGATTTGGTTATTCCTGTGTTTCAGGCAATCCTAAGACTCAGTAACATTAGACATCTAAGTTCGTGCTGAATTTGAGGTGAGTGGACGTTAATCGCGAATGGTAAAGATTTCGGTTAATGTTATTGGTGTGATGCACGATTGTGCTTGAGATTGGATTGGATTGATTGAACTGTTAATTGTGATTATTGTTGATTGATATCTGCTGCATGACTATTTGGTCGATACGCACTCTTAGTATGAATTTGAGTTGCGTTCGGAAGTTAGCTATACGTAGAATTGGGCCGGGCTCGTTCATTGGTTGGTTGAACAGTGTTAGCCTTACTGGTGCATATGTGCATCAGAGGGGATTTTCACTGTGCCAATTCAGTGGAGGGCTATCGGTAAACCTTTGCTTTTGCCGGCATTGGTTGTAGGTTCTGCACCGAACCGCCGGTCTTCTCGGGATATGTGATTACATGCTTTGATATTGACTGTGGATGTTTGCTTTTGGGTTTAGCCTCTACTCACTTAGCTTTGTGCTAATTCCCCTCAGTTGTTGCTTTTGCAGGTTCGTGTTTGTAAGGTTGGCTGAAGGAGAAGTTGACCTGACTCTGATATTATTTTTGAATGAAACGAGCCTGTAGCTTTTGTAACACTACAATGACACTTTTTTTTGTGAACGATGTTTGTACATTTTGTTAATATTGGTTTGTATGTAATTAAGTTTGTTTATTTAAAAGCTTCCGCAGCGTATTTTAAAAAAAATGGCTTGAGTTTTCCGGTGTTACATCGTTCATCGTCCACCGTCGTTCACCGTCGTTCGTCGTCCGTCGTCGTTCGTCGTCCGCCGTCGTTCGTTCGTCGTCCGCCGTCGTTCGTTCGTCGTCGTCCATTCGTCGTCCGTCGTCGTCCGCCGTCGTTCGCCGTCGTTTGTTCATCGTCCGCCGTCGTTCGGTCTTCCGCCGTCGCCGTCGTTCATCGTCCGCCGTCTTTGGCTGTTGATGGAGTTTAGTGGTGGTGGAAATCCCACGTAAGAAATATGAACCAAACACAAGATGTGATTTTAAATCACACTAAATGCAAATCCCACCAAATACCAATCCCATTTAAAATCTCAATCCCTTCAAAAACAATACTTGAACCAAACACCCCCTTATTCTTATTAGACCATCAGCATTCAACCCGAAATTTTTTACTACCACATCAGCATTCATATCATCTCACACTTCCAACCCTCTCTACCTATAAACCCCACATCAAACCCACACCAACCCACATATATTATTAATTATAAAATATATATTAAAAGAGAGAGAAAAATGAGTAATAGAGGGAAAAAAGAAAAAAAAAGCATGACCGGCAACTAGTGCTAGAACCCAAAAGGGTTGGAACCAGCGTGAACCACCCAGCAACGATGGGTAGGGGCGCCAGTGCCGGGGCCAGCCAGCGCTGGTGTTCCAGCCGATGCACATGGTCTTATACACTTTGATATATTTTATGTATACACAATATTTTCTGTGAAACATATATAACTCTATATCTTTCTTTGTGTCACACAAACACAATAATCCAGTAACAATCACATCTCTTAAGGCATGCATAACTTATCGTATAAATGGATTAACATATTTTGGATACATACTCTTTTGAACTCTTGCAGTTTAGACTAACATGTTTAAACTCTTAGAACCCTCTTTCGTGTCCACACTCTCACACCTTATCACTAGTATAGGAATCTAACAAATTTGATTTTGAATAAGTCCATGGGACCATATTATTACAAAGGTAGTCTCATAGCTTAATACCACTCGTATAAACATGAGGATTGTTAATGTAAATTTTGAACATTTATGGTGTGAAATCTTAAACATATAATAAATCCAATAATTGTTGGTGTAATTAGAAATTACGAATTGACATGGTATCCGATGATTGTTGTTGAAAATTGTCCAACAAATTGCGATAATAGTTGAATCTAGAATTAAGGTTTTGTTGAATAATACTTTTGAATAACACGTAATCCGTTTAAGAAGACGGGTAACCATTTCTACTTAAATCCGAGCATAACTCAAAATTTAAGGTTTAAGATTTTTGACGTAAAAAACTCTTCAAAGATAGATGATTTGTGGGGAAAAATTCTAAATTAGAATAATGACATCCTAATAAATAAATATATATATATATATATACACACACACATATATATAAGGAAGGTTAAAATGAGAACTGGTTTTTGTATGAAAACTGCGAGAGCTAATTTTAACTCTTGCTTAAAATTAATCAATAGCTAAGAATTTTTGGTAGCTCATTAATGATGGGTATATTGGAAAAATCAAGCTTCACAAAATAATAACGGCTCACTCGGATGCAATTCACGGTTAAGTAAATATATAAATGATCAAAATATCCTTAATGAGTCATTAATGACGTTAAGAACAATTCTCACAGTTCTTGTACAAAAAAGCTCTCGATTGAAGTTTCGCATATATGTGTGTCTATATGTATGTATATATATATATGGGCAAATTGTACGAAAATACAACAAACTATACTAATATTGTCATTGTATACAACCAACTTTATTTTGTACCTAAAAATATACAACTTACAAATTTGGTTCATTGTATACAAGTTACCTATGACAATAGGTAACTTACCGATAACCTAACAAAATATAAAAGAACTTTGGTACCTAAAAATACAAACAACTTTCAAATTTTGTTCATTGTATACAATCGGCAACCGGAAACCTGGTAATCAAGTCACCGATCGCATACAATGAATCAAAATTGTAAGTTATTTGTATTTTTAGGTATAAAATAAAGTTGATTGCATACAATGACAGTATTGACATAGTTTATTGTATTTTCGCGCATTTTGCCATATATATATATATTATAGGGAGAAGTTCAAACGAGAATTGTTTTTTATGTGAGAACTGTTTATAATATCATTAACGACTCATTAATAAGGGTATTTTGATCATTTAGATATTTTTTCCAACCGTGAATTGCGTCCGGGTGAACCGTCATTAAGGTGTGAGACTTGATTTGCCCAAAATACCCCTCATTAATACATCATTAATGAGCTTATCATTAGTCATTAATGAGCCAATCATTAGCCGTTAAAATTATTAGCCATTGAATTATTTTAATCAAGAGCCAAGATTGTTTTTCGCAATTCTCGTATAAAAAACAGTTTTCATTTGAACCCTCCCCTGTATATATATATACATACATATATATACATATATATATAGGGAGTGATTCAAACGAGAACTGTTTTTCGTACGAGAACTACAAGAACCAATCTTATCCGTCCAATTCCCCCTCTTTCAATTGGATTGCCCACCCATGAATTCCTTACATGCACATTGCCACACTCAATCCCCACGCTCTTCATCCATAAATTCCACTTACCAATTGAACGGCTATGATTGGTTCTCGTAGTTATCGTACGAAAAACAGCTCTTGTTTAAACTCTTCCCTATATATATATACACACACATATTTATTTATTTATTTATAAGATTGTTGTTTTCTGCCCATTCTTTGGCTACCGGTCATTGACTTCAAGCAGGGCCGGCCCTGGGCCTGGGCCACAAGGGCAGCCGCCCAGGGCCCCCCAATTTTAAGGGCTCATTTTCATTTTGCAGTATATATATATATATATGTACATATGTTACAAGCCTTTTTTACATACTAAGCCCAATTTTGCGTTTAGCCCAGGAAGGAGGCAAGGAGCCCATCGGCCAGAGTCCAAAGCGACGCCGATTAAATCTAACACATTGAATAGACGAATCGTCCATCGGGAAGGCGCAAAAGAAGCGATGGAGATTGGAGAACAAAGCGACGCCGACGCCATGGAGAAACGGAATCGTCGCCACTCCCGGTCGCCATTCATGAATTATAAGCTTCAACTTCCAAGGTATTACGAATCGATTGAACAGACAACGATTACAACTCCGTTTGAAACTCAAAAACAACGACGTTGGTCAGTGGTCACGCTGCAACCCTAATTCCTATTCGGAGAAGAATTTCTTCACTTCGGGTCTTCAAGAGTTCAAGTCTTCGAGAATCGAGAGTCGAGACTTCGACTGTTCGAGTAAATTTGTTCGACTGTTCGACCGGACTGTTCGAGACTTCGATTAAATCTGTAAGACTGTAAATGAGTAATCGAGTTCAGTGAGGGCAAAATCAAATTGATGTTGGGACTATTTATTTGGGGCAAAATCGAGTTCACTTACTTGGGGCAAATCAATAAATCATTATTGTTCGACTGTTTATTTGTTTAAGAATCAAGATTCAAGACTTTCAACTTTTCAAGTTGGGGCAAATCATCTATTCATCTGTGTTCACTGTTCGACAGAGCACAATTGGGGCAAATTCTTCAAGCTTCAATCAGGTGTATTAATTTCTATTTTCTATAATCCTATTTTCTAAGTTTTTAATGCTTTACTTCATTTAGTGCTTTACTTCATTGTGATTACTGATAAATTTGTTATTTGTTAATTCCAAGAATCTACTGATTTACTCATTTAGACTATTAAATTTGTTAGACTGATAACTGATTTAGTGCTTTACTTCGTTTAGTTAAATCTGTTATTTGTTAAATCCTATTTTGTTAGACTGTTAAATTTGTTAGACTAATAACTGATTTAGTGCTTTACTTCATTTAGTTAAATCTGTTATTTGTTTAATCCTATTTTGTTAGACTGTTAAATTTGTGATTCTATCATTCTGTAATTGTTAATCTGTCATTTTTCGTGAAGCTCATGCCTCCTAAAAAATATTTATTGGGTAGCCAAAAAAAAGAAAAGGGAGGAAATTGAAAAGGAAAAAAAATATTTACGGGGTTTAATGGATATATTCAATCAAATATATTCTTATCTATAATCTACAAAACAAGCTTCATCAAATGTCCAAGCTCCAATCGTCAAGATCCGAGTTCAAGTAGAAGCCGATGTCGAAGATTCCTACAAACAAACGTTTGAAGTTTATGAGCTTACAAAATAAATAATCAAATGAGTTTAAGTTTTTATAAAATAATTTTTATAAAAATTGAGATAATTTTTTATAAAATCACAAGCTTGGTAGTCAAAGCAAATGAAATTCCTATTTGGCAAATACTAAACACAATCTTCTATTGAAATAAGCCAAAACCATATTTAGCAAAAGGAATCTCCCAAAGAGGTAAACTTCCAACATGCTTTGTGCATTTGGTTTCTAAACTACCATTTTTATGATTAAATTCAAACTTAAGAAGTATGACACTAACCCAACTTTTCTAAAGCTTCTTTTCAGTGCATTTTTATGGTAAAAATGGGTTGTGTGTGGTTTTGGTAAAAGGCCAACGTCTATATCCACAAGTCTTAAAAAGTTCCAGCAGGCTGAAGGTCGATGCCACGGTCGACCATGGATCAACCGTGGACTGTCTGGACACTTTTTGAGCTTGCACCTTTTTTCCTTATTTAAGGCAACTCAAGTCTTGTTTTTTACCAAGCTCTTGCAATCTAAAAAACACAGAATACATACAAAATCTTGTGAGCTCATATTCTTTGATAATATTTTCAATCTTTCAAGATCAAGAATGAAGCAAGAGTGAAAGCCTTCAAAGTTCAAACACTACATTACCTTCTTACATATTTGTAATAGTGTGAGAATCATCTCTAGCCTTAGAATTAGAGAGAAGTGAGGATCATCTCTAGCCTTAGAATTAGAGAGAAGTGAGGATCAACTCTAGCCTTTCCAATTAGAGTGAAGTGGGGTTTATCTTAACCTTGTTTGCAAGAGTGAAGTGTAATTCTTGTAAGCTAAAGAGAGAAGTTGTAAAAGGTTTATATCTACCTTTAAAGAGAGAAGATAGTGGAGCAACTCTTGGTGGGTGAGGCCAAGAAGTGGATGTAGAGCAAGGTTGTTAACCCTTGCTTGAACCACTATAAATCATTATGTCCTAGCTACTTCATTGGTGATATCTTTCTTCCTTAAACTCTTTAATTATTTGCAAATATTGTTAAAAACTTCAAAAAGTGGGCATATAACCTATTCACCCCCCTCTAGGTTCTAACAATTGGTATCAGAGCAAGTTGCTCTAGATAATTTTTGAAAAGTTGTTTAAATCTTCTAAAAATATTTTTCAAAAATTTTTGAGTTGATAAAATGGGACAAAATTATATAGAGGGGAATTTTATGGTTAGACCTCCACTTCTTGAAGAAGAAGACTTTTGCTATTGGAAGCAAAGATTCATGACCTATGTAAAGGCCAAAGATATTGACCTTTGGGAGATTATTGAAGAAGGAGATCAAGTTCCAAAAACCTTTGATTCTAAACAAAATGCTTATGTTCCAACCCCTAAAGAAAAATGGGATCAAGAGAACTAGAAAATGATTTCAAAAAATTTTCTAGCAAAACTTTTTCTATACAATGCTTTACCTAGAAAAGAGTTTGAAAGAGTTTTCATGTGTGAAAGTGCAAATGCTATTTGAAAATCTCTTGTCATCACACATCAAGGAAATGCCCAAGTTCTAGATAACAAAACCGAATTACTTGTTCAACAATATGAACAATTTCAAATATTTGATGATATGAAAACTGATGATGCTTTTACAAGGTTTAATACTATTGTTACTAGTCTCAAGGCACTTGGGACTACTTACACTAACAAAAAGATTGTAAGAAAGTTTCTTAGGGCTCTTTCACCAAAATGGAGAGCAAAAGTGACGGCTATTGAGGAGTCAAAGGACTTGAAACATTATGGTATCATAAAGGGTTCAAGATTACACAAAGGTGGATTAGAGTAGGAGTTTTTGATACTAACCATCCTAGACCCATGAAACATTATGTACCAAAAGCTTGAATGAAAATTACACAAGTGTAGGGGTGCAACAAAAATGAGATTATGTCTCATTAATGGATTCTTGATAGTGGTTGCTCAAAACACATGATCGGTAATAGAGAACTCTTCACTTCATACAAGGAGTATGATGGAGGACATGTGGTGTTTGGAAGAAACCTAAGAAGAAAGGTAGTTGGTAAAGGTAACACTCTTCATGACAATATCAAATTCTTGAATGTTGAGCATGTTAATTGTTTAGCTTACAACTTAATAAGTATTGGTCAACTATGTGATAAAGATCTAAATGTTAAATTCTCTAAACATGAAAGCTTGATATGCAAAGATGATAAAGTTTTAGTAAAAGATGTTTGGAGAAATGGACTCTATACATGTAGACTTGGTGATAATCCTAACACACAAGTATGTCTTGCATCTATAATCGATAGAAGACTAGGAAATGCTAACATGAGATTAGTACAAACATTGACTATGAATGAGCTTGTTAGAGTCTTACCAAATGTTAAATTCGATAATCATTTTTGTGATGCATGTAAGATAGAAAAACAAGTGCACTCATCTCATAAATCTAAAATGCTATAAAAAACTAAGAGATGTCTTTGGGCCTTCATCAATTCAAAGTTATGGGGGAAACTTTTACACACTAGTTGTTGTAGATGACTTTTCTAGATATACATGGACATTATTTTTGAAAACAAAAATTGAAGCTTTTGACAAACTCAAAAATCTTGTCAAAAAAAAAATTCAAAACCAATTGGGTTGAATGATTATCCCAATTCATACCAACCATGAAAGAGAAATTGTTAATAAAGCGTAATTTGGAGCATTTTGTGATAAACATGGTGTTTCTCATAACTTTTCGGCTCCTTACACTCCCCAATCTAATGAGGTTGCTGAAAGGAAAAATGGGTGTTTACAAGCTTTGATTAGACCAATGTTAAGTAAAACACCATATGAAATCATCAAAGGTAGAAAACGATCCAATAACTCAAGTTATAGGAAACCTAAATCAAAGACTCACTAGATCCCAAGCCCAAAACCTTAATACCTTCTTTGCCTTTGTGTCACACATAGAACCCAAGAATTTTAAAGAGGCAATTAAGGATAAAAATTGGGCAATGGCAATGCAAGAAGAGTTTAATACCTTCCCCCACAAACCCTAGCCGCCATTTTCAACATTTATCTTTCAAAAAGCTTGAAAATCATCACAAGAAAAAAATACTTTACCTTACGGTTGAAGTTGCGGTCAAAGGCTCGGTTGGATTCACGGTTGAAGATTCTTCGTCTCGTGGTTTCTTATCTTCACAAATTTCTTGTTAAAGGTATACTTTTATCTCTTCCTCCTTTTCTTAGAACTCTCTTTGTGCACCAAAGAATCATGTAATCTATAGGATTTGGGAGATTTCTAAGAAGAATGTATATTTGGTTTGAAAATGATGTTTTTCTTTGTGTAAAAGAAAAATAATAGATGATATTGGTGTTGGTTAAGTATGATAAGTATATAAATATCATGTCACAAAGGACAAAAAGTCAAATTTCAAACAGCTCACCTACGGTTGATACACGGTCGACCGTAGCATCGACCGTCGTGTACATGAAAATTCCAGGCGATCCACGGTCGATCCACGGTCAATACCGTGCATCGACCGTCAGCCCACTGGAAATTTTTGAGATTTTCAATTTTTATTTTTCTTGACTTTTAATGCCCAAACTCAATCTATTCATGCTTAATATATCTTAACTAACATTAGCTATCACATGATTAATAAAAGTTTCAAATCATTCTCCACTTTAGAACACATACACATTATGAACATATTGTCAAGGAGTTTGCTATATTCTTGAACACACTCTCAATTATGTTGAAGTATATTACCTCTTGTCATGCTTTTACAAAGCAAAGGTCTTTTACAAATCTAGTGTCATGACAAGATAAATTGTGGTGATTCAAGGGGAAGTAGTTATGGTGATTGTTTGTTGATATGATATTTGCTACTATTTGCTATGATTCTTATGCCATGAATTATGTTACTTGAACCTTGGCTTGTAATAAATGTATATTTAGAATATTGTTTATACTCACATCTCTTTGGCAAGTTCTTGGTAATATTTCCATATATTATAGATCAAACATCTCAAGAAGTGGAGCTCTACGTTCAAGGGGGAGCTTATGTCAATGGGGAGTCTGCTTTTTGTTAAGACAAAAAAGGGGGAGAAGATAGAAGAGTATATAGAAGATAGAAGAATATAGACATATATATGTATATATGCACATGTTAACATGTTAAAGTTATATATACAATTCTTATACAAGTTATAAATTTTTGTCTTCAACAAAAAGGGGGGAGATTGTTGGGAAAAATAGGCTTATAAATATATCCTCTTTTGTTGACACAAAAATATACAACTTGTTTATATAATTGTATGTATTAACATTAATATATGTGCACATATACATATATATATTCAATCAAATATATTCTTATCTATAATCTACAAAACAAGCTTCATCAAATGTCCAAGCTCCAATCGTCAAGATCCGAGTTCAAGTAGAAGCCGATGTCGAAGATTCCTACAAACAAACGTTTGAAGTTTATGAGCTTACAATATAAATAATCAAATGAGTTTAAGTTTTTATAAAATAATTTTTATAAAAACTTTTATAAAAATTGAGATAATTTTTTATAAAATCACAAGCTTGGTAGTCAAAGCAAATGAAATTCCTATTTGGCAAATACTAAACATAATCTTTTATTGAAATAAGCCAAAACCATATTTAGCAAAAGGAATCTCCCAAAGAGGTAAACTTCCAACATGCTTTGTGCATTTGGTTTCTAAACTACCATTTTTATGATTAAATTCAAACTTAAAAAGTATGGCACAAACCCAACTTTTCTAAAGCTTCTTTTCAGTGCATTTTTATGGTAAAAATGGGTTGTGTGTGGTTTTGATAAAAGGCCAACGTCTATATCCACAAGGCTCAAAAAGTTCCAGCAGGCTGACGGTCGATGCCACGGTCGACCGTGGACTGTCTGGACACTTTTTGAGCTTGCACCTTTTTTCCTTATTTAAGGCAACTCAAGTCTTGTTTTTTACCAAGCTCTTGCAATCTGAAAAACACAAAATACATACAAAATCTTGTGAGCTCATATTCTTTGATAATATTTTCAATCTTTCAAGATCAAGAATGAAGCAAGAGTGAAAGCCTTCAAAGTTCAAAGACTACATTACCTTCTTACATATTTGTAATAGTGTGAGGATCATCTCTAGCCTTAGAATTAGAGAGAAGTGAGGATCATCTCTAGCCTTAGAATTAGAGAGAAGTGAGGATCAACTCTAGCCTTTCCAATTAGAGTGAAGTGGGGTTTATCTTAACCTTGTTTGCAAGAGTGAAGTGTAATTCTTGTAAGCTAAAGAGAGAAGTTGTAAAAGGTTTATCTCTACCTTTAAAGAGAGAAGTTAGTGGAGCAACTCTTGGTGGGTAAGGCCAAGGAGTGGATGTAGAGCACGGTTGTTAACCCTTGCTTGAACCACTATAAATCATTGTGTCCTAGCTACTTCATTGGTGATATCTTTCTTCCTTAAACTCTTTAATTATTTGCAAATATTGTTAAAAACTTCAAAAAGTGGGCATATAACCTAATCACCCCCCTCTAGGTTCTAACAGAATGGAACTGATACGAACATGAATGACACTAATGATTCTAATATTCACGAGAATGAAGCTCATTTAGATGATAATGTTACTAATTTGAATGACACTAATGATAGCTTAAATGATACTAATATAGATGAAAATGATTCTAATATACACGAGAATGAAGTTCATTTAGATGATAATGTTACTAATTTGAATGAAAATGAAGAAGAAAAGGATATTTATGATCCTAGCTCCTGGGATAGTCTTGATATTAAGTTAAGAGATCTTTTAGTTGAAAAAGGCCCGATAAGAGAATTAAATATTGAGTTTCCTAAAGATAATGATTCTAGACGTTTTTCTAATGTTCATTATATTAGGAAATTGAGTAATGGAGAGTCAACCGATCAAAAATGGTTAATTTACTCAAAGCGTACGAATAAAGTGTTCTGTTTTTGTTGTAAATTGTTTAAATCTACAAATCAAAAAGGTTCATTATCACATGATGGAACTAATGATTGAAAACACATTGGTGTTAAACTTAAAGAACATGAGAATAGTATGGAACATTTAATTTGTATGAATTCTTGGAATGAATTAAAACTTAGATTGGATAAAAATCAAACAATAGATAATGATTTACAAAATGAAATTAAAAAAAGAGAAAGAACGTTGGAGACAAGTTTTAAAAAGAATAATTGTTGCGGTTAAATATTTATCTAAACATAATTTGGCTTTTCGAGGGTCAAATGAAAAACTTTATCAAGATAGTAATGGCAACTTCTTAGGATTAATTGAAATGATGGCTGAATTGGATGTTTCAATGCAAGATCATGTTAGACGAATTACAAATCATGAAACCCATCACCATTATCTTGGACATAAAATTCAAATGAACTAATTTTCCTTTTAGGTGATAGTGTCAAAGGTTATATAATTAAGATTATTAAAGATTCCAAGTATTTTTCTATAATTCTTTATTGTACTCCGGATGTTAGTCATCAAGAACAAATGACTTTAATTATACGATGTGTTAATATTTCTAGTAACAACATAAAGGTTGATGAATACTTTTTAGGTTTTTTAAAAGTAGAGGATACTTCGGGTTTAGGACTTTATAAAGAAATGTTAAAAGAACTTGAATTCCTTGGTTTAGATGTTAATGATGTAAGAGGTCAAGGTTATGATAATGGTTCTAACATGAAAGGAAAACATCAAGGTGTCCAAAAACGTTTACTTGACATTAATCCGAGAGCCCTATATATGTCATGTGCTTGTCATTGTCTAAATCTTACACTTAGTGATATGACACATTCTTGTGTTAAAGCTGTTTCTTTTTTTGGTGTTATACAACGTATATATGTATTGTTTTCTAGTTCGCCTAAAAGATGGAAAATTTTAGATGACAATTCCAAATTTTAGTGTTAAATCTCTATCTAATACTCGATGGGAAAGTAGAATAAATAGTGTTAAAGCGATTAGATTTCAAGCTCCTAAAATAAAAATAGCTTTATTAGAATTGTGTAAATCATGTGAGGATGCAAAATCAAAAAGTGAAGGAGAAAGTTTAGTTATTGCTTTAGAGAACTTTGAGTTTATACTTGGTATGGTTATTTGGTATGATATTTTATTTGCAATTAACATGGTGAGTAAAAAATTACAATCTAAATCTATATCCATTGATGATAGTATAAATCAAGTAGATAGTCTAATGACATATTTTGAAAAATATAGAAATGAAGGATTCGTTTCAAGTATGATTATTGCTAAAACAATTGCTCATGATATGGATGTAGAGCCTATATTTCCAATACGACGTCGAGTTATTAGGAAAAAACAATTTGATGAGAGTAATAATGAATATCAAACACAATCATTAGAAGAGTCTTTTAAAGTTGAGTATTTTTTTGGTTGTTGTAAATATGGCGATTACATCATTACGTACTAGTTGAGTATTTAATTGTTTTACGTGATATATACTTGTAAGATTTATAAAATGTAGTTATTAAGTATTTTTTTTTCATATTTGTCTTTTATTTAAGGGTATTTATGTTTTATGTTATATATAAGTTGAAAAAAAAAATTTGAGGCCCTTTTTTAAGATTCCGTCCAGGGCCCAAAAAAAGTTTGGGCCGGCACTGACTTCAAGTCGTGTGTGAAATTAATTTTTGTTTTCTATTTTCTTTTGTTGCTCTGGATGGTTCAAGGGAACAAACGAAATTGAAAAAAAAAATAATAATAAATAAATAGAAAGTAAATTCTTGATTCCTTCTAGTGTGTATTAAGATTAAGTCCATGTTTTTCTTATTAGGCCATTTGGGCCTCACGAATTCTTCTTAGAGAACTAAAGCAAAATGTGTGTGCATCAAATTTAAATTATACAATCCTCCTCTAACCGACTTAAAACTCTGTTTAATTTATTTGAACTAAAGAGTTTCTAGTTCAGCGATATCAGATATCATGAAAAGATGTTTATTTTTAAAAGGTTGAGGATTCAAATTTTAATCCATATCGGATATCTTCTGACATGATGTTTTATTTGACCCAATTTACATAAAATTTTATTTTTTTATTATTTTCTATTGTATTCTTTTCTCTACTAAAATCACGCAGATACAATCTCTGATAAGAATCACATTTACTTACACAATTTATCATATAATTAGATTTAACACGCTCAGCGCATGCACAAACTCTATCATTTGCGTTACATCTTTCGGGTTTAGTTTACTCGTCTGGATCCTTTAGTCGGCTTAAACACATTGTCTAAATCTATTACATACATGACAACATCTAATCGAACATTTTTATAAATACTCGCATCAACGAAAGAACATTAGATGGAAGCTCTTAAACTTCTACCATTAGTGTGCAACCCATTAGGCTCATTTAACTCGCTCTAAGAGTGCAAAGATATTACCACAAATACGTTCAAAAGTTTCAATTTAAGCATAAAGATTATTATATATTGACCAAACAGTACAAAAACCCACAAGTTTGACCGAAGTCAAAAAGACATTTTTAAAGAAAACTTTCAAAAGATAGATTGATCCTTTTATATAAAAAAAAAAGACCAAAAGTCAATTTTTGAGAATAACTCCAAAAGTCAAAAAAAGAGAACTAGTTGACTTTTAACTTATTTCATCATTTCAATACAAATCTACTCTCATTTGCTTAAAATATTCATAATTTCATAAGACAAACATTCTTGGGGTCAATGGACAATCCAAATGTCCATCCTTTTAATAATTTTTTGATTTGTTTACAATTTCATCAAACACGTTGTGTGACATTTTCTAAAACATGCAGGGGCGGACCCAGGATTTGAAATAGAAAGTAGCACCGGACCTAAAATTTGAAATGGATGGTAGCACAATCTCGAAAAAATCAAAATTTACACTACGCGAGATCGAAATTTACACTACGCGAGATCGAAATTTACACTACGCGTACAAAATTAGATGGTGTCCCGTGACCCCGTTACCTAACCCTTAGATCCGCCCCTGAAAACATGCATAAATGGTCATCGTGCAATTCTCTTGCATTTTTTTTAACATTTCTCAACACTTCATCTTGCAAATTACATTTGAATATTGTACTCAAAGTTGCATACAATGGCTGTTTACTTCAAATGATCATTTAAGCCATAAATAAAGTTTACATCACATTTTGACCCATAACACAATATAACTCGAACACTAGCTTCTAAAGATTTATTGTTAATTTTATATGATTTTTCTAAACTAATATTCTTATGTGCTAGATAAACCGAACAGTGGGCACCTTTTAAGCGATTCGACCCGAACCCGTTCCAAATCATTTTCCAGCCAAAAACGCATACCTTGCATAGTTGCATGAAATCAATTCGGTCTTTGAGGTTTATGGGTTTTAATCGATGATACATAAACTAACTAGTTTTAAAAAATCAAATATCAAGAAATCAGCACATTCAAACTAACGATGGGTTTCTTCTGCGATTGAAAATCAAAAACGAAACCGAGACCTGAGTGATTCGAATAAAAACAGATGAGTTCGTACCTTTATACGAGTGATTGAATTATGGGTAATGGTGGGTTTCTTCTAATTCATCCTTGTTCACCGATTCAATTCTTATCTGGGATTTCAACCCGAAGCTTTATTACCCAGAGTTCCAGCTTAATCAAGTTCAAATCTTTGATGGGTTTCAACTTTTGAAAAATTACATCTTCAATCGTTTCTTTCTGTTTGTGGCTTGTCTTGGTCGATCCGTATGGAATTGTGCGATTTGATAATATGGGTAAGTTAGCGGTGGTGACGGTGGTGGTATGCGTCGCCGTTGTTTCTGCGGCTGCTATTTTGCTACCGTGTCACAGGGGCGGACCACCTTATGTTTGGTGGGTCACGGGACACCATTCAATTTGTTTTTGTAGTGTTCATTTCGATTTTTTTGAAACGGTGCTACCACTAAAATTTCGGGGTGCTATCGGTCATTTTTTAAATGCTACCATAACCTAATCAAAATTAATATATATATATATATATATATATATATATAAGTTTTATAAATTCTTGTCTTGTATTTAAATTTATATCTTTAAAATTGCTTAATATTATAATTTATGGGCAGGATAGTTAATATTAATAAATTAGAAAAGTAGAAATGGGCTTATACTAAAAATGCAATTGGGCTGCTGAGGCCTTGGGCCTTTGGCCAGGCTATCTTTTTCCTCATCCTCAGCCTTAATATTAACAACATAAACAAAATCGAGAGTTGCTGCCATTCGGCCGCCCAAGCGCCCTTGCCCTACTTGCCGCAGCCGCCACCCGCCGGACCGCCACTCGCCACCAGCCTACCGCCTCTGCCACTCGACCCTGCCGACCTGCACCCTTCGCCCCTCCCTTCCGACCTGTGAGTTTTTTCCCTAATATTCTTTAGTTTTATACTTTTATTACTTGTTTAGTTAATTAGTTGATCTTGACTTTTTTAGTTGATTGTTAGTCATTAATTTATTTATGTTAGATTGTAACTTAGTTGTTAGTCACTTTGTAGACTTGTAGTTATGAACTATTGAACTAATTTATTTTTGTTAGATTGTTAGATATTGTTTGAGTCCATGGAAAAGTTTTTAAAGAAAAAGACACTTAATAGTGGTGAGAGATCTTCATCTCCACAAACCAATTATTCTAATCCAGTTATTATTGATATAAACAATCTTCCTTGGGATCCCATGGATAGACCAAGAATAACTGATTACCACCCTAACCAACGAGATGAAATAAAACGGCTATATTTGCAAAGATGACCTTGTCAACCATGTACGTGGGCATGTATTTCCATCAAAAATAATTGGGGGTAAAACTAGATGTTTTGTTGTTACTTGGTTTAACAATTATCCATGGCTAGTATATAGTATAAAAGCGGATAAAGCTTATTGTTTGTGGTGTTATTTATTTAGAGATAACACGGGCAATCAAAAGGGGAATGATGCATTTGTTACGGATGGTTTTAGTAGTTGGGATAAAAAAGATAGACTTGATGTTTATATTGGTGAATTAATAGTTTTCACAACAAAGCCTATCAAAAATGTGAAAACCTAAAGAAAGAAAGTCGGTCTATTTCTATCACCTTCTATAAGTAAAGTGAAACTTCAAAGGAACAATATCGTGTTTGATTGACTTCTACAATTGATGTGTGTAGATTGTTGTTGAATTGTGAATTAGCATTTTGTGGTCATGATGAGTCCGAAAGCTCTTTGAAAAGGGGAAATTTTTTGGAAGTATTAAAGTTCGCTAGAAAACAAAATAAGAGTGTTGCTAATGTTACATTAGGAAAGGCTCCTAAAAACCATCAAATGATTTCTCCTAAGATTCAAAAAGACATTGTTCAATGTTTTTCCGAAGAGATACTTAAAGTAATTTTTGATGAAATGGGTAATGATGTGTTTTCCTTGTTGGTTGACGAGTCTAGTGATGTGTCTAGAAAAGAACAAATGTTAGTGGTGGTAAGATATGTTGACGCACGCGACCTTGTTAAGGAGAGATTAATTCGTCATGTTATGTGACAGATACATCTTACTTGACTCTTAAAGCTTCAATTAATGAGTTGTTTGCTAAACATCGACCGAGCTTGAAACAACTTAGAGGTCAAGGATATGATAGGGCAAGTAATATGTGTGGTGAGTTTAATGACTTGAAAGTTATGATCTTGAAGGAAAATAGCTCGGTAGATTATGTACATTATTTTGCTCACCAACTTCAACTAGTAGTTGTAGCGGTTGCAAAACATCATTTTGGTATTGGAAATTTCTTTGATTTTCTATCGACAACGTTGAATGTGGTTTGTGCTTCTTGCAAAAGAAAAGACATGATTTGTGAAGGGTATAAAATAAGATTGGAAGAAGAAATTGAAAAGGGAGAAACTGGAACGGGTCAAAGGTTAAACCAAGAGCAATCTTTGATACGAGCCGGAGATACGCGATAGGGTTCTCATCACAAGACCATGACGAGTTTGGTTTCTTTGTTTCGTGAAGTTATTTCGCTTCTTGAATATGTCTAAAAGGAAGCAGATAATACTTTGAGCCGACGACAAACATTCGGTATTCTTAACTACTTTCACACATTTGACTTTGTTTTCTATTGCATTTGATGTTGCATATCTTAGGACTCGCAAATGTTTTGTCAAGAGCTCTTCAAAAAAAAAGATCAAGATGTAGTAGAAGCAGTAAAGTTGATCAAAGCAACCAAAAGATCATTGCAAAAATTTAGAGAGAATGGTTTTGTTCAACTTTTGGAGAATATATCTAGATTTTGTGAAAAACATAATTTTGATATATTGAATATGGAAGAACATTATGTAAATTCAAGAAACCGGAAGACTATCATCACCAATCAACATTACTATGAGGTTGATATTTTCAACACGGTTTTAGATATGCAAATCCAAGAGTTTGGCGTCCGTTTTAACGAGATATCAACCGAATTACTTGATAACATGTCCGCTTTGAGCCCATATGCTTCTTTTAGATTCTTTAATGCATCAAAGATGATGACTTTGATTGCGTGGAAAGGATTCATCTTCGGCAAGAACTAGACATATATTATGAAGTTATAACTCAAGATGAACTTTTTGCTAACTTGAAAAGCATTTCCGAGCTTGCAAGATTGATGGTGGAAACCGATAAACATAATAACTTTCCTTATGTTTATCGGTTATTAAAGTTAGTTTTTGTTTTGCCCGTCGCAATCTCAACTGCTGAACGATACTTCTCCAAAATGAAGATTATAAAGTCGGACTTGCGTTACCGGATTGGTGATGGTTTCTTGAGTGATTATCTTATTTGTGGGGTAGAAAAAGAAGCTCTTAACAACGTGTTAAATGAAGCTGTAATAGCACGATTTCAACAAAAAGAACGAAAAGAATATCTGTAAAAGATAACCTTTAGTACTTTATTTAATATCGTTATTTTTAACTTTTTAGTCGTTATTTATATTTTCATTATAAAATGGTGCCACCATCCATTCAAATTCCTGGGTCCGCCCCTGGCGTTAGACGCGGAACTCCAGCAAGTGGGCGAAAGCTATGGATTAGACCATCAGCATCCAACCTGGACTTACCTTGCCAACCCCGCTGCCACATCAGTATCCACATCATCTCCCACCTTCAACCCTATCAAACCCACAAACGTCCACATCCAACCCTATCAAACCCACAAACGTCCACATCCAACCCTATCAAACCCACAAACGTCCACATCCAACCCTCTTCAAGCCTATATCTTTTCTATTTTTATTTTCTATTTTTTCTTTTAATTTAAATAATTTAATTATTTCAAAGACAATAAAATATAAAATAATATTTCATAAATTTTATTACATAATTTCGAATAAAAAAGTGAAAATACATAATTTCTAAATCAAACTTATATTTCACCTTACATTAAAAAATAAAAAAATAGAAATAAATAAATTAAAAAAAACTACTAGTTATCGTCGGCGTTGTGTCTTGGAAGCCGATTAATGTGCTCGATTAAATCCGATCGAAGGTTGTGATGCATTTCCGTGTTTGAAACTTCTCGGATGTTAGCTTCATACGATAATCTCTACGTCTTCTTTATCAATCGCTTGATTAACATTTTTGTCGAACGGACAAATCACGTGGTCTTCATCTTCCAATATCATATTGTGTAATATGATACAAGCGTACATTACTTTACATATTTTATTCGGGTACCACATTCTTGTCGGGCTTTGTATAATGTGCCACCATTGTTTAAGCACACCAAAAGCCCGTTCCACATCTTTCATTGCCACTTCTTGCGCGGCACTAAACCTTATTCATCTTTGATCTAGAAGGGGTCTAAATGTCTTGACAAACGTAGCTCATTTGGGGTATATGTCATCTACAAGATAGTACCCATGTTTATATTGTATGTTGTTTACTTAAAATGGGCATTGGGGTGCTCTCCCGTTATATATGTCGTTAAATAACGGCGACTGGTTTAGCACATTAATATCGTTGTTGGAACCGGCCAACCCGAAGAATACATGCCAAATCCAAAGATCCTGTGATGCAACTGCCTCTAGTATCAAAGTCAGTCGTTGATGATCACCTCTCATGTACTACCCTCTCCATGCGTTTGGGTAGTTGTCCCAATCCCAATGCATACAATCTATGCTTCCTAACATGTCGGAAAACCCGTGCCTAACCTCATGCGTAACGTATAAAAGCTGAGTATCATGGTACGTAAGAAGGTTTATGTAAGTATTGCTTACCATAAAGAGAGATGATACCTTTATAGAGGTTTTGTACGCATAGTCATGCAGTTGATTCAGTCATCTTCAAGTACTCGTCAAATCTGTCGGCGGATATCCCGTACGCCATTTACCGAATTGTCGAGGTACACTTTTGCAAAGGAGATAACCCTTTCCTACCTCTAACATCGTAGCCCTGTACAAAAAATATGTCACATCCCTCATGATCCGCGACTATCCGTGTGAATAGTCGTCTGCTCTTACGGAAATGTCTCCTAAAAATCTAGTCATTGTAGTTGCAGTTTTCCGCAAAATAATTTGCAACAATTCGGTCGTGTGCAGCTTCGCAGTCTCTAACTTGATCCGATCCCCTCCGTCTCCTTATTGGACGCGAGCTCTCTTCATTATCCTCGATAAGCTTATTCACAGCCGACGTTAGTAATGCACGAAATTATACCACTTGTTTGATGATACGGACGATACGAGATCCATCGAAAGATGAAGAAGACGAATCATCCGACTCCAACGTATCATACGACGAAGAAGACATTTTTTGTGTATGTAAAAAATAAATATATAAGTTTGAGAGAAGAAGAATAGTGGAAGAACGGAGATGTGAAAAAATGAAGTGGGTAATATATATTTATAAGGGAGAAAAAAGAAAAAATATATATATATATATATATATATATATATATATATATATATATCTGTGTGTGTGTTACCGTTGAAAGGGGAAAAGGATAAAAAAAAAGAAAAAAAAATTGAACCAGCTTCGGGTTCTCCCCCTAGCCAGACACCAAACCTGCCCTCACCCTATGGGGGGCGATGGTGTGCTAGTAGAATTCAACCCCAACCCTCGGGTTCTAGGGCCGATGTGGTCGGTCTTATGATGTACTCAAAGAATTTAAGGACCAATGTGGGACTCTAATCTCAAAGCTTTGGCAGGTTGCTCGTTGGACTATCTAGAGCGTTTTGTGATTTAATTGCAAAGGAAAAGAAATTAATTTTTTAAAACCTAATTTAAAAAGATAAAATTATCATTTTAAAAATTTTAATGTTAAATACGTTAAAGTTAAGGTTTCGTTTGTTTTACGAATTTAAAAAAAATGGAATGAAATTAAAATCAAATTTTGTTATATATTGCGTTGGTAAACTTATTTTAAATGGAATCTATTTCTTTAAAATATTTATGTTTTCTGGAGTAGTGGAAAGTTCACTTCATGGGTGGGGTGGATGGAACAAAAATCATTTCCTTAAGATCAAAGGGTGTACAAGAATCATGGTTTCGACATGCTTATGTGTCCATGCGGTACCAAATTGAACATCACCCCTCACCATGTGGTATCAAAGCAAAGCAAGAACACTCGATATTCAAATGTTGAAGGAGAGAGAGGAGAGAGAAAGGGAGAAAAGAGAGAGGAGAGAAGAGAGAAGAGAGAAGAGATAGTATTTTTTAATAAAAAAATTTTGAAGCGTGCGAAACATGGGTAGTACGGGGTCTAAACATGGCTTTAGCATGGAGTGAGTTACGATGATGTGGCACGAAGCATAGGATGCTTCAAAGGGAATACACCTTTGCTTTAAGGAAAGATGACAAAAGACAATACCTTTGTTTTAGGGTTAGGTGTACCGAAATGTAATGAAGTATCCCGGTTTTAATATTCTATGTAACAAACTATACTTTTTTCGTAAAAATGCATTAAACTATCTGAAATTTTTAATTAATATAACGTGACCTGCAATTGAAGGTTACCCGGTCATTTTAACTTTTTAATATTTTAATTTAATTTTTTAGTATTTTATTACTATTATTATTAGGGTAGGTGCACCGAAATATAACAAAGTTTCCCTGTTTTAATTAATAACCTATATTTTGTTGATATATTAACAAACTATATTATTATTATTATTATTATTATTATTATTAGTAGTAGTAGTAGTACTAATGGAAAAAACCAATTTGAGTACTTGCTTTAACCATCTTCATCAGAGTTATTATCAATGAAAAAAATCCAAACAATGTCAATTTACCCAGCTTCATCTTTGGAGGAAATAAACCCATTTGAGTTCATGAACAATCATCATCGATGAAGAACAAAGATTTGTTAATACATGAATCACAAGAACACATGGATCGAAAGATGAACACATAGAACGGATTAACCAAAATAACTCGTATGAACTTGTTCTTGGATTTTCAAGAATCAGATCTGGAATGAGTTCGTTAACAACCACCGCCACCGCCACCAACTTCGTCTTCAAACCGCCGCCGCCTTTTTCCTCTTCAACCACCACCATCACCTTATTTTGATTGAACAAATTAGGGTCTTCAACCACCACCACCTTCATTGCGACCTTCAAACACCACCTCCATCTCCACCTTCAACCATCTCCATCTTCAACCACAACCATCGCCACATCCTATTTTGATTGAACAAATTAGGGTCTTCAACCACCAACACCTTCATCGCCACCTTCAACCACCACCATCAAATCGTCCACCATCACCACCGCCTCCTTCGTCTTCAACCACCACCGTCACTGCCTCCTTCAACCACCACCTTCGTCTTTAACCACCAACATCGCCACTACCACCTTAGAAACAGAGGGAACCCTAACAATAATCGATTGTACAAATTAGGGTTTTCATTTGTTTTAAGGTTTATAGTTTTCATCGATCTATTTGTGTTGGTTAGGTGTTCAAGATTAGGGTTTGTACCACTTGGTACGCCGGTGGCTTTAGGTTCAGAGGCTGGACAGCGACAGTGATGGTTGAAGGGGAAGGAGGCGCGACGGCGGCGGTTAAGACAAAGGAGGAGACCGCGGTGTAGGTTGAAGAGAAGGAGGTGTCACGGGTTTCGTTGATGGTGATGTCGATTGAACAAATCCATTTACAAAATGGATTGTATAACAGTTCCTGCAAAACTATATTCAAAACATAATTATGTTCTTGCTTTAACTTTGAAAGAGAGAAAGAAAGAGGGGTTGTTGTGATTTTAAACTAGAGGGTATGATAACCGTTTCATGTTCATAAGGAAGATGATGAAGATGCATACTCATGAAAAAGATGAAGATTAAAGTTCATAATATTAAAGATGGGCATGAATTTGGAAGTTTGTGAGAAAGAATCTTGATCTTCATAAATAATAATAATAATAATAATAATAATAATATAGTTTATTAATATATCAATAAAATATAGTTTATTACACAAAATATTAAAATAGGAAAACTTCTTTATATTTCGGTGCACTATCCATAATAGTAATAAAATAATAAAATATTAAAAAATTAAAATGACCGGGTAACCTTCAATTGCAAGTCACACTACATTAATTGAAAATTCTGGGTAATTTATTGCATTTTTGCAAACAAAGTATAGTTCGTTATACGAAATATTAAAACGGGGATACTTTATTACATTTCGGTGCACTTGACCCCTTGTTTTATCCCTAATCCCATATCAAATCCGTGAAATCTTCGCAACTTGTATCATTCAACCATCGGTTTTGATACGGAACCGAATGCCGTGAAATCATCACAGCTCATTCATTCAACCAGCAGCCATGAAATCACCGTCAGAGCTCGTTCATTCAACCATCGGAGCTCCATTCCTTCATCTTCACTACTTCACTAATCATCAAAAGTACACAAAACCTTCACCTCCACCATTTTCATATTTGTTCATATTGTTCTTTCATAAAATTATGTATAAGAATGTGCGAAATTTCATTTGAAAAATACTAAGTATGAATTTTTTTTTAATAAATGACAAAACTTGAATTTAACTATATATTAAAGGAAGAATGTGTAATTTACTCTTACAAAAATAATTATCGGCAATATAGCAAATGAGGTCGCTTCCTACAGAAGATAAAGTAGCTATTAAGATTTGTGAGTGAATGGAAGAATTTCATATATCATTCTAAAACTCATAAATTACTTATACATTCTTATAAACCTATTAAACTCTCATATATATCCAAATGTTTTCATCAAGATTAAATTAAATCATTTAATTATAAAATACATAGTCTCTAAATTTATTTATTTATAAATTTACTTTGTTACCCTTGTCTAATATAAAAAACCTTTGTATTCATATTTATTCAATTTCGTATGTACCACAACCTGCTGCATCAAGACTTTCTTCCTCACTGATCGAGTTTCTGTAGTGCATCCCCATCTTGGATCCGGTCTTTTTCCCCATCGATTGAGTACATTTATGTTTTTCATCAAGCTCGTTTTATTTTTTACTCATCGATCGAAGTGCATCTCCATCTTCGATCGATGTCCACTTAAAACGAAACCGTAATTGTTCAATTGAAGCTCGGCTGCAAAGAGATAAAATCCAGATCCATGGATTTTCTTGTTTTATTTTTGTATGAACCCATCAAGATGTTCGTCGGCAGTTTTCAGATCCATGAGTCTATATCTTCGATTGATAAGGATATATGCTATGCTTGATTTATTAATAAAAATATATATATGATTTCGATCAGATGGAGCACATAAGCAATTGGTTATAAACCATTTGATTTCACATGGAGCAATTTATTTTGTTATACCTGATCTATTGATTCTTTGGTAGCAATAACACGAAATGTCAGAAAGCAATTACGTACTCTCAACCGTTAACATATTGTATTTATGTAAATATTTATAAGTTTTTAGTTTAGGTTAAGGGTAGTATAGTACATTTATAAATAAATGAATTCAGATATAATGTTTTTAATGTTTAAATGATCTAATTAATCTTAAAATAGGTTTTTGATATATATGCGAGTTTAAAAGATTTAGGATGATATTGATGTAATTTAAAAGTTTGTAAGGATATAAAAGTAATTTAAAAGTTTTACAATGATATTGAAATTCTTTCTATAAAATTCCTTTAGATGCAACTTGTTATAGGGTAACTACTTTTACTTTTTAAATATTAAATAACCTCCTGTGATGTAACATATATAAATGTGTGATTTTTAAAAAAATTTGTAATTGAATAATTTGATATGTCTGGTATATTAGCGGAGATGGTCTAAATAGTAGCACCCTTTGTCATATCAAATCCGTGTTTTACTGTATGGAAAGGCCTGTGATTCGTACACAACAAAAATAGCCTACAAACAACAATTTATGCATTATCAACTTGTATTATGTTATTAATTAAATGTTTATACTTGTTGTATATAAATAATTTTTATTATATACCAATAAGCTCCTGTTAAAAAAGTGTGATTAGGTGTACCTCTCTCCCTCTTAAACTCTTACATACTTATGTCAAATTAATAGATCAACTCTCTCGGATCACACCATAGAGTGACAATGCCATAATCTATACCAAGGTTTCAACTGTAGCCATGACCACCAATAGTCGCTTTCATCATTAAATAATAGTGCAATTATTTTATATATTATTTTTTAATTTGTACAACTCTTTATAACTTTTCTAATTAAGTCAATATATTATATTTTTTCCGATTAATATAATTGGTTAAACAATTTAAGCAACTATCCTAATACGTTTCTTTCTAATTAGCATAACCCTTTTACATTAATCGTAAAGAAATGCATACCACATTAACTTTGATTAGAAATTTTATAAAAGGGTGACATAAACTATCTTAATATACTTTTCTTTCGAATCACTCTAGTGCTCTTTCATTTTCACTTATTTTTGCTGTTATCATTTTGGTTACGTTGTTATCTATTCACTGAGCTTTTGGCTTAGCCGAGTTTCCTTTTCTCCGCGACAAGTATGGTAGAAGAAGTCAAGAAATAAAGGGTACGAGAGTTAGCTTCGATCCGATCCACTCAAAAAGGTTCGATAACGACTAAGATTCCTTTCACTTATCTTTGCTCTTATCATTTAGGTTTAACTGTATAACATTCTTTCCTCGTCTGAAAAAACAGATGTTACCCTTTATTTCCAAATTAAAACAACATGGTTAAACAATATCCTAGTTACACCTTGGATATTATTAACACACATATGTATTATATATATATATATATAGTTGCATATACTAATACTTCTGCAATACACTAAATGGATTTATAACTCACATAATTGTCAAGCTAATATATCATACAATTCATACAAAATTCACTTTGTCATTGGACTCCACTTATTAGTAACATCTAGCTAGCAACATTAACAAAATCAAGCATATATAGTCCCCAAACTAACCCCAAAGAAGCAATCACAAACACCACCGGGCTAAACAACCAAAATAGTAACGGGAATGTGATGCAAAGCATCCGATTCCCGAATACCGCTAAAATAAACCCTCTTTCTAAAATATCCCTCGTGTATTTCCGAGATGCTGAAGGTGATGGTGATAGTGATGGTTGCCCGTCGATCTCGGGTTCAGCTCCCAACGCGTAAATCAAGTAATTAGCATCGATCAGGTTTGCGATGGCCATCGAGCTACAAAGAAAGCTAGCTAACAAGAAGAGGAATGTTGAGCCATATTTTAGGAAAAGGATTTTAGTTGTGTGTAACCCAAAAAATGAGTTAGTGAATAGATCTTTTGCACTATATGTATTATTTATCAAAGCAGCCAAGGCTACTATTATGATGGATGTCACCATAGCAACTAGTATAGAACTCATCAATGTGTTTCTCAAACTTTGTACTGCTAAGGTCCCTTGCTTATCATCTCCCTGCACAAAAAAAGAAATAAAATGCTGAAATATTATATGAAGTTTTAATTAAGTGTACTAGCTTATTTTCTAACTACCAGTTTATCAGAATTTTAAATAAACTTATAATTCTAACTTATAGTCTTGATATCATAAGCTCGTGAGTTAGAGAATATTAGTTTACGAGCTTATTAAAATTCTAATAAACTCATAAGCCGATTGAAAAGATAAAGTTAATCTTAACACCCAAGCTACTAATTATAACCAAAAAAACATTTAGGTAACTTATTAATAAAACTCTAATATGGATCTATATATGTTTTCATGATTTACCAAAATCAAGATCAACATGAATAGTATATTCTTTGATAAAAACAAAAACCATAATTGATTATGAGTTTTTGTTGATCTAATTTAAACTCTATATATCCCTTTTGGGGTTTTCTAGATTTGATTAAAAAAACCATGTCTAGTACTAGATTTCATTGTTTTCATCAAAAACCCTTCTTATGGTATAGAGTTTACAAACGAAAAAACACGCAATCGATACCTGTTTCATGTCTTTAAGCCAATGTTTTCGCTTAATCGATTCGATGCCGAGAGTGGTGCAAGATGGCTTGGCCTTGAATTGATACCAGAGATAAGCATGATATCCAAATGTAATGAAGAAACTAAATGGGACTAATATTGTGTCCATATAATGAAGAAGTGCCATCTTTTCCAAATTCAAGAAAAGATTGATGAAAGTTTTGGATTGAATTGAATTTATTGAATATGAGGAAAGAGATAGCTCCCCAATTTATGGAAGGTGAATTGGATTCATTATGTCATCTTTTGGATGGTAGTGGAGTTGTTGCTATCAAAAGTGAGATAATGGAAAGAATTATTTGATCATGATTCTCATTTTGTTACACAATATACATATATATATATATATATACATATATATATACATATATATATATACATATATATATATATATATACTAGTGGGGTACCCGCGCAAAATGACGGTGACAAATAAAAAGGAAGTTGTGATGAGTTTTGTGCAGAATAATCACAAAGAGCTAATATGAGTTTGTGAAGATTCTTTGCGAGAGCCACTTTGAAATTAAGAATTAAATTGCTAACTCTGAGTTATTTGTCTTTCAGTTTGTTGGAAGAATTTTGTCGCATGGCTGAATCATGAAGTTGCTGATTATATATATGTATGTATATGTGTGTGTAATGTTTCATAGTTCCAATTATTATGTAATTGAGTTAGAATGTAATGTTTATAAATTTCAACTCTTTGACTCTTTTATTTGTTTGGTGTTTGTGAAATCTCTTGAACTTGATTTATTGAAAACATGAATCAAAAGTTAATATTACAAATATATGATTAGACTTAATTCAGTTATAAGTATGGTGATCTCACGAATCAAAAATTAATATTAAAAATATATAGTTAGAAATAATTCAGTTATAAGTATTGGTTTAAACTCATTAATTGTCTGTTATGTTTTCAATATTTATTTGTTTAAATTCATTAATTGTAGACTTAAAGGAAGAGTAAAGGAGAAATATAAAGGAGGGGTATTTTAGTAAATTTACTTTTCTTAAAATTAAGAGTTTTTTAGATGGTAAAAGCATTATATAGGAGTAAGATATATATATATATATATATATATATATATATATATATATATATAGGTGAAGGTTCATTTGAGAACCGTTTTTATTGCGAGAACCGCGAGAACCAATCTTAGCCGTTCATTTTGGATAACGGAATTGATGGATGAAGAGTGTGGGGGGATTGGGTGTGGCAAGGTGCATGTAAGGAATTCATGGGTGGGCAATCCAATAGAAGGAGGGGGAATTGGACGGCTAAGATTGGTTCTCGCGGTTTCGCAATAAAAATGGTTCTCAAATGAACTTTTCACTATATATATATATATATATATATATATATATATATATATATATGGGAGGGTTCAAACGAGAACGGTTTTTCTTGCGAGAACCAATCTTGGCCATTCAAGTGGTAAGTGAAATTCATGGATGAAGAGCGTGAGGGGATTGAGTGTGGCAAGGTGCATATAAAGAATTCATGGGTGGGCAATCCAATTGAAGAAGGGGAATTGAACGGCTAAAATTGGTTCTCGCAGTTCTTGTACGAAAAGCAGTTCTTGTTTGAACTTTTCCCTATATATAACTGTTTCGTACGAGAACTGCGAGAACCAATTTTAGACGTTCAATTCCTTCTCCTTCAATTGGATTGCCCACCCATGAATTTCTTACATGCACCTTGCCACACTTAATCCCCTCATACTCTTCATATATATATATATATATATATATATATATATATATATATATATATATATATATATCTTACTCCTATATAATGCATTTACCACCTAAAAAACTCTTAATTTTAAGAAGAGTAAATTTACTAAAATACCCATCATTTATACCTCTCCTTTACCCCTCTTTTAAATCTACAATTAATAAATTTAAGCAAATAAATATTGAAAACATAACCGACAATTAATGAATTTAAACCAATACTTATAACTAAATTATTTCTAACCATATATTTTTATATTAACTTTTGATTCATGAGATCACCTAAATTCCTGTTTTCAATAAATCAAGTTTAGAAGATTTCACAAACACCAAACAAATGAAAGAGTCAAAAAGTTGAAATTTATAAACATTGCATTCTAACTCAATTACATAATAATTAGAACTATGAAATATTACACACACACATATACATACATATATATAATGAGCAACTTCATGATTCAGCCATGCAACAAAATTCATCCAACAAACTGAAAGACAAATAACTCAGAGTTAGCATTTAATTCTTAATTTCAAAGTGGCTCTCGCAAAGAATATTCACAAACTCATATTAGCTCTTTGTGATTATTCTGCACAAAACTCATCACAACCTCCTCTTTATTCGCCGCCGTCGCATTGCACGGGTACCCTACTAGTGTATATATATATATATATATATATATATCATGCGTAAAAAACATAAAAGAACAAAAGCATTTTCTATACTTGTTCTATTGCAAAAATTATGAGATGAACCGAATTATTTTTTTTGAGCTTTCAGATCATAGTATTATGCACACCCCTTAGCGGGGTTGTGGCTTTGACGTGTCTTCTTGCAACACTGTCCCTGCTTTGTATCTAGGGCTGTAAACGAACTAAACAGGCACATACAGAGCTTAATTGTTTGTCTTTTCGTTTAATTTTAACCGAACAAATAAATAAATATAACCGGGATAAATGAACACATTTTTTTGGTCAAGTTCGTTCGTTTGTTTAAATTTAGTCGAATAAATAAATGAACACCAACGATAAACGACCGAGCTTTTGTGTTCGATTGTTTAAAAGATTGGTTAGTTCATGTAAAAGTTTTAGCATTCGTTTAAATGATGAAGGAACGTAAATGAAGAAACACACACTATAATGTAAATTCAATATTACTAAGCACATATAAACTGTGTGTGTGTATACATAGTCCTACCCTTAAACATAGAATTCAAGCCACTCATTTAAAAGGACAAAATAGAAATTGCAAAAAAAAATCTCAAGCCTACGCTTCTCCTCAAGGATTTCCAAAAGTTTCCTCTTTTAATTTTTATTTATCACTTAAATATTTAAATGACCATAACTATTTCAATTTTGTGAATTTGAGAAAAAAATTATACCAATCTACTCATTTTTTAATCATCCTTTTCTGAAAATTTTATTTCAAAAATGCAAACTATATGAAAATGATACCAAAATGTTATCATTTTGAATCATGTGAATTCTTATCATTTTCGGCTGAAAATGTTATCATTTTCAACTGATGGCTAGACATTTTCGATGGCTGAAAAATATTATCATTTTCAATTGGAATTCTTATCATTTTCGGCTGAAAAATTATCATTTTCGGGTGGCTAGAAGTTGTCATTTTCGGTGGCTGAAGATCATTTTCGAGATAGAAGTTAAAAAGAAATGAAGGGGGAGAATTCATGGGGTGGATGATTTCCATAATACCCTTCCTTCTATAATTAAATTTTTTAATGTTTACTTAATTACAAAAAAAATCATTATTAAATCTTGACTATTGATTTAAAAAATCTAATGGTCTAAATTTGGCCTTTGGGTTCTATATTTAATCATATATATATATATATATGGGAGTGTTTATGCGAAAAGTGTTTTATTTGCGAAAATTGTGAGAAGAAATTTCAGCCATTGATTGGTTTTTGATCTTGTAATTCACATTAATAATAATTTTTATGTTTATTTAATCAAAAGAGTAAACTAGTAAACACAAAATATTTTCTCTTTCCAATCTCTAATAATTTTTTTCTCTTTCCAATCTATAGATATTTCTCACTCATATTTTTCTCTCTCCTGAATTTTAAATTAATAAAATAAATTAAATGATTGTCTACTATTTTATTAATTTTACGGTGTGTATTGGTGAACACAACAAAAAATTTACTAGTTTTTTTTTGTCATTTATGCTATGTTCACGGTTGAGTACACCCGATAATATTTACGATTTTTTCATTGTTACTATATTCAATAATGAACACAATAAAAAAGTATACAATGTTTAAAATAAATTTTATAATATTCAATACTGAACACGAATGAAGATATATGAGTTTTTTCCATAATTACTATTGAAAGTTGATTATCCTTTGATTGTTCATTAATGAATTTAAAGCTTGTTCTTCACAAATAATAATTAAAAATCTATATTTCTTATTTTTGTAAATCGTAATCTAACAATTATGTAGCTATTCACCCAAAATCATTATAGTTCATTAATAAACAAGAGAAATATATGTGTGTTTTTATAAGCAAACCACAGATGCAAAACAAAAAGATACGAGAATGTATATAAAAAAACCAAATAAACAAAACAATAAAATCACATCAACACAAAGATTAAAGATACGAGAATGTACATACAAAAAAAAGAGATAGAAATGGGGCCAACGGCGAATGGATCGTCGGAGTTACCAAACGGCGAGTGGTCATTGTCGGAGTTACCAAACGGAGAGAGGTACTCGACCATAAGGAGATGAGTGATTCGGGTTCGTCGGGAGCGGCGGCGATGTGGTGGTCATCGGATGTGGAGGAGGCGGTGAAACCCTAGATTTGGAGGAGGCGGCGGCGGCAATGTGTTGCGGACGACGTAAGATGTGCTGCGATTTGTAAGATGTTTAAGATGCGTTGCGGCGGCAACATAAGACGTGTTGTGGAGAAGCCCTAGATCGGATCTGGTGTGATCTGTAAGATGTGGTCGACTTGTTACGGACGACGACGGTGGTGGTTTTCAATGACGAAGACGGTGTATGTTCTGGTCATTGCCGGCGGTTCTTGGTTGCAAATAAGCAGAGAGATAGAGATGCATCGAGAGAGAAAGAGATAGTTATCAACAGGGAGAGAAGGATTGATCGGTTATATGCGTGAAGGGGGGATTATGGGAGTTAAATGGGTTTTTTTAATTAAAATGACCATTGTACCTCTTCTCATATTTATTTACTACCATTAATCTTGAGACTAATTACAAAACTGTCATAAACAGTCTAATCCATTGAATATTTAATCTAACGGTCTAAAATGCTTTTCGCACTTTTCGTAAAATAAAAGCTTTTCGCATGAACCTCTATATATATATAGGGATGAGATCAAATAAAAAGGAAATTAAAGTAAAAAGTGTAAGAGGGATGATTATTTGATCATTTTTTGGTATATGCATCAACCGATAATTGTTAGTTCATCACCTTTATTGATTAAAACTACTTTTTCATCGATTTCTTTTTGATGAATCCAACATATTCATCACTTTTTAGATGAAAGCATTTTGTTCATCAACAAATTATTCCAAAATTTTGGTTTCAAAATCTACATTTGAAAATCTCTTTTGCTCTGTAAAAGTGATGAATATGTTGGATTCATCAAAAATAAATTGATAAAGAACCAGTTTTAATCAATAAAAAGGATTTTTTTTATTGCCTCTTACCCTTTTTACCATAAAATCCTTTTTACTTGATCTCTATTTTATATATATATATATATATATATATATATATATATATATACTACATTATAAAGCATTTAAGCATTTTGCTTAATCTCTTGAATTTTAAGTCTTTTAAAATTACTAAATTACCTCTCATATAAATAAATGGAAACTATTATATAAAGTAACTATTAAATAGAGTTAATAAGAATCTTATATTATATTTTAATAACTAGACCTTCCATATTTAAGAAATTTAAATAAATTAACTTAAGTATTAAAAAATACTTTCATAATCAAACCTTTTATATTAAATATTATATCATGTAATAAATAGTTTAACATAATTATCAAAAAATGTGTACAAGTAGAACTCATGAATCTGAATAATTTATAATAAGAATTTATAAACATATATTTTAAATTTTTTTAAATAGCTCATATAATTAATAGTTTCAAATTAGTTTACCATTTTCTTAATCTCTTAATTTTAAATAGTTTCAAATTACTAATTTACACTCAGTATTTTCATGCAATTTAACTTATTTTATAAATAAAGACTTTTTTCTTATTTAATTGTTCTCAAAGTTTATTTAAAAATAATAAAAGAGTTAATTAAGAACAGGAAAAGAAAGAAAATAAAGATAGTAGACATGTTACCAATGTAAAATTATTCGTTGTCACAGTATTACGTAAATTCCCAAAACGAACAAGTTATCGAGTAGAAACTATTTGATGCCGCCGCATTGCGCGGGTACGTACCATGCTAGTGTGTGTGTGTATATATATATATAATTACACACCACTCACACACAGATGACATACATACATACATGAACGGAGAACGTTCACGAATATAAATAAACGAACAAGAGCTCTGCTTGTGTTTGTTCGTTTAATTAAACGAACAAAAAATTTTATTCGTGTTTGTTCGTTAATTAAACAAACAAATATACACGAACTTCCCACTATACGATTTCACAAACGTTCAATTCATTTATGGCCATCACACAAATCTTCACCCCGCTCTGCTTGTGTTTGTTCGTTTAATTAAACGAACAAAAAATTTTATTCGTGTTTGTTCGTTAATTAAACAAACAAATATACATGAACTTCCCACTGTACGATTTCACAAACGTTCAATTCATTTATGGCCATCACACAAATCTTCACCCCGCTCTCAACCCGAAAGTTTTCCTCTTTTTCCCCTATTTTTACCATTCCAAAAGGCTATATCTGTTTTTTTTTCTTTTTTTTCCAAAATAAACACTATGTTAAGATCGGGACACCTCAAAACAAGCGTTAGAATATGTGGATAACAAAATAAGATAAACACGACACCAAGATATAACGTGGTTCCAGTCGTCAGGGTCACAACCTACGTCCACGGGCAGGAACCAGCGCCTTCTTTATTATGACTAAAGTGTTTACAAGATGTCACCCTAAGGCGCATATATATGACTGAACCCTAGCTTGATATTTATAACCAAACAAGAAACCCTAATGTTGCCCTAATCTAAGTTAGGAAACAATATATTAACATAATGAAGAGATTCTTTCCTTAATCCAAGATTCATCTTCAAGTCACAATCAACAATCTCCCCTTTGACTTGAACTCTCTTCGACCGGTCAACGGAGATCGCCAAAGAACTGTCTTTTTCCTGCCAACCTCCCCGAAGGGACTACCTCCTTTCTTGAGCCACGAAGTCCGACACTCCATCACGTGATTTCACCGGAGACCATCTCCACCCGTGTCGTCTTGAATTCGTCCGATCAATTTTCCAACTCCAAGGACGGTACATGCAAACCTTTTGACATCCGGAGGAACAGACGCTACTTCTGATAAAGCTTATCACCCAGCTTTTTCGCACAGACCAGCAGCCGTCGTTTAATCCACCTCCCCGTACAACACTTTATCCGTCATACACCGCAAAACCTCCTTTTGCCGGAACATCTCTTTCCATTCTCTCCCATATCACTTTGCAAGTTTATCTTCTCCTTCTAACGTCGCCGCATAATCTTGCTGAACCAGAAGTGCCCCTCATCCAGCGAAACCGCAAAACCTGCTTTCGCCTAAGATCTTCAATCAACAATACGCGAGGCAAGGGAAAACCTAGGCTCTGATACCACTTGTTAGGATCGGGACACCCCAAAACAAGCGTTAGAATATGCAGATAACAAAATAAGATAAACACAACACCAAGATATAACGTAGTTCGGTCGTCAGGGTCACGACCTACGTCCACAGGCAGGAACCAGATACTTCTTTATTATGACTAAAGTGTTTACAAGATGTCACTCTAAGCGCATACATATGACTGAACCCTAGGCTTGATATTCATAACCAAACAAGAAACCCTAATGTTGCTCTAATCTAAATTAGGAAATAATATATTAACATAATTAAGAGATTCTTTCCTTAATCCAATATTCATCTTCAAGTCACAATCAACACACTATAACTACCATAAACCCTCCACATTTTTCTCAAACGTAATACTTTCTCGTGTTACTCTCTTACAATATTATAAGTCTTTCTAAAAAATTCATATAAATCTTCAATTGAAAATGTTGTCAGTATCCCTTGTTACCATTTTCCTCTTCGTCAACAAAGCGCGACGGTATTTTTATTGCAAAAATGGTACAAGTTGCATTCTTTGTTTTTGACAATGAAGGTGAGAGTTCGCATTATCTATGGCTTTCGCATGTGTTTTCTAGTATTGTAGGTTCCAACAATGTCATCAATGTTACTCAACGACATCTTAAATGGAAGAGCATTTGAGTGTCCAGTTGAGGTGAATAAAGTACATACAAGCATGTTATTGCCTTGTAGATTTTATGTCCTTAAGCAACACTAGTACATATAGTGCAAAAGTTGGTAGGATCATAATGTATGTGTGCATCATATTACGTAATGTTACATGATCTAAAGCTATAATGAAAACTAGATATTCCAACATCTTATAAAGACGAATCAACTAATGCGCAACAATAGAAAACTAATCTTTGGGACATATAGAACCGAGAAACTCATAACAACCTTCACTCATATTTGTTGAAACATATTACAAGAACTTGCGTACACGACGTTGACAACTAGATACATATGTTTCTAATTATTTGTGGCTTTTATATTATGTTTGTTTGTAATTAACTATATTTTATTTATCTTGATGAATTACAATGTCATTTAATTTCATGTTATTATTAATTAATTTAAATGTTATTTAAAATAATAGTTATTTACACTGAAATTTTAAAAAAAAAAGGTGAATGATAAAAGGAGGTAGAAAAATGAGTATTTTTTTGTTTTAAAGATACAAGAAAGATGAAGGATATTGAACATGGGTATGGATGTTGAAAAAATAGATGGTATAATGATAGCTATGTTTCCTAAAAAAACCTGTTGTTATTTATACCAGTTATTTAATTTTGATATTTTTTTATTTAGTGAGTATGAATATATGTAAAAGAATTTTGTAAAAGGATATAACATATGAAAATTAACTATTGTTTTTTTGAAAGTATGCACGTCCATTTTAATATAATATATAAATAAAAATTACATAAATTGTTTATCTATACTATATTATAAAGTATTTAATTTTCTATTTTTTAAAGTTTTTAAGACTATTTATTTTTAAGTAGTATATATTTTTATATATAAGATACAAATTAACACTTAGACCAATAGCCTAATCAATCATTTCTTTAAGTATCTCAACTAATTTATATTTGGCACTGTTAATAAAACATTAAACATGACAACAACTATTTAACTAATCTAAGGGCAAAATGCGCGAAAATACAACAACTATAAACTATGAATATTCATCTTTTAATCCTGCATTTCAACTTTTATCCAAATAAAGAGACTTGCCTTTCATTTTCAACCTACAATCAAAAAATGTTTTTCATCAACATCCTCTACCAAATCCATGCCCACTGCAACTTCAAAGTTATGGTTTTTTCTTCGATTAGGTTTTTATCTCTAATTAGGCTTCATATGCGATTGTTACTAATGTGATAGGGTTTCATGTTCGTTCAAGTTTCTCGTGAGATTAGGGCTTCATATGTGGTTCTTTATTATGTGATTTGGGTTTCCAACACCTGCTTGTTCTAGTACCCTCAAGATTTTGCTCGATCTACTCATCTGCGACTCTTGTTCAAATTTGTGATTCTTGTTCTTTACCAGATGAGGTGCTTCGATCAAGCGTTTCCAGGTAAGGGTTAATTGACGAGGTTAAGGTTTACGATTTCTTGGTCTGGTTCAACATACGATTAGTAGATCTAGGTTTTACGTGACTCTGTTCGAGATCCCTAATTTGCTAATGTTTGATTTGGTTCGGTTATGAAGATTTGGTGATAACCAACTATGAAATTATAAATCGATTGTTTGGTTTCCATTTTCCCTGTGATTTCATGTTTACATATCGATTGGTTTCCATCTGCATTTTGCTTGTTTAGATTTATGTTAGGATCTTTTTGAATGAATTCCTCATCAAACAATTCTTCTTCTTCATCTTCAAATGGATCCGACAATGTTAAAGTTGGGATTTTTATTTTTGGTTCTTGTGTTTGGGTTTTTGTTGTAGACCCAGTCGATTTTTTGGTTGTGTTTTGATTAAGTTATGAAAAATCATATGAAGCTTTGAAGATGACTCAAGAACACCAAGAATATTTGGATATCCTAATTAAAAAAATTAAAAAATAAAAGAAATAATCGGTAACCTGGTAACCAGGTAACCTACCAGTTGTATACAATGACTCAAAAATGATAATTGTTTGTATTTTTTGATACAAAATGAAGTTGGCTGTATACAATGACAATTTCGACATAGTTTATTGTATTTTCGCGCATTTTGCCCTTAATCTAATTTAGGTAAAATCACTTATATTAATTTTTAAGGTTAGATTATTTTTTTCTCTGATCATTTAACAATAATATAATTTTTTATTTTAGTGTTTCCAAAAACTATTTTAATAACTAATATAAAGGTTGTTTGGAAATAAATAAATAAAGAAAAAGGAAAAAGAAAATGTATATGTTGTGGAACGGATTCCATTTCTTGACACCGTATTCCGCATATACCATACCCTACATTCTTTGAAATCGAACGTATTGTCAAGCACAAACTATTGTCATCACCGCCACATTGCGCGAGTACAATGTTATTTTTTATGAAATACGCCGAGTTTAATTTGTTATAGAAAAGCTTAAAGATATACTAGCATTGTACTCACGTAATGCGACGACAATAATAATAGTATTTGTTTGATAACATGTTTGACTTTATTAATGTTAGAGTATAATATTTACGGAATGCAGTGTTAGGAAATAGAATATTTTCCACAACATATCCATTTTCTTACTCTTTTTCTTTTGTTTTATTTATTTCTTTTTTTCTAATAAACTCTTTAACTAGTTTTTAAAACAATTTTTGAAAAATAGAAAAATATAGATATAATTATTAAATAACTAGAGAGAAAGATAACCTATAGTTAGAAATTGTATCGATATAAGTGATTTAATCAAAATCAAATTAGTTAAATATTTGTTGTCTTGTTTAAATGTTTAATCGGTTATTACAACAACAATTGTCATAAACCAATTGAGATAATTAAGAAGATGATTGATTAAGTTATTATTGTAAGTATATATATTTTTTATATAAAATTTATTATTGTAAGTATATGTATTTTTTTATATGAAAATTTGTACTACTTAAAATTAGATAGTTTTAAATTTTTAAAAAAGTATATATTAAATATAAAATCTATAGATATGTATATTTTTCTAATATGGTGGTGCCGTTGTTTTTTGTAACATTAGTTGCATGACCTAATGGACAATGAGATGGAAAATGGGACATGAATCACTAGATCACTTTTTCTTTATGTTTGAAAGGGATTCCACTTAATTAGTTTTTATTATCCAGAAAGATTATTTTATGGAAAGTTATATTTTATCCATTCACAAAATCTATATTTAACAATTAAGAAAAGTTGTATCACACTTTTATTAAATTTAAACATTATTTTATAGAGTTGTGTTCTACAAAGTTAATGTAAAAAACATAATTTTAAAATTTTAATATTTAATCACAAATGATTCAGTATACAATCACATATGAATTACGAAAATATCACTCCGTTCAAATTTTTAAAATGCAATCTGGACCACTGATTTCATTGATGTAAAGGTTTAAAATTAGTCTATTGAGACTATGAATTAAGTATGGACTATATTGAACATTCTTCTTATTTTATAATATAACTTTCTTTTTTTCTTTCTTTGTGTTATTATATTTCTCATAATATATAAGACAACGCTAATGCATTCTTTTAAATATGTGTATTTTTACAATTTCTAAAAGTTTAATTACGCTAATGTATTCTTTTACACGTGTATTTTTGTTTCCATCTTTTTTTTAAAAAAATTGGTTCATGTTTCTATTTAATGTTTTTCTATATTGGTTCTAAAATTGTTGACGCATTACAATGAAATTTATTAAGTCCTAAAAGTCTAAAACTATTGGTTGGTTTTTAAATTTATTAAGTTCACTAGCGGTTTCTGTTTAATGAGTTCAAATTTGGTTCATATTCCTTTTTAGTGTTTTTTATATTAATTCTAGGATTTACTTTTTCGAAATATATTAAAGTATACCTCAAATGTTAATGTATGTATACACGTTCCAAAAATGTTATTGTTTGTATTTTGATTACATAAAAAAGCAAAAAGAGTGTAACTTTAGTACATACAATAAGAAGTTTAATATACACAATAACACGCTATTTGAAAGTTTGATACACACAATAACATTTTTGAAAGTAGATACACACATTAATATTTGGGGTATAGTTTAATATATTTTAAAAAAGTAAATCCTTGATTCGAAAGTTGTTACCAATGTTGTTCTGGTGAAACATGAAATAACATAAAATTATTAACTGGACTTAAGTCCTTTGTGGAGTTGCTGGCACTATGACGACATATAGCATACCACAATGATTGTTTGTTTCTTTGGTGCTATATAAATCTAAGGGGGTATTTGATTCGTTAGAATTAGATAGAATTAGACCGAATTAGAATTGAGCATTTCTAAATCTTGTTTGTGTTTGGTTTGCGGAATTCATGGAATGAAATTTGACCATTTCAATGAATTACTTAAATTAAGAAATTAGGAATTCTTCAAATTCATAAGTAATTGGAAATTCCCCACCCCCGCCACCCCCACCCTAACCCTACCTGACCCAACCCATACCCTACCCGACCCCTACCCCACCCTACCTCATCCCACTTACTCTATCCTTCCCTACCCAACCCCTACCCACCCCCACCCTGCCCCTACCATCGACCGCCACCACCGCCTACCAATTGCCGCCACAGCCAGTTACCTTCCTCACCACCCGTCCCCACCACCACCATCACGGACGCCGTCATCACCACCTTCAGCCACCGTTACCGCCCCTACCACCCGCTGACACCACCATCATTACGGCCGCCGCCACCTGTCACCACCATCGTCGTCTCCACGACCACCACCGCCGTCACCACCTCCACCACCGCCGTCACCACCTCCACCACCGCCGCCGTCATCAATACCGCCGACCCCCGCTGCCGACCATCGCTCACAGCCATCCCCCACCACTACCCGCACCCACCGCCGTCGCCACCACCGCCCTAGGTAGAATGTAGGGGTGGGTGGGGTAGGTGTTGGGGTAGGGGTAAAGTGGAGTAGGGTAAGGTAGGTGGTTGGGGTGGGGTAGGTAGGGTGGGGGCAGGATAGGGTGTGTAAGACGGAGTAAGGTAGGTGGAGATAGGGGTAGGGTAGGGTGGTAGAGTGGGGGTAGGGGTAGGGGTGGGCTGGGGGTAGGGGTGGGGTAGGGTGGCGGAGGGGTTAGGGGGTGGGGTAGGGTGGCGGAGGGGTTAGGGGGTGGGGGGTGGGGGCAGTTGATTATATAATTTATTTGGGTTTATACATATTGAATTAATTTATTTTTGTTGGATTTCAATTCCGGTTTTTACTAAACAAACAATATATGTTTTTTTACAAATTCCAATTCATATGAATTCTAATTCCTTGATCAAATTCTAATTCCTTTATATTTATTCGCAAACCAAAGATACCCTAAGTAAATGATTACATAAGGTGGGTTTTAGCCTTCGGGGTTTGTAAATTATAGTGAAGGACCGAAGCTGAAGGTCATATATTTTAATTTTGGGCTTTTGGCAGCTTCTTTGGGAAACACAAACTTTACTTTAGTATTTCACATTTTTTTAGTTCAAAAACTATAATTTTGGTTTAAGTGTTTAGCGTATAGCTAGATTAAAAAACCGTGTGATACATATGTTAATTTAAAAAATGATAATTATTATGACAAAAGGGGTTGGAATGAAGTTCAAAATTTATTTTGTTACTACCAAAACAATTTAAAGCGCCGGTCATGTCTTTTTTTTTTTTTTTAATTTTTTGTTAGCTTTATCTCTCATATTAGCTGAACTTCACATGTTTTCCTAAATGCTAATGTTAACTATAGTTTATAGTTATAGTTTTTTTTTAAATTATTTTTAAAGGTTGGGACTAGCTATGTATCATCTTTGCCTAACACATGAAGTCTAAATGTAATGATTGTTAAATGTTTGCCTGATATGTTTTAGTTGCTTACTTATGACCAAGTTTCATTAATTTGCTGAATCATGGGAAATAAAAGAAAATATGATTTGTTCATATAACACATAATGAGAACCGCAAACAAATTCGTTGTCCTACTTTTGAAACACTACTAAGTTCAAGTGGGTTGCGTGAGGAACCTAATGTAGGTGCCTCATCGTCTAACGTAGATGCTTCATCATTGGATTCAGGTCAACTGAAAACATAATAAAAGTCATTTCAACTTATACACACATGTATTTAATGGGTCAATTTTTGTTATGTTAGATCCTACTTTTTCATCCATAGACTTGGGGGATTGCAAATATGTCTACCGTATTGTAATGCAACCTTTTGGTACAAAGAATGCTCTAAGAAATATTATAAAGAACAAAAGATTCACTACAATAAATGTTGCAAAAGTAGGTTTACCTCAACCATTAGATCCACCGAATATATAAAAGAACTATTTGTTGAGTCACGTTTTATGGAAAACGTCGGAGCATATAATTCAATGTTTTCAATGACTTCTTTTGGAGCTTTCAGTCGATGATACCATCGATTAAGGCTGGCAATTTATGGATCGACCCGAAACCCGACACGAAAAAAGTGACACGAATCTGAAACGGTCAAAAGCGGGTTGACACGAAAATAAATGGGTCGGGTTAGGGTCAACCCGACAACCCGAAAATGACCCGTTTATAGGTAAAACTATAACATTTTAAAATTTTCTTTAATACTTGAAATTTAAATTTTGAAAAGACGATTATGAATTCAAATAAGAGTGACGTTTTAGAACAATAAAACCCGCAAACAAAAGTACAAAACCCTTATACATTAAAAACTCAAAATAAACAATAAAAGATTTACAGTTAAAACAATAATACATTATTTTAGTATTTGTTATTTTCATTATATGATTTTGATACTTTTACATTTGATTATTTGATAGGTGATACTTTAGTATTTTGGATTGATTCATAATTCTATTTAATGATGAATAATCTTAGATTATTCGGTTGTTTAATGACATTATTTATGGGTATGAAATAGTAATACATCATAGTTTTTATTATATTTATTTCTATAAGTGAGTAAAAAAGTAGCATCAAAATTTCAATCAAACTGAAATAAATTCCGAATTAAAGTTCGAATACAACGGAAACAAACATTGATTATTTAAGTTAGAATATAAATGAAAATTGTTTTCGAAATCTGTGCCGAACGTTGGAAAACAAATATGGAATTTGAAATATTGATAAAGAAAATCGAAGTTGAAACGAAAAACTGTATTAGAAAATCTTACTTGAAAACCGAAAAAATTCTCACCGATGACATTTGGCCTAAATGGGTCGACCCGAACCCGGCACAAAAAATTGACACAACTTGAACCTGACACGGGAATAAATGGGTCGAAATTGGGTTGACACGAAACTGACCCGAACCCGATAACACGAACCCGACCCGAATTGATAGCCTTATCATCAATCGCAGCCCGGAGCCTTATGTATTCAAAGTATCTAAGCAGATCTACCATTGGATAGGAAGTTTGTGTCCTCCTTCCGGTGACGCACCTAAGTTTCTTAAGCTATAAGTATGTGATACTAGAAACGAGGTGAAAATAGGATGAGCCACTTTGGAGGAGGAAATTCAAGTTCATTGAAAGAAATAGTTAAAGGGCTTATGAAAATCTTTGATGAGTACAACCCTTTGGTTTAGATTATTTCGCACTACAAGGGTTAAATACATAGACCAAGGCATTCCAGAATTTCAAATTCAACTCTTCAATAAACCAACATATAGGGAATTTGAGCTACCAACTTATGATAGCTTAGGAGCTATAGTATTTGAAACGGGTCCTCAAAGTCAGAATGATTATGACATAATAATCCATTCGAGAGATGGAATTCCGCAAAGTATAAATAATTTACATCCTGCATATATGTCTATGCAGTTCCCAATATTTTTCATCTATGGTGAGCTTGGATACTCATCGGATGTAAAGCTAACACATCACATGGGAACTACATCATCAAGGATGAATAGACTTACTATAAAAATATTCTACGCATTTCAATTACATGACCGATTCGACGGGTTTTCTCTCATTACCGGGGGTGGAAGATTGATACGTACCCACGATTCCATTTCTTACACGCGTATGCAAGCATGGGAAATGAATGGAACAATCCACGCCAACCATTACTTTCAAAATAATAGGAGTAATCATGCTTTATGCTTTGTTAGTTTATTAACTTACCATATTCTCTAGTTCATGGGTACCGTAAGTTTATCTCTATAAATAGGTATGTAATGTTGGCTTTGAAAAATTAATGAAGAAGAAAATTAGTTTTTAAAGTCTTGTTCTTTTTCTTGCTTTCTTTGGGAGATTAGCCATCTCGAATTAGCATTTATCTTGGGAGATTGACCATCTCAAATCGGTCTCTCAATTAGCGCTTTCATTCCCGAACTCGCCATGCCTCCTCGCCGTCGTAATCCATTGGGCCTTGAAGAGTCTTTTGCTATCATAGCAGATAAATTTGCTCAACTTGTCACCGTAATAGATGCCAATAACACCCGTCTCGAATCCATTATCGCCAAATACGACCCCAAGACTCCGGTCACAAACACACCTCTACCTCCACCATCACCAACCATCGTTGTTTCCATCCCCAAACTCTACCCCAAGACTCTAGTCACAACCCTGCCTCTGCCTCTACCTCTGCCACCAACAACCACCAACTGGGTGACCAAGTTCCACACATGCCAACAACTTCCCAAGTTTCAACGCCCAACTCCAACGCCGCCGCCCCAACAAATCCACACCATGCCCGCTCTACACCACACACCTCCGAAAACACCCATGGTGTTATCGTTATTGGGCCTCGAAAAGTTCCAACCAAAACTGTCTCCCAAACCACCGGACCGAAACTCCGACCTTGAGGACAAGGTTGTTTTTTAGAGGTGGAGTATTGATACGTACCCACGATTCCATTTCTTACACACATATTCAAGCATGGGAAATGATTGGAATAACCTACGTCAACCATTATTTTCAAAATAATGGAGTAATCATGCATTATGCTTTGTTAGTTTATTAACTTACCATATTCTCTAGTTCATGAGTACTGTAAGCTTATCTTTATAAATAGTATGTAATGTTCGCTTTGAAAAATTAATGAAGAAGAAAATTAGTTTAAAGTCTTGTTCTTTTTCTTGTTTTCTTTGGGAGATTAGCCATCTCGAATTGGCCTTCATCTTGGGAGATTGACCATCTCGAATCAGTCTCTATCAATTGGTGCTTTCATTCCCGAACTCGCCATGCCTCCTCGCCGTCCTTATCCATCGGGCCTTGAAGAGTCTTTTGCTATCATAGTGGATAAATTGGCTCAACTTGTCGCGGTAATAGATGCCAACAACACCCGTCTTGAAGCCATCAACGCCAAATACGACCCCAAGACTCCGGTCACAAACACACCTCTACCTCCACCACCACCACCAACCATCGTTGTTTCCACCCCCAAACTCTACCCTAAGACTCTGGTCACAACCCTGCCTCTACCTCCGCCACCACCAACCACCAACTGGGTGACCAAGTTCCACACCCCCAACAACTTCCCAAGTTTCACCGCGCAACTCCACCGCCACCACCCCAACAAATCCACACCATGCCCGCTCTACACCCCACACCTCTGAAAACACCCATGGTGTTATTGTTATTGGGCCTCAAAAAGTTCCAACCAAAACCATCTCCCAAACCACTGGACCGGAACTCTGACCTTGAGGACAAGGTCGTTTTTTAGGGACAGAGTATTGATTCGTACCTACGATTCCGTTTCTTACACACGTATGCAAGCATGGGAAATGAATGGATAACCCACGTCAACCATTACTTTCGAAATAATAGGAGTAATCATGCATTATGCTTTGTTAGTTTATTAACTTACCATATTCTCTAGTGTTAGTCCCCGATTGAGTACACAACAACGAATGTTTGTAGAAGGATGGTTGAATACAAACTTTAGCTTTTAAAAATTTAAAGACACACCATGATACTTTTATATAATTCTTATTGATGATGAATCAAGAATTACATGTACTAGAAGCGGAAATTCTAAGTACAATAAAAGGTGGCAATTAATTTATCTAACACATAAACAAGCTAACTCTAGAACAACTAATGTTTAAGAGTGTTTAACACATGAACAAGTTTGATTCTACACAATTGCTAGGCTCTACGAATATTCTCAACTAATGAGATTGCTATTCTGTTGTGTAAAAGATGTTTTGCACGTCCACCATGCATGAATATTTATAGAAGCAAAGGGCATCCGGTTAACATAGAGGAAGGAGACAAAGAGTGCATGTAAAATAATATTTTAATTATAAAGATAGTGGGTGAAAAGTAAGGTTACTTTAATCAAATGTTTGATAAAAGTAAATGTACTTTTCTGAAAAAGTACAACCCACTTTTAATATAAAATATTAAATCTCATACCTTTTGCCTTGTAAGACTGTCTTTCTCTTTCCATGCTTGTACTTTAAACAACTAACATGCTTCTTCTAGATTTGACTTTACCAAGTAAAGAATTGCCAGCTATACTTAGTCGTTAAAACAAATCTTCGGGATCTTCATATATTGAGGCATCTTTCTCCTTTTTCAGAGGATAAGATCAATCCTTTTTGTCCCGTACTTGATCCAAAAAGTGCTTTATACTTTTACAAACAAAGATCTAAAGGCATAATAGAACAACACATGTTCTGCCTTTTACATATGAAACTTACAATCTGAAAGAAAGAGTAGATTTGACATTTTGCTCAACTCAGCTAACAGAATGTACTAAGAACCTTTTAAATTATACTACTCAGTTGACAGAGTTGATTAGTTGATCCATTTTGCAAAGGCTCAATTGATACAAATTGCTCAGCTGATCATATAGATGCTCAGTTGATCAATAGTCATACTTAGAAAATCATAATCTCATATATTGATATGAATTAGTTGACCAAGTATGCTCAGCTGATCATGTAAATGCATCAGTTTATATAAGATGAAGATTTGTGCTTTGAAAGACTTACTTAGCTGATGCTCAGGGTCTTAACTTATCCATTTTCACTCAGTTGAAGGTTGTGAATCACTCAGCTGATCAAAGTGCTTTGCTCAGCTGATGGGGTAAATGCTCAGATTTCTTCACTCAACTGATAGTTGATTTTCCTCAGTTGATGGTCTTTTATACTTGATTTTCCATCGTGATGTTCCTCAGTTGATGTCCTTCGGTTGATGCTCTTAGTAGGGGCTGCTTCTCAGCTGATAATTTCATACTTAGTATAATTTTACAAATTTGACTCAAACAACACATGTTTGAATACTTTCTAAGTCATACTGAATGTAGGGTTTGGTTATCATCAAATTCTATGTTTTAAAATATGCAGAGTTAATTATTAAGGTGAAATGATTATCTTTCCAACAATAAGCTAAGTCAAACACTTTTATAAAAATCTTATTAGCTTATAAACAATAAACTAATCCGAACACTTTTTTATCTAAGAAGCAAATAAGCTATTAAGCTCGTAAGCTTTAAAAATAAGCTTACCCAAACACCCCATTATTGAAATCTAAATTGAAGTTCTTAAAACAGTAAAACCGAAGGTCTTGAAATCCTAATCACGAAATCGAAGCTCGCTCTTATATGAAATCAAAGGTCTTGAAACCTTGATCCCAAAATCGAAGGTTTGATGTCAATAGTTCTTTTGAAGGCCTTGATTCATGAGTCCAATGTCGCCAACCAACCTGTAAAACAAGGCCTTAGATTTCAAGAAGACCAATGACTTTGAATCCCTTTAGAATATAGTGGAGTTTGTAGGTCTACACAAAATCATATTTCAAAGCTTGGATCCTTGATTTACATAACAAGATGAAGAAACTTGGCTTCCATTTCATGAACTAAAGGAACAAGATGAAGAAAAATCTTCAAAAACTAAAAAACAAACAAACAAACAAACCAAGAAGTCGTTAATAATCGGTAAAAAAAGGTAAATTGCGTATAATGGATAGCTTTAGAAAGTTTATTGTATTGTTTGAGATGAAGTGAAGTTGATCGTATACAATATTATTTTAGGTAAAGAAGTTCGTAATTTTGTTCTTTTCTTAAAGTAAACAAAAGTAACAACATGCATAATTGAATATGAAGTTACTGATAATAAATATAATAACAATTAATAAACAACTAAATTATTATATTTAAAAAATACGTAAATATCAACTAAATTTAATGTGTGTATAATATAATATAAGAAATTCATTGTGAGAACTGTTTTTCGTAAGAAAACTACGAGAATCAATCTTGGCTATTCAAGTGGTAAGTGGAATTCATGGATGAAGAGCGTGAGAGAATTCAGTGTGGCAATGTGCATGTAAGAAATTCATGGGTGGGCAATCCAATTGAAGGAGGGGGAACTGGACGGCTAAGTTTGGTTCTCGTACGAAAAACAGTTTTCGTTTGAACTTTTCTATATATATATATAGGAGATGGTTCATTTGAGAATCATTATTAGTATGAGAACCGCAAGAACCAATCTTAGCCGTTCAATTGATAAGTGAAATTCATGGATGAAGAGCGTGGAGGGATTGGTGTGGCAGAGTGTATGTAAGGAATTCATGGGTGGGCAATTCAATTAAAGGAGGGGGAACTGAATGACTAAGATTGGTTCTCGCTGTTCTCTCAATAAAAACGGTTCTCAAATAAACTTTTCAATATATATATATATATATATATATATATAGGGGAAGGTTCTCGCAGTTCTCGCAATAAAAACGGTTTTCGGATGAACTTTTCAATATATATATATATATATATATATATATATATATATCTTACTCCTTTATAATACATTTATAACCTTAATAACTCTTAATTTTAAGTAACTTGAATGTACTAAAATACTCCTTTTTAACCATTTCATTCTCTCTCATAATATATATATATATATATATATATATATATATATATATATATGTAGGGGAGGGTTCTTGCAATTCTCGTAATAAAAACGGATTTCAAATAAACTTTTCAATATATATATATATATATATCTTACTTTTTATAGTGTATTTATAACCTTAAAAATTCTTAATTTTAAGTAATTTAAATGTACTAAAATATCCATTTATAAGCATTTCATTCTCTCTCATAATTTACTTTAACTTTTTATATATTTAAAATACTCATTTTTAACCATTTCATTCCCTCTCCTAATTTACTTTAACTTTTTATCTATTTAAAATATCTTTCTAACACTAAAACACTCTTTCGCACAAACACAATTATTCACTCACATCAACATAATTTTCAAAATCTTATTAACTTCTCTCTTCTTATTTCATAAATATAAATATTTTTCTTATTTTAATGTCTTTTAAAATTTATTTTTAAAATTAATAAAATAGTTGATGCAAATAAAAAAACAAAAAAAAAACAGACATTATACGATACTTTTTCGTGACATTGAATTGAGCTAATAACATATTATTACATTTTTAAAAGCAACATGATATAAAATAGAACTACTTGCCGTCGCAGCATTGCACGGGTACCTTGCTAGTATATATATATACATATATATAGGGTAAGGTTATACATAGAACCTTGCTTATTCATAGAACATAAAGAACAAAACTGATGATAACACGTGGCATCAAGAGTAAGGACAAAACTGGAAAAAGAATTACAAATTAATACTCACTCCCTCTTCCTTATTCAACCTCCAAACTTCTATTTAAAAAAAAATTCTACTAAACATTCAAATAGTCATAATAACTTCATGTTTAAGAATTTTAGAAAAAAAAAACCATTAGATTCAGTTTTTATCCTCTTTAATTCAAAAATGATTGAAATGTTTTCTAATTTTTTTTACGAAAATGCAAATATTTTGACGAAAATGCAAAATGCTGCCGCAAATGAAAAAAAAACAGATAATAAAAATGCAAATTGTTTGAAGAAAATGTAAAAGGCAAAATGCAACGAACATAAAATAAGATAACAAAATTACAAATAACCGAAATGCAAACAATATTAAGTCATTAACATGCAAATAACCTAATGATTTACATTTTGGTTATCAGTTTGTATTTTCGGGAGGTGGAGCTAGAAAGAGGATTTGTGATTACCAAAACAGAATTTCATATTTACCCTCAATTATGCAATTACCTTATATAGTTTTCATATAATTTACAAAATTACCACTTTCAAATCTCAACCATTAATTTAGATGATCAAATAGTACAGATTTGTTCTTTAGGTTCTATGATTAAGAGTATGTTCTATATTGATCCTATATATATATATATATATAATATGACATTACACTTTTTAGACTGACGTATACGTTGAAGTGGAATTTAGATGACAACGTTTTAATTTTAAAAAACCAATGAAAATAAAAAGTTTTTTTAACAGTTAAATACAAACACCGATTTTGTAGCCCTCTGAGTCTAGTTTTTTTAACAATTAAATACAAACACCTTATAATTAGTAAGATTTAAAGAGCGACACTTTTCTAGCATTGACCATAGAATTGATTTTGTAGCCCTCTGAGTCTAGTTTCCGTGGCCGTTTGAATCACCTCAATCAAAGTTCGTATGAGTGAGATATGATCAAAATAGTGGAGGTGTGTCGGAGCTGATAGCTTTTCTTATTTTCTTCACTTTCTTCGGTTTTTGCTTAAAATCTTTCATCATCCGTCTTTTTAACCTAAAAACTAACAGTTTAAGATATTAAGTATCTTTTGACTTATTTATGAATAATATAGGATAAAAATAAATACGATATCACATAATATATATATATATATATATATATATATATATCTAAATATGGCAATATCAATTGTTGTTTTTCTTGTTCTTATTTTGATTCAACCAAATGTAAGTGGGTTTTAGATCTATAGATGATGGTGGAAATATGGAATGATGGTGGTGGCCTGGTGGGGGTTGGAGCAGTGGTAGATGGTGGTGGGATAGGGTAGTCTAATTTGGCGTGTGGTGTTTGTTTGGTGGTGGTGGTGGTAGACGATGTGGGTGACGGTATACCGTGGCGGGTGACGGTAGAGGGTGATGGTTTTGATGAAGATAATTTAACCGGTATTAAAAGTAATTTGGTGATTATTATGAATTTTATATTTATTAATTATTTACTAATAATATATTTAACTAATAATTAACTTGAAAATGTGTAAAACTTAAAATTAAAGAATATATTAATGTCAGGAGAGCATTTTTATTATTTTAAGTGAGTTAGGGATAAACCTAGAAAAGAAATATAAATCATAAAAATTAATATTTTGAGAGAGTAATATAAACGCGCCGTAAGCACGACGCCGTATTTGGCAAGTCCGAATCCGAGCTCTAGAGTCGTGTAAAGTCGTCACTTTTCAACTGGACTAGATTCGAGAGAGCGAGAGAGAGAGAGAGAGAGAGAGATGGGGGAGGGCTTTCGATTCTACAATGGCGATCAACTACTGCTAGGGTTTATGTTGGGTTTTTTGTACTTATGCGATCACTCTATCGTACCAATCGGAGCTTCGATTCATGAGTACCGGAGGGATTATTTCACTCCTCAGTTGAATGCTTTCCTCTTTCATGGCGGCAGTGAAGGTCTATTTGCTTCCAAACATCACCAAGATCAAGACAATCATACTTCCCTTACTAACAGCAAACCCCTCGAGGGAAAATCCTTCATCAGGTTTCACTTTCACTTTTTATCTTCAACTTGATCTTGATTTGATTCATAATCAGACCTCCAATCGAACTTAATACATTCGCTATCGTTTCTCTGTATTTGTTAATTGATTGTTGAAAAACACCATAGAACTGTTATGTTATTCTTTTCTTACTTGATTAATTTCTCTTAAATCTGACTAAATTAAAGCTTAATACTTGTTATATGTGCTAATAAAATCACCAATCTGGGAACGTGGTGCTTAATTGAATAGTTCACAAATTTGGGAAACGAGATTGCTAAAAGTATGTGGTATAAATATCATCAATTCTGAATAGTTCATGCACTCAGTTCTTAATGCTAATTTAATAGGATGAAATAGGGGAAGATAACCTAAATTGAATCATTCAGTGAGCAGTTTGGTATGTGGCGTAGTTGAATATGTGCTAACAATGTCTTGATTCGACTATAGGTCTTTTTCTTTGTTGTCACATGATCAGCTGCTGATGCATGTGTCTGCATTTGATACATTTTCGGTCAGCCAAGCTCTATTTAGGTGTATAGTTTTGTTTGTCTTTCTTGTTCAACACTATCTATGTTTCCACTTTCTACTATTATGGCAGTCCGAAACATATGGTTTTCAGCTTTAGAGGAACTTTTGATGGATGGTTATGCTGCTAGCATCTATGGAGACAGTATATTATTTTATAGATTGAAGTGTATTATACATGGAATTCTTTTCATAAATTTTCATGTTGGTGATTATATAATTTGAATGATTTATGAAATAAAAAATTACTGCCTTGTAATGCTTAACATCTCGTTACGCAGCATAAATTCATATTGATTGAGTTGAAAATTACTTCCTTTGGCGGGGAAAGAATTAAGAATGTATGTACCAAAGCTCTATTATACTTGGGTGGGAGTAAGTTAGAGGTAAATGAAGAGTGTAATGAATGTGGGATGATTTCATGTCTTGTAGTTTTTTTTCTTTTTAATAATATTGAATGCAAGATAAACTATTTAAGTTATCATTTACCATAATTCCATGCGGGATAAGATGACAAGCATCTCTTGTTAGAATTAGTGTACAGATAACTTATTGATTTTGGTTTTAGTTACATAGCATATGGAGATGTCTGATTGAAATTGTCTGATAGATCAGTTGTTTTTTGTCTACAAAGGTTTGTTGTTCTACAATGATCCCTAGCAGCAAAAGTAGTTCATTCCATGTTTCTGTTACCATTGTCTTATAATGATTTTTAGATGGAAGTTGATGTCTTGACTAAAGGTGTCAAGATGGGCTGGTTGGGTAATGGGTTAAATCGTTTTTTGGGGTAGAAATGGCCAAACAGGTTACATTTCAGTACGGTTTGAAAAGGTCCAGGGCAGGTCGACCCAGAATAACTTCTTTGTCTATATTTTTTTTAATAAACAACTAATGTGTTAGTTATGATTAGAAAAAAGTAATATATTTCAATAGGAGTGAAAATCTTTGACTAAAACAGTATAGGAAGCTGTATACATTGTAATAGACTTTGGACAACTTTCAACCTGTCTGACCCATTCAACTTATATTCAAAAAAGGTAACTGTATAAGTTTCTCGTACATTTCCCCACTGCTTAAGATGCTTTCTCTCCTAATTTACTACAGTCAATGGTAACCGAGCTACCAACATATGTAAGGTTTTCTTAATCTTCAATTAATTTAATTGTTTGTTATTATATCTGTCATATATTTTCTTGTGTCCCCTTTGTTAACGTTTTCTTTTGAAATGTGTACTTATTGATCTCATTATATTCAAATCAAGTAAGGTTTAAAATTTTGGTTGACATATTTTGACAATTTAGTTCTTGTGAATGGGTTTCTTGATTGCCAGTAATCTCAGACTATATTTGCTAATAACAATTCAGGTTTGAAAGCGTAACCTTCAAGAGGTCAGAAGAATCAGCTAAAATTCAGAATGAAATGCAGAGTAAAACTGGACTAATTGAAGCTATTATTTTCGAGGTGAAAGATACAGAAAGAATCGGAGGCAATTTTCTAAAAAACAATTCAAACGTGCTATGTTGCAATCCAAAGCTTGCTTCAGATGGGTCCTGCACTGTAGGTGAGGTTATAATCCAGAAGGAGGAAAATAACCCTGAATGGCCAAAACGTATCCAAACATTCTTTGCAGGAAAAGTGCAAGAAGCTAAAATGCCACCTCAATCAGTTGAGATAAATAAAACCGGGATGTATTATCTTTATTTTATGTATTGTGACCCCCAACTCAAGGGTACAACTATAACTGGTAGAACTGTGTGGCGAAATCCAGATGGTTATTTGCCTGGAAAGATGGTCCCACTCATGACCTTTTATGGTTTCATGTCTTTGGCTTATCTTGTACTTGGGCTCGGTTGGTTTTTAAGGTTTGTTCAGTTTTGGAAAGATATAATGCAGTTGCACTATCACATTTCTGCTGTAATTGCTCTTGGGATGTGTGAAATGGCGTTTTGGTATTTTGATTATTCAAATCTTAGTACAACGGGATATCGGCCTGTGGGTATTACGATATGGGCGGTGACTATTAGTGCTGTTAAGAAAACTGTTTCAAGATTACTGCTTTTGGTGGTTTCAATGGGATATGGTGTGGTGCGGCCTACACTTGGTGGCGTGACCTCGAAAGTGTTGATTCTTGGTATTGTTTACTTTGTTGCTTCTGAGGCACTTGAGCTTGTTGAACACTTAGGAAATATTAATGATTTTTCTGGAAAAACGAAACTGTATTTGGTGTTGCCTGTTGCGTTTTTGGATGCTTGGTTTATTTTGTGGATATTCTCATCTTTATCCAAGACATTGGAGAAGCTTCAGGTATCGTTGTTCTTACAAATCTTTCTGGTTTTATGCTGCTTTGAATAAGGTAATAATTATTGTTGGACGAATGTATCATGTATGCGACTTTAGGGAGTGTCTGATGGCTGAATTGTAGGCAAAATATTATTGGATGGAAACTTTCATGAAAAAATTAGAGGTGCCAAATGGTGGGTTGGGTAGTGGATCAACATAAGTGGTCTTTTGATATAGGCTTAAATGGGCCAGTTTGACCCTCAACACGTTATGTTCATAAAATTTTAGTTATTTACTTCTTTTTATTAAGAAATGGTGTGTTAAATTAATTTGATTTCAAAATATTAAATTATTTCAATAATAAACTACTTTCTTTTAATAAAACAATTTAAGAGATTGTATGTATTATAATACACTTTGGATTTGTTCAGCCTGTTTGACTTGTTTTCTTTTTAACTATTTATTTATTTAAATTATTACCTGTTTGACTTGTTAGAAATAAATCGTATCCCAAATCTACATGTTGATTTAAGTGAATGGGTCGAAGTTGCCACCTGTAGGATTCATCATCATTCCCCTTTACTAATTTTGTTACTAGAATTTATTACTTGAGGTTGCGGGTCAAGAGTAATATTTGATCAATATAGCTTGTCCTTTTTGGAGGGAAAGATTCATTCTCTCTTTCATGCTCATGCATAAAGCATATATAAAGAATATACAGCTGTAACTATGATGTGGCTATAGTTATCTTATACTTGATATAATTCTGATCATGATTTCTAGATGAGGAGAAGCATTGCTAAACTGGAAGTTTATAGAAAATTCACGAATGCCTTTGCACTTTTTGTGCTTGTTTCTATTGCCTGGGTTGGCTATGAGGTAGTGTTAATCTTTCCTATGATACTACTGTTGTGGGATCTTCTTGCTCTCTGTAATCTTTATTTCTAGTAACTGTTAATTATATTTGAATGAGTTTTGCAGCTATACTTCAATGCGACTGACCCAATAAGCGAGCTATGGCGTATTTACTGGATTATTCCTGCTTTCTGGTCACTGCTTGCTTTTTCTCTGTTGGTAGTTATATGCATCCTTTGGGCTCCTTCCCAGAATCCCACGAGGTAACTTCTTTGAGTTATATTTTCTTTATTTTGTTTTTTGTATTTTTTTCCTAAACATTCTGTCCGTTCGGGTTTCTGAACTTGGATATGTGAGGGGTGAATGATGCTTGGAACAAACATCGTTGGTCTCGTTAGAATTGCTACGTAGTAACTTTTGGATTAAAGGCAACAATTTCAGCTACATTTAATCTCAAATGGATCAAACGGTTATTAAATAAATCAAAGCATTTGCTACAAAGGAAAAGGGTCAGATGGGTAGAACGGTTTCAAACATGTGGAGAGTAGTGTTAAGCTTATTTTTATTGTGTGTCCGTCCTGTTCTTTAAAAATTAGATTGTAATTATTAATTAATATAAGGTAATGTTATAGCGATATATGACACGCTAATTATAATACATTAATTACATTAAAATTGACATAATAAAATTTTACATTGATGTTTGGCAAGTATATTTATGTAATATGTTAATTTAAAATAAACAAAATCAAATAATAAAATATCTTAAAAGCAATTCAAAATTAATACATAAGTTAAATAAATTTAGTGGCAAGGTACAATTTTATAACTTATATATAAGCCGGAGGTCTTTTGGGGAGCAATCTCTCTACCCCCGACAAAGGTATAACCGTGTACATCTTACCTTTCCTATATTTAGCCTAGACGGGATGGTGTACTTTTGTTGTTTAATTGGACACACTAGTTAGTTAAGGAAAAGTAAACTTCATTGACGAAAGTGTTTCAAATCAACCTAGTCCCACTGGACCTGTATGAAAAAATTACCCCGTTTTGAACCTACCCTTTTTGACCCGGAAACCAAACCTGCCCATTTTTTCATCTTTATTTTTTGGATCTACGGTCGCTTGCTGGCTTATTTTGACAATGAAATCCATTTGTTATTTTGAAGTATATTTTGAGCATTTCTGTTTATGGTAACTTGGTAAGCGTATAGTCTACAAGTATTTGCTTTCCTATTGCTGGTTCCACTAACCTTTGATTACTCTAACTGGTTCCACAAAATTCTTTCTTTTTTAATCATTATAAGAGTGTTTTAAGTAGTTTTCTTTTTGTTAAAAGAGCATCATATTTTCCCATTGTCACAAGATTTTCTTCATTCACGAAGCGTGTTTAAATCATTTCATTATATGAGTAACCCTGTAAGTCACTTACTTCGTCATTGTTTCTCCTTCAATTAGTTTACGATATCGACATAGGTCTATAAATTCGTAATTCTTTTCTTTCATTAGTGGACGATATTCAAGACATTGTTATTAATCAAATATTTTTATACTCGAGTCTACATGCCTTATAGCTTTTGCAATTTCACTGGACAAGGTAGACATGGTTATTTTAACCAATTTGCCTACCTTAAAGGGAACAGGTCTAATAGAAAGTCACCATAAGCGTAATTCTAGAAGACCCGTCCATTTTACCACCATTAGGAAAAAGGGCGTATTATATTGTATGAGTTGTGTTTAATAAAGTCCATCTAAAAAACATAGTCTTGAAATTTTAATATTCAATCACAGGTGATTCAGAATACAATCACATGTGATTTGTAAAAACATCACATGTAAATTACGAAAATGACACTCTGCCCACATTTTTTAAATTTAATCTGTACCATTGATGACATTGATCAAAAGGCTAAAATTAGTCCCTTAGGACTATGAATTAATTATGGACCATATTGAACATTTTTCTATATTGTATTTTTTAAAGTTTTAAAGAATAATATATTTGTTGTGTGGCTTTTAGATACGCGTACGCAGGAGATACAGGAGATGACTATGATGAGGAGGCGATATCGCTTACAAGTGGAGTGAAAGTTGATGCCGGTGAAGTTGGAATAATGATGGAAAGGAAGGAAAAGAAAGGTTCCGCCTCAACGGATCATCTTATCGGGCTAACTGAAGATTTAGCAGAAGACAAAAGAGAATAAACGTTGTTTTAGTTGATCGGTTCGTGTAAAGCTTGTGTCATGTATGTATAAAAAAGGTGCCTAATGGCTAATGGTAGTTAACTTGAATCTTGATTGCCTTTTTTTTTTGAAGGTATCAATCACTACACACAAATGAGAAAATAGTCACTTGCAGGTTATGAATGCCATATGTTTTTCTTCTTTAGATTCAGTTTAGTTTTGACATTGATCTCTCTTAGGTGTTGTTAGAACCTAGAGGGGGTGAATAGGTTATATGCTCACTTTTTGAAGTTTTTAACAATATTTGCAAGTAATTAAAGAGTTTAAGGAAGAAAGATATCACCAATGAAGTAGTTTGGACACAATGATTTATAGTGGTTCAAGCAAGGGTTAACAACCTTGCTCTATATCCACTCCTTGGCCTCACCCACCAAGAGTTGCTCCACTAACTTCTCTCTTTGAAGGTAGAGATAAACCTTTTACAACTTCTCTCTTTAGCTTACAAGAATTACACTTTACTCTTGCAAACAAGGTTAAGATAAACCTTACTTCACTCTAATTGGAAAGGCTAGAGTTGATCCTCACTTCTCTCTAATTCTATAGGCTAGAGATTATCCTCACACTATTACAAATGTATATGAATGTAATGAAGTATATGAACTTGAAGTCTTTCACTCTTGCTTGATTCTTGATCTTGAAAGATTGAATTATCAAGGAATATGAGCTCACAAGATTTTTATGTATTCTGTGTTTTTCCAAATTGCAAGAGGTGAGTAAAACACAAGACTTGAGTTGCTTTAAATAAGGAAAAAGTTTGATGCTCAAAAAGTGTCCAGACGATCCACGGTCGACCGTGGAATCGACCGTCGCACTGCTGGAGATTTTTGAGCCTTGTGCATATAGACGTTGGGCTTTTACCAAAACCACACACAACCCATTTTTACTATAAAAATGCACTGAAAAGAAGCTTTAGAAAAGTTGGGTAAGTGCCATACTTCTTAAGTTTAAATTTAATCATGAAAACGGTAGTTTGGAAACCAAATGCACAAAGCATGTTGGAAGTTTACCTCTTTGGGAGATTCCTTTTGCTAAATATGGTTTTGGCTTATTTCAATAGAAGATTGTGTTTAGTATTTGCCAAAATGGGAATTTTTGCTTTGACTTCCAAGCTTGTGATTTTTATAAAAATTGTCTCAATTTTTATAAAGGTTTTTATAAAAGTTATTTTATAAAAACTTAAACTTATTTGATTATTTATTTTGTAAGCTCATAGACTTTGAATGTTTATTTGTAGGAGACTTCAACATCGACTTCTACTTGAACTTGGATCTTGACGATTGAAGCTTGGCCATTTGATGAAGCTTATTTTGTAGATTATGGATTAGAATATATTTGATTGAATATATATATGTATATGTGCACATATGTTAATGTTAATACATACAATTATATAAACAAGTTGTATATTTTTGTGTCAATAAAAGAGGATTTATTTATAAGCCAATTTTTCCCAACAATCTCCCACTTTTTGTTGAAGACAAAAATTTATAACTTGTATAAGAATTGTATATGTAACTTTAACATGTTAACATGTGCATATATACACACATATGTATATATTCTACTATCTTCTATATATTCTTCTATCTTCTCCCCCTTTTTTGTCTTAACAAAAAGGAGACTCCCCCTTGGCATAAGCTCCCCCTTGAATGTAGATCTCCATATCTTGATTTGGATGAGCTAGAGTACATACAAAATTCTACCGAGGACTTGCACGAGTGATATGAGCATAGCCAATATTAATCACAATACATGTTAGATGGAAAGCATGCATATCAAACCACAAAACGTACATCATAGCATAAAATATTGTAGCACATGACCAACATAAATATCATATTGTGTGAATACATAGAAATAAATTGTTTGAAAGACAAATGTGGTAATCATAAAACATTGACTCATGATTGAGACGACTCACCTCCATCGGTTCCGGAATTACATTTAAGAGCATTCATAATTGATCTCAACATGCCCTTTACCCCTTTCATTTCTTTATGGAGAGAGCGAGTTTCATTCCGTAAAGCATTCATATTGCGATTTAGTGCTGCAATTCGTTCATCGGTAGTGCCTTCAACCATGCCGAAATCCGGAGGAATTGAACTCTCCGCTTCACCTTCCTCCTCTTCACCAAAGGTGAATTTGTCAATCTCGGCTTCCGTATCTCCGGAAGAGGAAGAGTGTGCCCGTTTCGTCCCTTTATGGGAAGACATCTTGCGAAGTGTCGCAAGGTTGATGAGCATGGAGGATCCCGGAGTTGAGACAATGCGAGAAACATCCGGTAGATTTGTAAAAAGAAGAGATAGAAGACGGCCATAGGGAAGATCCCTACGACTTGTCACGAGACCACTCATGCGTTTAGCAAGAATGTGCGTGAGGTTGATCTCGGTCCCCGTTTTAAGAACAACTTGAATAACACTTATTTCAGAATGATTCCCGGATTTGGGAAAGATATTGGAATCAATGATTTTGTTCCAAATGGCACATTCAGGAAGAAGATCTCGTCCGAAAAGGTTGGTTGTGGTGTGGGGAACATTTGGTTTGCAAATTGACCCAATGATTTCAGGAATGGTGAAGGCGGGTGGAAGGTTTGTGAGACTATGACCGGTATGATAGTATTTAAGGCCGGAGGATGGGATGTGTAGAATCCTACCTAGTTGGACAAGAGTGAAGGTAAAGTTCTTACCTTCAATGTTGAAGGTGATGACTTCATCATCCTCATTATAGATGAAGGAGGCATAAAATTCATAGAGACGATTTTTATAAATGACATTTGAGAGAGAAAGGAAAATAGTCCACCTAATAGCCTCAAAGGTGGCTTGGGTCCTATATTGGTCAATTTGATTGACCGCAACTACATGACCCTCGTTTATGGCCCGTTTCTTTAGAGCATTGGCGGATTGACGAGGGGTAGGGTTGTCGGGTTTTCTTGAAGCCGATGTGCGAACACGTGGCATGATTATCTATAGAGACAATGATTATATGATTAAGTACAAATATATAGTATTAGGACTAGTGTGTGCCTAATGTGTACGACATGTTTATTTATCTAGTCATGACACGAAAAAGAGTTTGGTTTTGGAAATTTATAACTAGATATATGATATTTCAATGTATATGAGACATATTTGAAAGTGTGCTTAAAAAATATAGCAAACTCTTTGAGAATATGTCCATACGATGTGGTTGTGTCCTAGGTGTGAGAAAATTTTGAAAATTTTGATGAATCATGCGATGTCAAGTGTTTGTTGGAGTATATGAAGCATGAATAAAGTGAATTTGAGCATTAATAGTTGAAATACTAAAAGATGAAAAGTTCAAAAATTTCCAGATTGCTGACGTTCGATGCACGGTATCGACCGTGGATCGACCGTGGTTGGACTGGATTTTTGTACAATAGCTACGGTCGAGTGACGGTCGACCGTGATATCGACCGCCGGACGATTTTCAAAATTTTTGGTTTTGTTTGTCCTTTTTGAAAGCTCTGATTTTATTACTTTAAGATACATCAACAAACCTATGTATAAGAAAACTACTACAAAAGTTAAACTAAACCCAAACAAAGCCTACTTTATCATCCTTAAGCCATTTATAACAAAACTACTAAATAATCTTCCCAAAATCAAGCCCAATCATGAAAAAATAACAAAAATCTTGAGATACACATGATTCATTGGTGCAAAAAAAATAGAATCCTAAGGAGATGAAGAAGAAAGAAAAAAATTATACCTTTGAGAGAGAGAAAACCGTGGATCGTCCGTGAAGGAAGGAGGAAATCGTGTTCAACCGTAGATCGACCGTGAGCAGAACCGTGCCTTCGACCGTAAGTGAAAAATTTTTGCTTGTAATGATTTTTTAAGCTTTTTAGAGAGTAAAATGGTAAAATGGCGGCTAGGGTTTGATGAGGAAGATGAGGAGGATGAAAGTGGGAGGAAAGAGAGAGAAAAAGGGAAGGTAGGGTTAAAATTCGTAGGTGTATAACGGTCGATACACGGTCGACCGTGGTATCGACCGCGTGTTTCTCAAACTTTTGGCAGTGCCCCGACGGTCGAGACACGGTCGACCGTGGTATCGACCGCGTGTTTCTCAAACTTTTGGCAGTGCCCCGACGGTCGATACATGGTATCGACCGTGGTTCGACCGTGGAGTCACTGGATAGCATTTTTTTGTTGTTTTTCAGCTTTTAGGTGTTTATCTCTTAAGGTACATGTTCCATCATTCCCAAACCAAGTCTTAATGTGTCAAATACTTCCTTTTTTAGTGGTTTAGTGAATATGTCAACAATATTTTCACATGACGTAACTTTTTCTAAGCTTATATTGCCTTTTTGCACATTATCACGTAGAAAGTGATGTCTAATTTCGATGTGTTTAGTTCTAGAATGCAATACGGGATTTTTACTTAGATCAATGGCACTTTTATTATCACACATAATAGGAATTTCGGATAGATGTACCTCATAGTCCAATAAAGATTGTTGCATCCATAAGACCTGAGCGCATGCTCTTCCGGCGGCTACATATTCGGCTTCGGTTGTTGACAAGGCAACGGATGTTTGCTTTTTCGAGAACCATGAGGTAAGTGTCAATCCAATAAAGGCACATACTCCACTTGTACTTTTTCTATCCAAGTAGCATCCACCGAGATCCGAATCCGCATAGCACATTATATCTAAGCCGCTCCACTTTGGATACCACAATCCCAAGTTGATTGTTCCTTTAATGTATCGGAATATTCGTTTGACGGCCTCATAGTGTGATTTCTTTGGATTTTCCTGAAAACGAGCACACACACAAACACTAAACATAATATCGGGACGACTTGCCGTTAGATAAAGCAAGCTCCCGATCATACCACGATATCTTGTACTATCAAATCTTTCACCCTCTTCATCTAGTGTCAAGTGTGTGTTTGTAGCCATAGGTGTACTCATTGGTTTCACATTTTCAAAATCGAATTTCTTAAGCATGTCTTTAATATACTTCGATTGATTTATGAATGTACCATCTTCATATTGTTTTATTTGAAGTCCAAGAAAGTAATTCAATTCACCCATCATACTCATTTCAAATTCATTATGCATAAGTTTTGAAAATTCATCACACAAGTCTTGGCATGTTAATCCAAATATGATATCATCCACATAAATTTGTACAAGCAAGATGTCATCTTTTCTTTTCTTTGTGAACAATGTATTATCAACTTTACCCATATTATATTCATTTTTCAACAAGAATAATTTTAATCTATCATACCAAGCTCTAGGAGCTTGTTTAAGGCCATACAATGCTTTTCTAAGTTTATATACATAAGATGGATGAATGGGTTCTTCAAAACCGGGAGGTTGACATACATAAACTTCTTCATTTATAAACCCGTTTAAAAAAGCACTTTTGACATCCATTTGATATAGTTTAAAATTTTGAGCACAAGCATAAGCAAGTAGAATCCTTATGGATTCTAATCTAGCAACCGGAGCATAGGTTTCATCATAATCTATCCCTTCTTGTTGGTTATATCCTTGGGCTACTAGTCTAGCTTTGTTTCTAGTGATATTTCCATTTTCATCAACTTTGTTTCTAAAAACCCATTTAGTTCCAATTATTGTGTGACCACTAGGTAAAGGTACTAAGTCCCAAACTTGGCTTCTAGTGAATTGATTTAACTCTTCTTGCATTGCCATTACCCAATTTTCATCTTTAATTGTCTCTTTAATATTTTTGGGTTCTATGTGTGACACAAAGGCAAAGAAAGTATTAAGGTTTTGGGCTTGGGATCTAGTGAGTTTTTGATTCAAGTTTCCTATGACTTGAGTTATTGGATGGTTCCTATTTTCTTTAATTTCATTTTCATTACTTGTGGTTTTGTTATCTATTATTGGGTTTTGAACACTATGATGATTTATGTCTAATTTTGAAAGTTGTTGTTCTATGGCTTCTTCTTCTAATTTGTCATCATCTACTAAGGGTTGAGTCTTAGGAGGAAGTGGAGATTCATCAAATGTGACATTAAGGGATTCCTCCACAACCATAGTGGATTTGTTTAATACTCTATAGGCTTTACTATTCAATGAGTATCCTAAGAAGACACCCTCATATGCTTTAGGATCAAATTTTGTCAAGTAGTCTTTGGTATTAAGGATATAGCATTTACTACCAAATACCTTAAGATGTCCTAAGGATGGTTTTCTACCTTTGATGATTTCATAGGGTGTTTTATTTAGCATTGGTCTAATCAAGACTCTATTTAGGATGTATGTAGCCGTTGAGACCGCATCACACCAAAACTTTTGTGTTGGGGAGTGCGAGGAGCCGAAAAGTTATGAGACCCTCCATGTTTTTCACAAAATGCTCCAAATTGCGCTTCATTGTCAAATTCTCTTCCATAGTCGGTACGAATTGAAATGATCGTACAACTAAATTGGTTTTGAATTTTCTTGCCAAGAGTTTTAAATTTGTCAAAAGCTTCTTTTTTGTTTTTCAAAAATAGTGTCCATGTATATCTAGAAAAGTCATCTACAACAACTAGTGTGTAGAAGTTTCCCCCATAACTTTGAATTGATGAAGGGCCAAAAAGATCCATATGCAATAGTTCAAGACATCTCTTTGTAGTTATAGCATTTTTAGATTTATGAGATGAATGCACTTGTTTTCCTATTTTACATGCATCACAAAAATGATTATCGAATTTAATATTTGGGAAGTCTCTAACAAGCTCATTTCTAGTCAACGTTTGTAGTAGTCTCATGTTGGCATGACCTAGTCTTCTATGCCATAATGTTGAATTATCAATTATAGATGCAAGACATACTTGTGTGTTAGGATTATCACCAAGTCTACATGTATATAGTCCATTTCTCCTAACACCTTTTACTAAAACTTTATCATCTTTGCATATTAAGCTTTCATGTTTGGTGAATTTAACATTTAGACCTTTATCACATAGTTGACCAATACTTATTAAATTGTAAGCTAAACCACTAACATGCTCAACATTCAAGAATTTGATATTGTCATGAAGAATGTTACCTTTACCAATCACCTTTCCTCTTAGATTGCTTCCAAACACAACATGTCCTCCATCATACTCCTTGTATGAGGTGAAGAGTTCTCTATTACCGGTCATGTGTTTTGAACAACCACTATCAAGAATCCATTCATGAGACATATTCTCACTTTTACTGCAACCCTACACATATGAAGTTTTCATTCAAGCTTTTGGTACCCAATGTTTCATGGGTCCTGGATGGTTAGCATCAAAAACTCCTATTCTAATCCATCTTTGTGTGATTCTAAAACTTTTATGATACCATGTGTTCTTAGGGTTTATGGATTGAGAGTATTTTGGTTTTTGAGTCACATTTGATTTGGGTTTCTTGAATCCAAGTCCATGCTTTGTTGTTGGAGTATAAAATTTTCTCATTAACTCATTACTTGCAACCTTGGGCATACAAGTGGAAGAGCTAGAGACAATGTTTACATTTTTGTTCTTTTGAAAATTCCAGTGACCCGACGGTCGATGCACGGTATCGACCGTGGGTCGACCGTGGAGGTCCTGGATTTTTTCTTTCCCTTTTTCTTTCACAAATTGGATGGTTTTCAAGTGACTTATTGGCATGTTGTTTGAGTGCCCAGAGAATCCAATGCCACCCTTATCTTTTGATGATTTTTGAATCTTTAACATTTCATCTAACTTTGTTGAACTATTCTCAAATTTTGACAGTGTGGTTGTATCCAAGTTTGTTTTTAACTTACTCTCCAAATCTTTTATGCTTGTATGTGTATGAGATGCAATTTTGTTTTCTAGATCTTTTATCTTTATAACTAAGTCATCATTTTTATTTTTCAACTTGATATTTTCCTTTTTCAAACTTTTATTCTCATTTTTTAACTCCTCATTTTTAGTAAGTATTTTTGAGCTAAACTCACATAATTGATCATATTGATGGCCATTATTGTCACTATAGTAGCTAGAATCGGAGTGTACCTCACTTGTCTCAAAGGCCATGAGACATTTTTCTTCTTTTGTTTCTTCTTGGTTTTCATCACCACTATCATTCCATGCACCTCCTAGGAAGGCTTTGTGATTTTCCTTTTTCTTTGAAGCTACCTTTGTACAATCACTAAAGGAATCTTTGACATGTTTGGCTTTAAGTGCAATGGACTTGCTCTTCTCTTTCTTTAGCTTGGCAATCTCATCATCCTTTTGCATGATCACTTCATACACCTTGAGATTTCCTATTAGCTCATCCATTTGAAGTATGTTCAAATCTTTTGACTCCTCAATAGCCGTCACCTTTGCCCTCCATTTTGGTGAAAGAGCCCTAAGAAACTTTCTTACAATCTTTTTGTTAGAGTAAGTAGTCCCAAGTGACTTGAGACTAGTAACAATAGTATTAAACATTGCAAAAGCCTCATCAATTTTCATATCATCTAGTATTTGAAAATGTTCATATTGTTGCACAAGTAATTCAATTTTGTTATCTAGAACTTGGGCATTTCCTTGATATGTGGTGACAAGAAATTTCCAAATAGCATTTGCACTTTCACACATAAATACTCTTTCAAATTCTTTTCTAGGCAAAGCATTGTAAAGAAAGAGTTTTGCTTCAAAATTTTTAGAAACCATTTTCTTATCCTCTTGATCCCATTTTTCTTTAGGAAGTGGAACAAAGACATCTTGTTTGGAATCAAATGTTTTTGGTACATAATCCCCTTCTTCAATAATATCCCAAATATCAACATCTTTGGCTTTGACATAAGTCATGAATCTTTGTTTCCAATAACAAAACCCTTCTTCTTCAAGAAGTGGAGGTCTAACCATAGAATTCCCCTCTACATAAGTCATGAATCTTTGCTCTGATACCAATTGTTAGAACCTAGAGGGGGGGGGGTGAATAGGTTATATGCCAACTTTTTGAAGTTTTTAACAATATTTGCAAATAATTAAAGAGTTTAAGGAAGAAAGATATCACCAATGAAGTAGTTTGGACACAATGATTTATAGTGGTTCAAGCAAGGGTTAACAACCTTGCTCTACATCCACTCCTTGGCCTCACCCACCAAGAGTTGCTCCACTAACTTCTCTCTTTGAAGGTAGAGATAAACCTTTTACAACTTCTCTCTTTAGCTTACAAGAATTACACTTCACTCTTGCAAACAAGGTTAAGATAAACCTCACTTCACTCTAATTGGAAAGGCTAGAGTTGATCCTCACTTCTCTCTAATTCTATAGGCTAGAGATTATCCTCACACTATTACAAATGTATATGAATGTAATGAAGTATATGAACTTGAAGGCTTTCACTCTTGCTTGATTCTTGATCTTGACAGATTGAATTATCAAGGAATATGAGCTCACAAGATTTTTATGTATTCTGTGTTTTTTCAAATTGCAAGAGGTGAGTAAAACACAAGACTTGAGTTTCTTTAAATAAGGAAAAAGTTTGATGCTCAAAAAGTGTCCAGACGATCCACGGTCGACCGTGGAATCGACCGTCGCACTGCTGAAGATTTTTGAGCCTTGTGCATATAGACGTTGGGCTTTTACCAAAACCACACACAACCCATTTTTACTATAAAAATGCACTGAAAAGAAGTTTTAGAAAAGTTGGGTAAGTGCCATACTTCTTAAGTTTGAATTTAATCATGAAAATGGTAGTTTGGAAACCAAATGCACAAAGCATGTTGGAAGTTTACCTCTTTGGGAGATTCCTTTTGCTAAATATGGTTTTGGCTTATTTCAATAAAAGATTGTGTTTAGTATTTGCCAAAATGGGAATTTTTGCTTTGACTTCCAAGCTTGTGATTTTTATAAAAATTGTCTCAATTTTTATAAAGGTTTTTATAAAAGTTATTTTATAAAAACTTAAACTTATTTGATTATTTATTTTGTAAGCTCATAGACTTTGAATGTTTATTTGTAGGAGACTTCAACATCGACTTCTACTTGAACTCGGATCTTGACGATTGAAGCTTGGCTATTTGATGAAGCTTATTTTGTAGATTATGGATTAGAATATATTTGATTGAATATATATATGTATATGTGCACATATGTTAATGTTAATACATACAATTATATAAACAAGTTGTATATTTTTGTGTCAACAAAAGAGGATTTATTTATAAGCCAATTTTTCCCAAGAGGTGTTATAAGGGGGTGTTTTGGATTAGCTTATTTTGGTAGCTTATTAGCTTATTAAGAACTCGATAAACATATTTAACAAGCTATTTCAATAGAGTTTATTACGAGATTTTGAGCGTATTAACCTAAATTTACATAGTTACCCTCTTAATTCTCTTTTTTTTGTTTTCAATATTATGTAATATGAATACTTTAATATGTATGCATATTCTTTTTGGTAATTCTCCCAATTTGTAAATAATTATTAAACTGATAACCTATAAGCTAATCTATACACCATCATAGCTAATTAGCTAATAAGCTTATACGTCAATAAGATAATAAGCTTAAGCCTAAAATAATAAGTTAATCCGTAAACCCCCTTAGACCTTAGGTGGCTAAATGGTATGCACAACTTATCCACTTGGCATCTATTGTTGGTTGTTTGCCCAAGCACATGACCTAAGCTTGGTTCAATTTATTTATTGGTCCAAACTGAATCATTAATTGATGATACTCTTTAATACCTTGATTATGGTTGTAAGTTGTTTGGTTATTAGGTTAAAGAAAGCGTTTTGATTATAAGCTTCGGCTAATTTAGTCAATTGTCTATTTTATGGGACTCTAGTTTGGCAAAAACAAAAAAAGAAAAGAAAATAATTCAATCGACGTTTTTCCGACTCAACATGTATGTCAAAAGACATTGGGGACCTTTTAGGGCTTTCTGAACCAACAACATTGACGTCTTCCTCTAGAAAGAGCGCAACGAGAGAGGTGATGGTGGTTGTTGGGTTGTTGAGTGAACCAACCACCAACGAAAGAGAGAGGTCATATATCTTGATGGTGTTACAAGAACCACTAGAAACGGCAATGGAACTTACAACGACGAACTGAGTGAAAACAAGAAAAAGAAAATGAGGTAAAAGGTGAGGTTATGAGCAGTAGTATAATTCTCGACTAGTGTCTTTTTAAGTTATCTAGTTTTTTTTAATAAAATTACTAATTTACCCTTCAAAATCTCATGATATTTTAGCTGATTAGCTTGTGAATTGATAAAATGTATAATGCACACCTCAAATTTGTATAGGAAGTTGATAACCGCAACAAATCCTATATGAGGTGCATCTTATCTACATGCAAATATACCTAATCTTGATCACATGAGCTTTTGAAATATGATGGTCAAACATTTTTTTTATACATGTCCTAAAAACATTTATGAAAAGCCAATTTCACACAAATCTAATACAAAAAACGAGTCAAAAAAAGTAAAAACAAGATGCCCGTTAGAACTATATAAACAAAAGCCATTTATATGAAAAATCTAAAGAACATCAATTGTTGATACATATAGTAGGTCTTCCATGAAAGCCAACAGTGAAAATAGCTACCATAATAGTATTCTACGGATCGATGAAAATGACGGAACCCTAGGCGTCATAATCATGAATGTTTATATGATGATTTCGATACTAACTAGAAGACTTGTTTTGTCACTCATAACATTTTCTAACTTACAACTTTTAGTTTCATAAAATTTACTTACTTTCATTAATAAGTTTTTGATGAAATTATGATTCTTGTGGATTTTTTATAAGATCATGACTACAAAATAAGAACAAAAAATATATAAAAAAAAAATTCTTATCTATGAATAAAAAAATATAAACTACACAAAAGATGGTTTACATAATTAAAAGAAACATAGAAAAATACCACAAAAAATATTAGACACATCACACATGACACACCCTAATTGGGTGGAGTAGAATCGGCAAAAAGGGCCTAAATCGCTAACCGTAGTCTTGATTCATGTCATGTAATGATTAGCGGATGCAGGGTGCTGAAAATAAGAAATTTTTTTTCCCAAACGCTTTTAAAAATTATATGTACATGTCAAGATTTGATTCTTAAGAACCCTAACCATAATATAGGAGGCCAGATACATAACCCAAAGATGAAAGATCCAAAATTAAACATCTAGCACTTAGCAACAAACCTTTCCAACTCACAAAGAGACCGAAGCATCGAATGCTAAAGTAGTCAACACCAAGAAGCAAGATCAAATCCAAACTCCCAATTACCAAGAGTCTTCCTTGTTTATTCTTGTTCTAGAAAAGAGTCGAAACCATTATACAATAGAAAAATCGATTGCGAGACAACATCAATCGGTAGAAGAGGTTGTTTCTTGACTTCCTTCTCGTCAACAAACCTCTTCATTTAAAGACCGTCACCCACTCACTCATTCTACTACCATGTTTCAATGTCTCTCAATCTCAAATCTCAAATAAGTTAAGGTTGTGAATTTGTTTATATTATCTGTGAAATTGTGGCTTATTGACCATCAATGTTTGATTTTTGACTTTAATTGTGTTAGTTATCTTAGTTTAATGTAAGGATTTTAGCTAAACTTTGTAACAAGTTAGGATGATATAGAGTACACACTTGTTCAAAAAGAGGGTTGACAGTGGGGTGTTCAAAATAACTGAAAAACCAACCTGTCCCGCATAAACCAAAATCGAAAAAACTGATACCCGTAAAACCTGTTACCCGAAAACTAGGGTACCCGCTACACGGGGCGGGTTCGGTTTTTAAAATTCGATATCCGCGGGTACCCGCCCCGTATGCTTTTAACTTATATATATATATGTTAATATGAAATAACAAAACCATTAAAAAACTTAAATTCCTCAAAACTACCTAACTTACCTCTAGTAGCCCATACCGTCTCCCCCAATTCTTTTTTTAGCTTTGATATTGAGAGTTTGCAAGCCTGCAACGATCGAGTGTTCAACATGGAGACACTAAAATTGATCGACAGTGTCAACTTTAATCATATTGTTTTTTTGTTTCTACGAGGCTCTAATCGAAGATCTGTTTGATTTTTGCTAGTGATTTATTCATTATTGTTGATTTATTTCTACCATTGTTTATTGTTTTATTGTGAATCTTAACTTATTGAAAACAACAAAAATAAAAAATAGTTCAATTTTAGGGTACCTTTAACCCGAACTGTGGATACCCGCCTCCCATTAGATACCCGCACAACAGGTACCCGCTGTTTACGGTTCGGTTTTAGTTCCTAAAACTAGGTACCTGCCTTGTAGTTTAGGTTTGCAAAAAAATCCACGCCCCGCACCGCCTCGTAAACACCCCTAGTTTACAATAAAATGTGATTCACAATTTTACAAATAATTTACTTAAAATAGTAAAATTACAGAAAATTTAATCAAAATGATCACTTTCAGTCGATAAGTCATTATTAAACCCTCTAAAAGTTGAAATTTAGAATATAGAACTAGAGGTGGCAAAAATACTGGGCAGAAAAGAAAAGGACGACGGGTTTGTTTTGCAGACTTGCAGTCGATAGTTCACCGGCGAGACGGAAGCCGATTGAAGCCGGAAGCCGATTGAAGCCCTAGATAACGTGATTCAGGTATACAACCCTCGATTGAAGCCCTCGATCAAGTGTGTCACGATTACCTAATTCTTTAACCTCTTACTCTGTCTCGGCTCTCGACTCTCGGCTTTTTGGATAGCAGGTATGTTTCTTCACGTTCTTTCATATTTTGTCGTTCTTGTTTTCATGTTTCTTTTTTTAGACTTTTTGATGAGCATCTGTAGACTGTATTGCTGCTCTTTGCATTGATTTTGAAAACTTAATCTTGAATAAATCAGTAGGTGGTAGCTTTTAATGGACGAGAATGCTGATTAATTTAGGGTTTGTCGATATTCGTTGAAATTGTATTGTTAGGGACTTAGGGTTTGTTGATATTGTTTGAATTGACTTAAGTTAGGGCTTTTTGAAATTGGTTGGAGTGATTGAGTTTATATTTATCGATATAGGACGTTGTTTAGTAACTTCTTCACATTCTGCTAGGTACTTATTCATATTCTGTTTTTTTGCTCTGTTTTTCACAGGTTTCAGGGTTCTTACTAAATCTTTATCAAAAATTTTGGGGCTTTGTGTGTGTGTGGGTGGTGGTGGGGGGAGGGGATTGGAATTCAACAAAAACCAATAAACACTTTCATGGCATTTTGATGGGTTCTGTTTGGATCATGTGTGTTTTCCTCTAACTTGGTTGATCTTCAAGATTCTTTTGTTCTCAAGAAGTTAATGTAGCACCTGATTGGGTATTCGGGCGCTTTTGTAATGAAAGAATCATAGTAAAAGATGAAATAGTTTCAATCAAATTCAGTGTTGTAAAACTCCTATTCCAAGGCCGAGAACTTGGCGAGTACTCGTGACAATGTTGGTGACCTTGCCGAGTTGAGGTGAATCCAAGTACTGCAAAACTTGTCCCCAACTCGGTCAAACTCAGCATGATTTGGTCCTAAATTTTTTTATAAATACTTAGTCTCCTTGATTCCCATAATTAAAGCCATTAATACATACCCATTTTCCTCGTTTCATGAGTTAACAGCCTATTTGAGTATTTATTTTCTAATTCTATAGTCACATGAACATGTCATACCTATAATTTTGAGATTTTTATATAAAAGTTCCAATCCGAATACTCCCCGAGAACTCCCCACCTAGGCCGAATACTCGCTACACCCCAGTCGGCCGCTCAACTTCCGCCTAGCGAGTTTTACAACATTGATCAAATTAGCACCCCTTACAAACCTACAGGTAGGGATGGCAAAAAAAACCGAACTCGGCGGGGAAAACCGAAAACCGAGCTAAACGGGGCGGTTTCGGGGATGCTAAACGGGGACTGGGACGGGGATGGTGAAAAACCGAATAAATTAAGCGGGGACGGGGACGGTGATACCCGGCCCGATTACCCGATTATATTTTATATATTATTTATTCTATTTTTATATTTTTTATTCTATTTATATTCTATTGTTAAGTATATATTATATATACTTATGAAGTTGGAAGATTGATATAATTTATAATTTGGGTCGTCCTTGAACAGTTAATTTTTTAAAACCATTTGTTAGGATACATTTGAACACTTAATCATTATCTTGGATCATTTTGTATGTATTTGTGGAGAATGTATTAATTTTGTATAATTTTAGTATAATTGTTTTTTAAAACTCGTGGTTAATCTTAATAGTGACGAGAATCCCCGCGGTGAAAAATCACCGTTTAACTTCATACGGGTATCCCCGCGATGAAAATTACCCGTTTAATTACCCGTTCACATTAAAGGAGGATCCCCGTTTCCCCGCGGTTTTCCTTGGTTACCCGACGGGGATCCCCGTTTAAATCCCCGAGGTTTTTTAAGCGGGGACGGGGACGGGGACGGGGGGACCAATCCCCGGCCCGAAACCGGCCTGTTGCCATCCCTACCTACAGGCTAAAATGGACTCTTTTTGTATGGGTCAAAAGCTGTCGGATTGAGTTAACCAGAAACACAGTTTGGGCTTGGCTCAGCCATTGTCCCTGTGAAAACTTTTCCTGGATGTGCTGCTGGGCACAAGCATAAACTAAAGACTTTTTTATATATCTTTCTTTCACTGCTTAATATTTCAGCTAGATTGTAAATCCACGTAGCTTTTTTCTGTGCATGTTGACTGATATATTGTTCGTTGCATTCTACCTGTAATTTTAATTACCAGATTTGATTGTGGTGGGAGAATTGATGATCACATTTACTGTTTAAAAATCTTTACACCTTGGCATACAGAGAACTATTTCATTCTGATCATTTAATTTAGTAAGCTTTTGTTTTATAGGTGATTCTATATAGCGGCTGAAGAATGGTTGAAACTCTGTTTGAAGACATATTTAGGGTTGATCAGCTTGATCCTGATGGAAAGAAATTTGACAAAGGTGAATTCTTGATTCTTACTTCATCTTATTTATCTTTTTTTATGATGCTTTGAAAAAATTTGTTATGTAGTATGGCAAAATAGGGAATATGGCGCAAAGTGTCAACTTTAAGTAACCCTGTTATGAGCGTTTTCTTGATCAACAGAACTTTTATTGAGTCTCAGTTTATGAAAACTTATACTTGAATCTTGATGGAGATTTTCGATTGTTGTGTAGGTGTTTATTATGGTATATATCTTTGTGTTGAACTCTGATTGCCTTCCTTTATCCAATGTAGTTGTGAAAGATATTTCTGAGCGTTATATAAGGTGTTAATCTTTTATGCTCCTAAGAATTTCCATTTTGTAGTGTGACAATTGTTGGAAAATGGACAAAATAGCAGGTCATAGACATGCTTTGATGAAAATTGAATCTAAATTTTTGTATTAAGGATACGAGAATTCGCAAAGTCAAATCTTTGAAAGTTTGTCTGAACTAAACTTCATATTAAGTATCTTGGAGCGAAACTGAGTTGGGTTCTTCCTTGATTATGGAACAGGGTTGGTTGGAGATTAGAGTGCTTTGATTATTCTAATTCTTCATTAAACATTTTATATCTTTTGGAGTGTTCTTGTTTTGTAAAAAGATAATAAATAAATCTTCGTCTTTAAAATGAAAACACACCTAGAGTCCATTATATCAAATATGATTTTCGACATGTTCTAACTAGCATTAGCTGACTTGTATCTTGGAGTCTGCGACTGGTGGTTACATCTATTTACAATCTTAGAAATTCAGGGCACTGTTTCTCTTTAGGTGACATATATTGGTGTTTTTTTACAGGCAGTGCATCCCTTAGACTTTTTGAATTTGTCGTTTTTATACGTACGGTTGACAGAACCAAAATCTTGGTTGTATAGGAAAGTAACACATTAAAATTAGCAGAAATTAGTAAATTAACTGTTTTGTGCTTTTCAGAACAAGTTAGCATGGAATCTTGAATTTTTGTCGATGTCATGTAAGAAGACGACAAGCAAACAATTTAATTGATATTTGTTTGTGAAATGTGTTTTGTAGTTAATCGCGTTGAAGCACGAAGCGATCAGTTTGATATGTACATGCAGCTGGATGTGAATACCGATGTTTATCCTATGCATGTTGGTGAGAAATTTATGATGGTTCTAGCATCTACCTTGAATCTGGATGGAACTCCCGACAGCGGATTTTTCACTCCGGTAATTTTACCATTTTTTTATTTTATATATAAGTTCATATTCAGAATATTGAAATAACATTGAATTATGTTCGGTACAAGAATTTATTGAATTCTTTGAGAATTTCCAGGGTGGCAGAAAGTCGCTTGCTGACAAATTTGAATATGTGATGCATGGAAAACTTTATAGGATCTCCGAGGAAGGCTCAGGGGCCAATGTTAAAGCGTATGTTAATCGGATCATTGTAGAATTATGTGCTTTTATCTTATTGATAAAATTGGATAAATCTAATATATATTCTTATAAAAGCTCAAATTTTAATGTATATCCTTCCAAATTTTGTAAGTTTATCATTGTATCCTTTCAAAATACAAAATTATTATCATATTTACACATTTCGTCGTAAATAAAATACCGAATAAACAAAACAAAAAGAAGTTTATGAAATCTGGTCAAAAGGACTTGTATTATAACCTGCACTTGTTTTTACAGGGACATTTATGTTTCGTTTGGCGGTTTATTGATGTTGTTGAGGGGTGATCCCGCGATTGCAGCTAAATTTGAGCTTGATCAGAGGTTGTTCATTCTTATGAGGAAGGTAAAACACATTCACTTTTTAGTATTTAACCTTTTTACCTTCATTTGAACCTGAACCTCCTGATGCATTTAACTCGGACCGTTTAGCTTAATGTGGGTCTGGGCTCACAAAAATTTTCCCTTTTAATGTAGGTGGACAAGGCTTAGCTGAACACATCTCAATATCTGTTCTGGAGCAAGCTAATGCTAAGTAATGACTAATGAGTATTTATTTTTATAAATCAGATGTAAACTATGTCGACAGTTATAACTTTCGCTGTTTGTTTTTTTTCCTTTGACCGAATGGCAAGTGAAACAACCTTCTTCATGGCAAGAAGGTTGTCTCTTTTCCTGTCAACAAATAACAAAGCGAATTATCAACAACCGTGTGTGAAAAAAACAATCCAATGTAGCATTATAGCGACTGATTCCAGGCTTAGTATCTTCGGTTTCATCTTATAGGCTGACTTGTGCTTCATTGAATTTGCTTCACTAATAGGCTCACGAAAACGGCTTTTTTTGGTAGAATGTGCAATATGAGGGTCAAAACCAGCGATTTCAGAACAATCGCAATAAAGTCGAGTAACATCTTTGTCGCAAACTGAGCTTGTCAAGCATCAACAACTCGATCATCGATGTATGATTATTAACAATCGCGATAAAGTTACAATTTTAACGACAATATTAGTTCTCACTTACCTCCCAATGTTACACATTGAAGAGCTAGCTAATTAGTCCACATAGCCAAGCTTTAACTGATCTTGATCCTTGAACATGGGGTAGTGCTAAATTTGTCGAATTTCTTGAACACTATTATGACCGTTACTTGATAAACGTAGGACGATTTAATCATATGGACCAAAAGTGTAATTTATCGACTCTATTTTTAGAATAATAAATCAAAAGATCCTATTTTTTATCATTGTAAACCTATTTTTAAAAACATTTCATCAAACAAAGACTTCATCAAATTTGGTTTATACACCACACAAGTCTCGATTCTTTCTCTGTCTGTAAACTTCTCTATGATTTACACTTGTAGACAGGACAACATGTTAGTCTCACAAGTACAACTTTCACAATTTGCATACTTTTTGCCTTATTTTCTCTTATTTTCTTAAAATTAACACCCAATTCTCATTTCTTCTGTACTTTAATCCCAAATCCAACCAAAACCCATGTCAAATTCATAAAAGAAACGTTAAAAGGAGAAGAATGTTTCGATAAATTTCGAGACTTTGGTTGAAATATCATCAAAATCAGTAACGAGTTTCTTATATTCAAGCCATTTGATCGAATGTGACTGAAAATCTCATCAAAATTAGATCTTGATAATCGTTTTTCCTTTACGGTAACTGTTATCTTTGAAGAAATTATGAGGGAAGGAAGATTAGGGTTTACAATTTGTGTTTTGATCTTGTTGTGGGAACCAACATTTGGGAGATTTGTGGTTGAGAAGAATAGTTTGAGGGTGACTTCACCACAGAATTTAAAAGATACATATGAATGTGCAATTGGTAATTTTGGTGTTCCTCAATATGGAGGAACATTAGCAGGTGCAGTTGTTTATCCAAAGTCGAATCAAAAGGCATGCAAGAGTTTCAGTGATGATGTTTCTTTTAATTTCAAATCTGGTGCTGGCCTTCCTGTTTTTCTCCTTATTGATCGTGGAGGTAAAATAATCTGTTTATTTGGTTAGTTGTGTTAGAATCGATAATCTCGCAGAGTATGTAATCTACTGTAAAATTTATAGAACTGAACAATGTGATTCTCGCAAGTCGGATCAGATATGAAAGGTTATGTTTTTTTATAAACATAAGAGCGAGTCTCGATAGGACCCGGTTTTTGTATAAAATAAGGGTTACACTCTTATATTTTTGAGAAAACATATACTAGTCATGTTTGATCATAACTTCAGAAGATCTCAATCCTTTGTAATTAATATTTGAGAGCGAAAGGGAATATGAAACAAAGACCGATCTTACATGTAATGCATCTTTCTATTTTCTTGCCTTTACATACACAACAGCTTTTAGCCATATATAACAAGGTACAATCAGTTAATGCACATGGTATAAGTTAATGATGTTAAAGTTGTTGCGTATGACTAGTTTTGTAATGTAAGGATCATCTCCCCTTTTCAATTGGTTGATGGGGTTTGTGTACGTGGCCGTGTTTTGGTATGTGTCCCCTTCGAAACCACAATTTTTTTTTAAAAATAACTCAATGATAAATATTTAATTTTAAACAAAAAGAAAAAAGTTGCATAATTCAAAAAAATTCTGTATTAAAATTTTATTTCATTTCAAAAATATTTTTTAACAGTTTACAAATTAGCTAAATGAAATTTCTTAAATTAAAATACTTTTGAGTAATGTATATTGTAATATAATTTTCAACTATTAGGTTCATACTTTTTAGGCATTGTATTATAAAAAATAAAACAAGTAGGTATTATATCTTTTTAGATTTAAATTTAATGTAACCCTATTAAAAACTTAGAAAAATTATAAACGATTAAAAATAGACTAATGACGTGACAATCCTTTATATTTTTATAGTGTTGAATGGAGTGTATAATTTAAACTATAAAATATAAAATTTATAGAAATCAGTATTTTTAAATTGTTGATCTATAGTTCTATACTTCACATAAACAACCCCTGAGTTTTGATAATATTTCTTGGCAGATTGTTACTTCACATTAAAGGCATGGAATGCACAAAAAGCAGGAGCTGCAGCCATTCTGGTTGCAGATGATAGGCCTGAACCATTGATCACCATGGACACACCAGAAGAAGAACACGCCCGATCTAGTTACTTACAAAACATATCTATCCCATCGGCACTCATAAGTCAATCACTTGGTGAAGCCATAAAAAAAGCTTTAAGGAAGCCTGAAATGGTGAAAGTGAATCTTGATTGGAGAGAGTCTCTCCCTCACCCTGATGATCGAGTTGAGTACGAGTTCTGGACAAATAGTAACGATGAGTGTGGGCCAAAATGCGACAGTCAAAAACAATTTGTTAAAGATTTTAAAGGGGTGGCTCAAATATTAGAGAAAAAAGGATACACTCAATTTACACCACATTACATTACTTGGTATTGTCCTGAGGCTTTTATATTGAGTAAACAATGCAAGTCTCAGTGTATAAATAATGGAAGATATTGCGCTCCTGATCCCGAGGAGGATTTTACTCGAGGATATGATGGGAAGGATGTTGTTGTTCAAAACTTACGACAAGCGTGTTTTTATAAAGTGGCTAATGAATCTGGAAAACCATGGCTTTGGTGGGATTATGTGACTGATTTTGCTATTCGGTGTCCGATGAATGAGGAGAAGTACACTAAAGAGTGTGCAGAAGATGTGATTGCATCACTTGGTGAGTTCTAGAAAAACTTTTGTGATCTCATTACAGTTTATACCGAGTGATTTCGACTTCTGGTGACCGAATTCTTGTGTCACTAAAAGCATATTTCTTGTATTGGAAGTGTAAACTGGATAGGAAATTGTACTTGATTTGAGATGGTATATTTAAGAACTATTTGTGCAACAAAGTTGAGTTTTTGGTTGGCCTCTTGTGCTATCTTTCTCAGGTGTTGATGTGAAGAAAATAAAAGAATGTGTGGGTGATACAGAAGCAGATGTGGAGAACCCAGTGCTCAAGGCAGAGCAGGAAGCACAGGTGCATTGATCATAGTAGAAGATATCTTTTCCTTTTTTTTTTTACTTTCTTCAACAGCTAGAAGAATTTTTGTTAATTTTTAACTTTTGTTAACAGTATTCTGTAACGAGGTTAGCTTTGTAATTTCGCAGATTGGTAAAGGTGCCCGAGGAGATGTCACAATACTGCCAACTCTCATAATAAACAACAGACAGTTTCGGGGTATGTTGTCAAGATCAAGGGTCTATGTTAAAATTATGCTAAAAACATCGATAGCGTACATTATGTTAACATTTTACTTTCTTATGTTCAGTTTCATAATAGTACAATTTAGTAAATGTAACATATAAAAGATATATTGTGTGGCTTGATTCAGGTAAGCTCGACAAAGGAACAGTTTTGAAGGCCATTTGTTCAGGATTCGAGGAGACAACCGAGCCAGTCATTTGTTTAAGAGATGGTCAGTTCCACATTTGCTATTGTTATTTTCCTCAATATTTGCTTAGACCTTAAACTTCAAAACTGAAAGTTATATGTAAACTTTAATTCAAATATTACAAAAAGTTAAATGTAAACTACAATTCAAATATAACAGACATCATTATTACATACAATAATTTGACAAATTTGTGAGTAGTAGCAACACCACTAGCTACTTTAACCATCTAAGATAGTTATTGTAAGACAAGAAGCAATATAGTAAGTTAGTAACTGTATCTCCATCTTATAACCAAGCATGTGGTGTTTTATGTTGCTTTCAGGAATCGAAACAAATGAGTGTATGGAAAACAATGGTGGATGCTGGATCGACAAATCTTCAAATATCACAGCATGCAGGGTATGGAGAACCTTTTCTCATGCTGTTTTGTAGTTTGTTTTGGTGTTTTCAAGAATCTTGTTTGTTTGTTTGTTTTCTGTAGGACACTTTCAGGGGGAGAGTGTGTCAATGCCCAATTGTGCAGGGTGTAAAGTTTTTTGGTGATGGTTACACACACTGTGAAGGTAATTTATATCATATGAATTTCTATTTGTACCATGTCTTGTGCCCAAGTTGGTTAACAAGTGCCCGTTTTTTGTTATTCTGTGTTGCAGCTTCGGGAGCTTTACGCTGTGGGCTTAATAATGGAGGTTGTTGGAAAGATAGCCAGCAGGGAAAAGCTTATTCTGCTTGTATTGTTAGTCCTCGATCTCTATTTTTCATCGAGCATTGTTTTCTTTTAATAAGCATGCTGACATAATCGATTCGATAACATATATTTCTGTCATAATACATATTACTTTTGGCTTTTGTTTTATGCTTTAGGATGATCATACTAAGGGTTGCAAGTGCCCACCTGGATTCAGAGGGGATGGAGTCAAAAGTTGTGAAGGTATCATCTTCTTTGCATTGATGATTTGAACTTGGATTATTTCAGATAATTCAGAAGTGGTTTTTAGATATCAGATAATAACCTCTTAAAAAACAAACAACACCTAAGCGTCTAACACGATTACTATTTTTGTTCTAACCTTTACTATGTCTTTCAGACATAGATGAATGTGAAGAGAAGATAGCCTGTCAGTGTCCCAACTGCAAATGCAAGAATACATGGGGTAGTTATGAGTGTAGATGCAGTGGTGATTTGCTCTACATTAGAGAACACGACACATGTATAAGTAAGCATCCTCGTTTCCTTTTACACTCTTCATTACGAAACACGAGATGTCTTCAACTCTCCTTATCTCAAACCTCGTACTACCCAAAATTTATATTTGCACTAAACATTGTTAGTTCTATGCATTCGTCGTATGAATACTCTGCTTGTTGAAAACAGGTAAAGATGCTAGGTCAGGAGTTGGATGGGGATTTGTGTGGCTCGTTGTTCTTGGTTTGGCAGTTGCTGGTGCCGTAGGATATGCATTCTACAAATACAGAATCCGGGTACACTTTATCTCAATTAACCCCTTTCGTTTCCATCTCGTTATAATTAATAAGGTGAAATATTTTGTATGTCACTACTCAGTACTAACAAACATTTGATTTTAGAGTGGTGATTGCATCACTTACTAACAAATATTTTTCTTAGATCTTATAATATTGTGAAGATCTTAGGTTGATGTTCTGCTTATTGTTTCTTTGTGATTAATATATTGTGCAGACATACATGGATTCCGAGATCAGGGCCATCATGGCACAATATATGCCATTGGATAATCAAGCTGAAGTTGCAGTTAACGGGTCGCAAGGGAACGTCTAGTAGAAGACAACAGCAACAGAAATAGAAAAATGAACAAGTTTAGAAAAGCTGACACTTTGATCCGAAACAAACATCTATTTGGTTAACGACGAATGCTATACACATATATGCACATTACAAGTGCTTGAGCTGCAGAACATTTGATGACATACTCGCCTATAAATGCATTTTTATATATCTACGATTTTCTTCTCATTTTTTGACCCAATCATCCCTTAGAGTAGTTTGTAAGTTATGATATTGATTCATTTAGTTCATTAGAAGTTTTGGAACAATAAATGATCGACTTTGTGGATGATGCAAGATGTGCCCCAAGTCGATCGTTGAATGATCACACGAAAGAGTTTAAATGATCGTATAAATGCATTTGTTCATGAATTGATCCTCGATTACCCTTTGGGTTAAATGAACATGAACTCGATGCTCGTTCTTAACAATGCCGAGTTGATCACGAGGTCGACAAATTCATTTCCTCGTATCTTAGCGGTTTCCTAAGTATAAATTTACAAACTATAATCAATTTTGGATTGTCTAGTAGTTGATTTACTCTTCAATTTTAACATTATACAGTCACAATTTTTTTAAACGATTTGAAAATTCCATTAATTAGACAAACAGTATATTTCTCTCATCTTTCAAAGCATTGCTCAAAAGTACAACCCATAATGCCCACAAACAATAAATCTCATAGACAAGATAGTTTTCAAGTAAGCTTCTAGTGATGGTTTTCAATTGGTATGTGAGTCAAGGTTTTCAATTGAGATGTTTGAGGGAAATGTTTTCAATTGAATATTAGTTTGTGAATGTTTTCAATTGATACTTTCATGTAAGAAAGGTTTTTAATTGGGTTTGAAAATGGAAAAGTTTTCAATTGGCTAAGTAAGGAGTTATGGTCTGATATGTATATATATATATATATATATATTTATGGCTTTTGAATCATGGTTTTCAATTTAGTGTAAATAAGAGAAATTTTTTAATTGAACTTATAAATGAGAAAGTTTTCAATTGAGCTAGTAGGTGGGAAGTCTTCAATTAGGTGTAAGTACTTAAAAATTTTCAATTGAGATTGGTGAAATTGGTTTTCGATTCTTAAGTCTATTGTTTTCAATTTCCATCACGCGACAACTTATTAGGACTCATTTATTGTCTAGGTTGCACGGTAGCTTTTTCTCGGTGATTCGTTCGACTAATCCTTTCGGGACTTCAGGTGAGTTCAATATCTTACAAAACCGAGTACGATGACAAAATTGTTTTTAAAAGACGTAACGATTTTTGAGATGCCCTTTAAGATGTTCATGTGTGATTAAATACTTTTCGATTGATTACTATGTTTAAATTAATTAATTAATAATGATTAAATGATGTACTTTAACGATGAATATGAAGTTTTACTATGATGATATGATGACTTGTGGGTGGGGGTAGACACACTCCTATAATGCAGATATGATGCCTAGTAGGGATAGTGTGCCTTCTATGTCTTGCTAGCACATCGATGATTAAATTGTCAGGTTTTCTAGACAATCTCTGCTACACATGGTGTACTCGTACACTTGAGTGGTACTTGACCGACGATGATGAGGTCAACGCGCAATACACCACGTCGGTGAAAGGAGGGCTTAGTGATGGGGCACCGGTTGTACTTTCATCTAAATGACTTCGGTCGGAGTAGCTGTAGCGGATGGATCACGGTGATTTGGGTGCGCGAGGGAGTTGCGCCCCGATCGATACCAAACTTTCCGAGCACACGTAGTGAACCTCTACAAGTGCGGACGGACTACGGGACTTAGTAGTCGCTGAGCACGCACGTGGTGCCAGTACGGACGGACCTTGGAATCCTTGTGGTTGTCGGGCACGCACATGGTTTTGGATAGTGATGTCAAATGTGTTGGATATATGCCCACTGATACACGTATATTTGGATCACTACCGATGAGGCACTGGCCTATTGGGTCACACGCCAAGCGTTGAATCCGACAACACAAGTCAAGAGAGTAAATTAGGGTTTTTGTCGACCTTCACGAGCCCTCACGGGTCGTGAAGAGGTCGTGACGTGAAGGTCTTCACGAGGCTTCATGGGCCGGTCAAGGATCGTGGGGGGATGCCTTCACGACTTCCTCACAGGCCGTGAGAGCCCGTGAAGGCAGAAGTCAAAGTGACACATTTATCTTATTGGACCTTTTGTTTGGTCCAATGAGGGCTAGCCATTATGGCCGACCCTGGTGTCACCTGAACTTCCCACTAGCTTATAATAACCCCACTCTTCTCTCTTGTATGAACCTTTTGCCAATTTGTCAAACCTACATACATTATGGCGGTGTCACCTGAACTTCCCACCAGCTTATAAAAACCCCACTCTTCTCTCTTGTATGAACCTTTTGCCAATTTGTCAAACCTACATACTAAAGAGAGCTTGTAAGTTATATTAGAAGCTTTGAGTTTTTGTGTTGGTGATTGCAAGAGTTCTCCTGCTGTTCTAGAGCCATTGTTCACATGGGTGCAAGCATTGTGCCTCAAGCTTTAGCAAAGGCGATTCACAAAGAGCTTGGTGTGGATATCAATAGAGGAGCTCGTTTTGGAGTTCAAGTATTGCATCTACAACATCACAACCACCTGAGACATCAAGGGTATGGTCTCGTTTTTTGGTTTCATTTTTTCTTCTTGTTGCTATCATCTCTTGTAGCTCGATCCCACTAAGTGTTCTTTGTGCATGTGTTTTTTGAACCCGAAAAACCTTGTTTTTACTTCTTGCTTCCGCTGTGCTTGGGTTTTTGACATGCATGAGAAACCTTTAGTGGTATTAGAGCCATTGCTACAAGATGATAGCACAAAATGGCTCAAAAAATCGATTTTTGGAAGTTTTGGCAAACTGTCCAATAAGCCTTCACGAGCCGTGGAGTTCTCTTCACGGGTCGTGAAGGCTACACGACCAGTGTAGTTTGGGGTCTAGTCGTGAAATGGTTTTTGGTGCTTCACGAGTTCTTCCGGGCCGTGAGCGGTCGTGAAGCTCTCGGGCTTCACGAGCCGTGAAGGGTCGTGAAAGAGCTCGTGAACAGTGTTTTTGACCTTAAAAGAAATTTTTCGGTTTTTTGAGTCATTGTTGTGTTTCTGTTTTAGTTCAGATGTTTCTGGAAATCCCCAAATAATATTTTGGTACCGCTATGGGTATGCATGGTATGGTCATGGCATAAGATGCATACATGCATACACATATGTGTGTGTATATATGAATATAGGTTTTATAAATTGGTTTTATGCCTTAATGCATATGTACAAGAATTTCCATTGTGCCTTGAGTGATTGTTTGGAAATTCTTATCAAAATATTTGCTTGTTGCGGTTTTTTGCACACTGCTTGTTTTGTGGTTGTTTGCCTTGTTCTTTGTTGGTAACCTTGGCCTTAGACCTTGTGGTTGTTTGTGGTTGCTCTTTTATTTGGTGACCTAGTGTCACATGGTTTGTAATAATTATATATTTATTGATTAATTGTAATTATTATTGCGGTTTGCATACCGTTTCATTTATCCGTGTACTTGTATTAGATGATAGAATTGTCGTGGCTTGCATGCCATTTCATTTCTATTTCATATACTTGTATTCATGGAGCATGGAGACCACAATCAAGAATCAAGATGATGTCTTGAAGATAGAGGATCCGATGATACCCGTTGGAGATCATGAATCAAGTGGGAGCTTTGACTTTATTTGTATTGTGTCCTTGGTTGACCACGTTCTTCCCGTAGGCTAACGGGTAGAACGCATAGGTTTTGGCTTGGTTACCAACCCCTTGCTATGCGTGTGTTGTGATTTATTTCTTGCATGGTTGTTTAGCTTTTTGCATGCTAGAAAATTTTTCAATAAATTAAATCACAAGAGTTTTATAAAATTGGTTTATATTTCTCTCTCGCGCGTACACGATTAACAAACCAACTAAAGTGAAAAATCGATTTTGTCACTTAAATATGTTAATCAAAATTAATCGGAAACAAAAGCCCTTTTTTCCATAAAAACATAAATCACGCACCATCCATGAGACGATGCCACCCAAATCTAACAACACAATGATTGGTTTTCGAGCTTAGCACGAGCCAATCTTCGTGAAGTTGTGTGGAAGGTGAACGTAGTAACTCGCAAACTTGGTTGTTGAGCTTAGCACGAGCCAATTCTTGTTGAGTGTACTTACCGCATGTCTTGACGGATAATTTATAATTTCAAATTAGAATTCTTGAAAGATTGTCGAGCTTAGCACGAGTCATTCAACAATTCTAACTTGGGATTGATGTAAGAAGGGATCAAACATGCCAAACGACCGGTCCTTGTCGTAGGATCCCGCAAAGACCAAAGAGTTGCAATAATGGATTGCAATTGGCAATATGGTTGTCAACCCGAAATAACTTCCTTGTATGATCCGCGGTAAACCCGTCATATATGGAAGTGAAATAGGGTTCTTGGCTTTGTTAAAATAATTAAAATTTGTTCTTTGAGTAAATTGTTTTAACAAACTTAAATACCAAACTAACCAAATCTACTTTGCTATTTTAGATGGGCATCTTCAAGTACCACCACCACGAGCAACATTTCTCTACGAGTTTTCCTTGAGAAGGAGAAACTCGACGGTAGCAACTTCATGGACTGGCATAGGCAACTTCGGATTGTCCTACGCCATGAAGGGAAATTGCATACCATTGAGGAAGCCTTGCCCGAAGCCCCTACGACTACGACACCTACGGCCGTCCGAGAGGCGCATGAAAAACGCCTCAAGGACACGGAGGAAATCACGTGCCTTATGTTAAGCACAATGAGCTCCGATTTGCAAAAGCAAATGGATCATTTAAGTGCTTACGACTTGCTCGCGTAACTCAAGGACATGTTCCAACAGCAAGCGAGGCAAGAAAGGTACGAATGCCTCAAGTCCGTCCTAGGTTGCAAGCTCTAGGATGGCGGGAACATAAGCGCTTATGTGTTGCGAATGAAAGCAAACATGGAGCGCATGGAGAGGTTAGGGTTCACCATAGGGAGGGAGATGGCGGTTGATCTCATCCTCCAATCCTTGCCCAATGCATATGATCAATTCACCGTGAGTTATCATATGCATAGTATGGACAAAACCCTCATGGAGCTTCATGGGATGCTCAAGACCGCGGAGTCAAGCATCTCGAAGCCCAAGGCCACCTCATCCAATCTCGTCTTGGCTATCCGGGAGGGCCGCATCCAAAAGAAGAAGCCGAATCGTTCCCATAAGGGAAAGGGTAAGGGTAAGATTGGTGCCACCAAGCCTACCCCCTACCCCAGTGGCAAAGGGAAAAGGGAAGATTCCCCAAGCCAAGGCCCCGGAGGATGCGGAATGCTTATTTTGCGGGGACAAGGGGCATTATCGCCGAAGCTGCCCAAAGTACCAAGATGGCCTCAAGAAGCTCAAGGCAATGAGCATCTCAGGACCTTCAAACCAAGGTACGTTCATGATTGAGCTCCATCAAACTTCTATTTCAAAGGGCTGGGTTTTAGATACCGGCTGCGGCACTCGCATTTGTAATATGGTGTAGGTGCTAAGGGAAAGTATAGGCTTGGAGCGTGGAGGGCTGGATCTAATTATGGGGAACCGAGAGGTTGTGCCCGTAGAAGCAAAAAGGAGTGTCAAGCTCTCTTTTAGAACCGGACTTTCCATTGTTCTTATTAATGTATGCTATTCGCCCTACGTGGCAAGAAACATTTTATCTTTACATGCTTTGTATGACGATGGTTTTTCTTTTAAATTTATGGATGGATCTATTTTGTGTTATAAAAATGATGTTTGTTATTTTAAAGCTTTACCATGTCATGGCATATATTTGACCTTATGGCACGGTCGTCTTGCTCATGTACACAAGACTCGCATCACCAAGCTCCAAGCGGATGGGATCTTGGAATTATTTGACCTTGGGTCAAAAGATGTATGCGAATCTTGTTTGCTAGGCAAAATGACTAAAGAACCCTTCACCAGAGTTAGTGAGAGGGGAAAGGATCTTTTGGATATTATTCACACCGATATGTGTGGACCTTTCAAAAATGTCACAAGGAACAATACAAGATACTTCGTTACTTTCATGGATGATTATAGTAGGTATGGATATATCTACTTGATTAGACAAAAGTCTAAAACCTTTGAGGTGTTCAAGACATTCCAAAATGAAGTAGAGAATCAATTGGGCAAGAGGATTAAGATACTATGCTCGGATAGAGGCGGTGAGTATCTTACTTCCGAGTTTCTAGACCATCTTAGAAAATGTGGGATTATCTCACAATTGACGCCTCCTAGGACTCCACAATTAAATGGAGTTGCGGAAAGGAGAAATCAGACATTGCTAGATATGATCCGTTCTATGATGAGTCAAACGGGGGTACCCATTAGTTTTTGGAGTTACGCTATAGAGACGGCGGTAAGAATCCTTAACCTCATACCAACAAAGAAAGTTGAAACAACACCATATGAGTTGTGGCACAAGAAAAAGCCCACTCTCTCACATCTTCGTGTATGGGGATGTCAAGCCTACGTGAGACGTGAGGCAAATGACAAACTAGAACCCCGTTCCGAAAGGTGTTACTTTATCGGATATCCTCCTGCCAGTATTGGATATATTTTCTATAAACCTACTGAGAACAAAGTTTTTGTTGCTCGAAGAGCAGTTTTCCTTGAGAGGGAAATTATATCCAACATACCGAGGCAAAAGGAAATCGATCTTGAAGAAGTTCAAGAATCACCCGATAAAGAACTTGATGTTGGCACTAGCAATTAACCATCAATAGTTGATACCGAGCAAGGTGAAGCTGCGGTACCTGACACACTTCCATTTCCTACCCTACGTAGATCCGGTAGAACTCATCATGAGCCAGAGAGATATGGATTTCTCATATTTGAGGGAAATGAGCTATTGGTGGATCAAGATGAACCCACCAACTACCGAGAAGCAATGGCGGGCCCTGAGTCTGCCAAGTGGAAGGAGGCAATGGAGAGCGAGATTAATTCCATGTCGGATAACTAGGTTTGGGAACTAGTTGATCCAACACCCGGGTTTTGGCCCGTTGGGTGTAAATGGGTTTTCAAAAAGAAACCAACATGGACAATACCTTGGACACTTTCAAAGCCCGATTGGTGGCAAAAGGCTTCACACAAACACCGGGTGTTGACTATGATGAAACCTTTTCACCAGTGGCTATGTTGAAATCTATTAGGATCCTCCTTGCCATAGCCGCTTTTCATGATTATGAGATATGGCAAATGGATGTAAAAACCGCCTTCCTTAACGGGAAGCTTTCCGAAGAGGTGTATATGACACAACCTAAAGGTTTTATACATCCTGAGTATCCTTGCAAGGTATGTAGGCTTAAGAAGTCCATTTATGGACTTAAGCAAGCCTCTCGTAGTTGGAATCTTTGTTTGATGAAAAGATCAAGGAATTTGGATTTTTGAAAAACGAAGATGAACCATGTGTGTATGTCAGGGCTAGTGGGAGCTCAATTGTTTTCTAGTTTTATATGTAGATGATATTCTACTTATAGGAAATCATATCCCAACCTTGCGTAGTGTCAAGGCTTGGCTTGGGAATTGTTTTTCTATGAAAGACTTGGGATATGCGGGATGCATTCTCGGAATCAAGATCTATAGAGATAGATCTAGGAGGCTTATTGGTTTAAGCCAAAGTGCATATGTGGATAAAGTCGTTAAACGATTTAAGATGGAGGATTCTAAGAAAGGGAATCTCCCCATGATTCATGGGTTGGCATTAAGAAAGGCTCAATGCCCCAACTCCCAAAAGGAGTTGAACATTATGAAGCGAGTCCCATATGCCTCGGCTATGGGATCGATCATGTATGCCATGTTATGCACACGACCAGATGTCTCGTGTGCCTTGAGCATGACTAGTAGATATCAGGCGAATCCGGGAGAAGCTCACTGGAGGGCTATAAAGAACATTCTAAAGTTCCTTAGGCGTACAAAGGAAATGTTCTTAGTATACGGTGGTGAGGAAGAGCTTAGAGTCAAGGGTTACTGATATCGCGCTAAATATATATAAATATTATGCGATATCGGGTTGGTTTTGGCCGGAAAACGTGCATTTAATTATAAAAAGGTACATTTACCGTTTCTTTTATGTTTTGCAGGCTAAAAAGGCGAAATTTTAAATAATCGAGAAAAATAAATAAAGCCCGAGGAGTTGAGAAAGTAAAAAGAAGTCGAGAAAAATAATCGGGCCGAAGAAAGAAATCAAGGAAGAAATAAATGGGCCCAAATGAAAGAAGAAAGAAATAAAAAGAAAGAAAGAAGAATAAGCCCAAAAGAAAGCCCAAGAAAAAGAGTCCACCGGCCGCCAAAAGAGGCGTCGCGGCGCGACACACTTGTTCGTAGCAGCACGACGAAGCTAACCGGATAGAGCCTATCTCCTTGCCACGTGCCATCACGGCGCGACCGAAATACCTGTAGCGGCGCGACGCGAAAAGGTGACGCCGGCTTCGAAATTTGAAAGAGTTAAGTTCGGGTTAAAATGCCTCGTCGCGGCGCGACACTTGCTCGTCGCGGTGCGACACCTCTGTTTTCAGAAATCTATTTAAACGAACTTCCAAATCTGAAACAGGGTGAACCACCCCTCATATTCCACCATAATACGGCATTCTAAGTACAAAAACATCCCAGAAGCTGTGGAGCACGGATTTGGAGCATTTAAGCTTGGAGATTGAAGATTGTAGCTTGTTTAGCTTTGATTCATATGGTTCTATCATTCTACTCTTTTCTAAATGTTATTTTATGATTTCCAGAATGTTAGTATGTTGATTTTAGGCTAGACTTCTTAGTGTTCCTCCCTAGAGGAGATGATTTCTTGGATGGTTGATTAATTTATGTTTAAAGGATCCAATTTACTATGTATTTGTCTTACAAGTTTTATCAAAGATCCACATGTGTTCTAGTTTCTGTTTTCTAATGCTTTTAATCTGAGTTTTACAAATTGGAGACCAATCCATTTGTAGGCTTGAATCTTGATTAATTAGGACCATTAATTAATCTTGACTAGTGGAAGAACAAACCCTAGGCTTAGGCATAAAAAGATTGGAACTTTAATGTGTGTGATTGACACATGATGACCTTTGTGTGTTGATTTAATGGTAAATTGATCTAATTAATCATTAAAAGATAAAATCTTGTTTGATTCGAACTAAACATGTTAATTGTGCTTTTTATTAATCTCTTGACCAAAGGATAAGTAATTGGCGTAATTATAAAGATAAGAACTCGGACCAAGATTCTAATCACTATAGAAATCGGTACATGGTGAATTGGTATCCATTGCACTTATTTAATTAAAAAATCGACTTGACAAGAAAGAATCGAATTTAGGGGGGACACGTCTTCATTTAATAGTTTTATCTCATCAATCTTAGTGCTTTGCAATTATATTGGTTTGTTTTGGTAATTTAAGAGTGTTAGTAGTCATTTAAGTTGATAAAGTTTTAATCTTGATAACAAATTCCCCTTAATATAGTTTAATTGCTTTAGTTTAGTATTTTATTGCATTTATTGAGTTTTAACTGTGTTTATTTGGTTTAATTAGTTTGTGTTACTTAATTTGATAAAATCAGTTTAGCTCCCGTTCCCCAAGAGTTCGACACCCGACTTACTAACTATAATACGAAGCGATTAGGTACACTTGCCTATTCGTGCAGTTTTTAGTAAATAATTCGGTAAAATATAAATTTAAAACTAGTACGTAAAATGCACATCAAGTTTTTGGCGCCGTTGCCGGGGAACGGTCTTAAACTGTTTTTATTAAGTTAATTTAGTGTTAACCGTTGTTTCCCGCGAGTTTCGGCTCAAAAGGAGCAATTTTTGTGTTTCTGTCCACTGATCGAGCCGCGACCAGTGCCTGTCGCGCCGCGACCAGAACAGTAACACTTGTTTTCTTTATTTTTCTGCTTTAGTTAATCATTCATTCTGGGCCTCGTTTAGGATTAGTACTTTAATTAGTAATATCTTCTAGGGTTTTTAGGATAGTGTATGTCCTTAGACCCCACTTCTGACTTCGTTCAGCCTTTTGACGAACCGGAACGCGAATTTCATCGACGCCTACGAGTTAAACGTGAGAGAGAGCGAGCACGCATAATGGCAGAGAATATCGACGAATTGTCACTCGAGGAGTACGCGAGGCGTGTGCGCGAGGGCATCGGAGTGGGTATTCACCGACCTGAAATACCCGAGGAGAGAACCTTCGAAATCAAAGGCCAGTTCCTTCACCTTTTGCGTGAGACTCCTTTCACCAGAAAGGATAACGAGGATACCAACCAGCATGTCGAGGCCGTTCTCGAGATTGCTGACTACTTCCACATGCCGGGAGTTAGTCGTGACGCTGTTATGTTGCGAGTGTTTCCGATAACACTCCAGGGTGCAGCGAAACGTTGGCTACGATCTGAGCCCACCATCCGTACATGGGATGCGCTCAAAACTCGCTTCATTAAACAGTTTAGTCCTCCATCAAAGATTGCTAAAATGAAAATGCAGATTCAGAATTTCATGCAATCTGAGGACGAAACCCTCTATGACGCCTGGGACAGATATAAGGAGATGCTCCAAAATTGTCCACAACATGATCTCAATGCTCACCAGGTTGTCCAAACATTCTATAATGGTATTAATGTCTGCACTAGATAGATGGTCGATTCTTAGGGACCGATACAAAAGAAAACACCCGCCACTGGGTACCCTTGATTGAGGAGATGGCTCAGCACTCTCATCAGTGGCATTCTTCTAGAGATTCTTCCTGCCGGAGGAAGACTGCAGCTACAGCCGACTCATCTGATAGCATAGCGGCGCTTAGTGCCAAGCTTGATGCACTAGGGCGTGACATGAAGAAGGTGAATCAAAACATTCACGCTATGCAGGTCGGTTATGAAAACTGCAGTGGACCTCATCTTGCGAGAGATTGCCCATATGACGAGAATGGGGATCTCAAAGAATCTATGTGTTATTCAGCTGGAGATAAATATGATTATCCAGAGGACGAGGCTTTCTTCCGCAATAGGAAGCCAAACTGGAAACCATATCCTGAATACCGCAAGGAGATGGAGGGGCGATTCAGGCAGTCTGGTCCAGGATTCTATCAGAGAGACCAACCAAAGGGACCACTGCCAGAGAAGAAGCCCAACTTCGAGGATATGCTCACGTGCTTCGCAGCAGCATCAGATCAGAGGTATAAGGAGACTCTGGAGTTAGTAAAGAAGATAGGCGTTTCTACTGAGGCCGCACTGAGGAATCAGCAGGCGTCTATCCACAACATAGAGACCCAGATTGGGCAGATCTCTAGGGTTCTCCAGGACCGTTTTCCTGGCACTCTTCCTAGTAACACTGAACCAAACCCGAAGGCCAAAATTAAAGCTGTGATCACCAGGAGTGGCAAAGAAGCTGCAGGCCCACCACCTTCCAGCTCCCATCCTGATCCTATCGAGCCACTATCCACTCAGCCAGATAAAGGGAAAGGGAAGGAGAAGGAGGTCACTCCTGATCCAGAACCCATCCCACCTACTCCATCCGTTCCATCTGTTCCACCTCCAGTTAAACCTTACCGTCCTCCGATACCTTATCCGCAGTGTCTTCGGCAAGACAAACAGGATGAGTAGTACCGGAAATTTCTGGAGCACCTGAAATCCCTTCACATCAACATCCCGTTTGTTGAGGCTATGGCACAGATGCCAAAATATTCTAAATTCATGAAAGACCTTCTTACCAACCGCAAGAAAATGGAAGAAGTGTCGAGTGTCACTCTGAACGATCAATGTTCAGCTACCATGCTTAATAAGATCCCAAAGAAGATGACTGATCCTGGGAGTCTTACTCTGCCATGCCAGTTTGGTAATCTACCCGTGAGTCATGCACTTGCTGACTCGGGAGTGAGCGTGAACCTTATGCCATATTCTTTCTTCGCCAAACTAGATTTGCCTGAGCCTAAACCCGTTCGCATGGCTATACATCTGGCAAACAAGTCCGTCACTTATCCACGCGGGATAGTGGAGGACTTGCTAGTTAAAGTAGACAAATTCATCTTTCCTGTGGACTTTATCGTTATAGATATGGAGGAGGATGATACAGTTCCCATCATCTTGGGCAGACCCTTCCTGAGTATAACTCGTGCATTATTTGATATTCATAAGTCACAGCTGACACTCAGGGTAGGCACAGATGCTATCACATTTGGGATCGATAAATCCATGAAACATTCCAAAATCTGTGATGATTCTGCCTTCTTTGTGGATATAGTTGATATCCTTCTTGAAAGCGAGCTGCAGAAGTTTGACACACATGGAGATGAAAGGCAGATGCCACTGGGGGAAGGTCTCTTGGATGCTGAGAGAGACCTGGAGGAGTTGGAGAGGCTGCTGGCAGAAGGGCCAGAGCCGAGTTCTGATGTGCAGGATTTTCAGCCGTCGCGGCGCGCAGCGCGATGAACGTGTCGCGACAGGTTGCATCATCGCACATAGAGGCTGTTGAAGTAAAGGAGGATCCAGAACCTCCTAACATATCCAAGGAGGCACCTCCACTCTCGGGTCCTACTCCTGAGCTCAAGGTATTACCTCCACACTTGGAGTATACCTATTTAGGGGAGAATTCTACATTCCCCGTGATCATATCATCGGCACTATCCGAATCTAAGAAAATCCAACTTGTCGATGTCCTGCAACAATGGAAAAATGCGATCGCCTGGTCCATTTCTGACATCAAAGGAATCAATCCATCATACTGTTCGCATAAGATCCTCATGGAAGATGATTCCAAACCGGTAGTCCAACCTCAGCGCCGTTTAAACCCTAAAATGCAAGAGGTTGTGAAGAAAGAAATTGTCAAACTCTTAGACGCCGTTATGATATATCCTATTTCTGACAGCCCGTGGGTTAGTCCAATCCACGTGGTTCCTAAAAAGGGAGGGATGACAGTGGTAACTAACGAAAAGAATGAACTCATTCATGCCAGAACTGTCACTGGTTGACGAGTGTGCATTGATTACCGAAGATTAAATGATGCCACTCGTAAGGACCACTTTCCCCTCCCATTCATAGATCAAATGCTCGAACGTCTTTCTGGTAATGCATTCTATTGCTTCCTAGATGGGTTCTCTGGTTACTTCCAGATTCCCATCACACCTGAGGACCAGGAAAAGACGACCTTCACATGTCCATACGGGACGTTTTCTTACCGGAGGATGCCGTTTGGTCTGTGTAATGCCCCAGCAACCTTCCAACGATGCATGACCGCCATCTTCCACGATATGGTGGAAGATTTCATGGAAGTATTCATGGACGACTTCTCGGTATTCGGAAATTCTTTCGACTCGTGCTTATCTAATCTGGAAAAAATGCTCGCTCGTTGTGAAGAAACCAACCTTGTGCTAAACTGGGAAAAGTGCCATTTCATGGTACGTGAAGGCATAGTGTTGGGACACAAAATTTCACAAACAGGCATAGAGGTGGATAGAGCTAAGATAGACACTATCTCCAAATTACCACCGCCTACTAATGTGAAAGGGGTAAGGAGTTTCTTAGGCCACGCGGGATTCTATCGCCGCTTCATAAAAGATTTCTCAAAAATCACAAGGCCTCTAACACAACTCCTATTAAAAGACGTTAAATTCGAGTTCTCCGACGAGTGTTTAATGGCTTTTAATACATTAAAGGAGAAACTCACTACTGTCCCGATCATGATTGCTCCAGACTGGACCCTGCCATTTGAGCTTATGTGTGACGCCAGCGATTACGCGGTAGGGGCAGTTCTAGGCCAAAGGGTTAATAATCGCTTCCAACCGATTCATTACGCGAGTAAAACCCTGAACCCAGCTCAGGAGAACTACACTACTACTGAGAAAGAACTCCTAGCTGTGGTTTATGCCTTTGATAAATTCCGATATTATCTGATTCTATCTAAAACTATCGTCTTCACTGATCATTCTGCTTTGAAGTACTTGTTTGACAAACAAGACTCCAAGCCTAGGCTTATCCGATGGGTCTTGCTTCTGCAAGAATTTGACATCGAAATCAGGGATAAGAAAGGAGCAGAAAACATGGCAGCCGACCATTTGTCTAGATTAGAAAACCCACATCTTGACGAATTACGAGAGTCGGACATCGTTGACAACTTCCCAGACGAGCATCTCATGAAGGTCAGCAATGACCCTCCCTGGTTTGCCGACTTCGTGAACTATCTAGCTGCAGGGGTTCTCCTGAAAGGTATGACACATCAGCAAAAGAAGAAATTCATGGCAGATGTGAAGTACTATTTATGGGATGAACCCTATCTATTTCGACACTGCGCAGACAACATCATCCGGAGATGCGTTTCGGGAGATGAGGCGAGGGAAATACTGAGGGATTGCCATAGTGGGCCCACCAGGGGACACCACGGTGCGGTCTACACCGCAAAGAAGGTATTTGAAGCCGGATTTTATTGGCCCACCATCTTTAAAGACGCACACACCTTCGTAAAGGAGTGTGATGCCTATCAAAAGGCCGGTAATATATCTTCCCGAAACGAGATGCCCCAACACAACATCCAAGTCTGTGAAATCTTCGATGTGTGGGGTATAGACTTTATGGGTCCATTTCCTTCATCCCGCGGAAATAAATATATCCTAGTAGCTGTCGACTATGTGTCGAAATGGGCCGAGGCACAAGCCTTACCCACTAACGATGCCCGAGTCGTAGTGAAATTCCTAAAGAAGCTATTCTCTCGGTTTGGTATCCCTAAAGACTTGATCAGTGATAGGGGTACGCATTTCGCTAACAGCCTAATGGAGAAAGCGCTGCAGAAATATGGTGTGAACCATAGATTTGCAACGCCTTATCATCCGCAAACGAGCGGGCAAACTGAGGTTACCAATCGTGCGCTGAAACGAATTCTAGAACGATCGGTGAACGGGAACCGTAAGGAATGGGCAGATAAACTTGATGACGCACTCTGGGCTTTTAGGACTGCCTATAAGACTCCTTTAGGTACTACTCCCTTTAGGTTAGTTTACGGAAAGGCATGTCACCTTCCAGTCGAGGTAGAGCATAAGGCATACTGGGCATTGAAGGCATGCGATCCTGATCTAGATAAGGCACGTGCAAACCGTTTCTTACAGCTAAACGAGTTAGATGAATTACGAAATGAAGCGTACGAAAATTCCTTGATCTATAAAGATCGTACGAAAAAATGGCACGATGCACGTCTGAAAGAAATCAAACACTTCGAACCTGGCGATAAAGTTCTTCTATTCAATTCTAGGTTGAAGTTGTTTCCTGGAAAACTCAAAACCCGATGGTACGGCCCATACGTGGTTAGTAAGGTATTCCCATACGGCACTATCGAACTACTTGATTCCAAGGGAATTACCTTCAAAGTCAACGGGCACCGAGTAAAGCATTACTTGGAAGCAATGCCCGAAGAAAGGGAAGGTGAGGATATCAACCTTGCCGCACTAAAGCCCTAAGTGTGGGGTGGAGTCCAGCTAAAGACTCGTTTAAAGAAGCGCTTTCGGGAGGCACCCCGTACTCCAGCTTTGTGGGTGTGTTGCCTAAAACCCATACGAGACTATAACTCGTCCACTCGGGCTACCGAGGGGTTTAAAGGCTTGTTGCATACACTAAATGCAACCGTGATTCCTACGAAAGTGAGTTAGGATTTCTTTGTTTTCGTTTTTCGTTCGTTTTGTCGTTTTTCGATATTCCTAGCCTTAGCCGATCTTCATACACACTCATATCTGATATTTTGAGCCGTCGGAACTATCCGTTGTCGAATCCCGCGCGCGAGATCTCTGAACTAGCAAATGTGGAATAGGGTCTTGTAGCGGGGCGACCTCTATATGTCGCGGCGCGACATTAAACTTCTACCCGTCACTCCAGCGCCGGCACGTGTCAACGCGGCGCGACAACTTAATATGTCGCGGCGCGACGAGCCGTTTTCAGAATCCAGCCATTTGCTGCCACGTAGCGTAGCGGCGCGACATTTTACCTGTAGCGACGCGACACGTGCATTTTTCAGAATCACCGCTTTTTCGCCACGCGTCGTAGAGGCGCGACACGTGTTTCCGTAGCGGCGTGACGTGGCAGTGTCGGTCCAGCCCTCTTCCGCCACGTGCTGTAGCGGCTCTATACTCATATTTGTCACGGCGCGACATCTGGGCATTTTAAAGAGAATTTGTTCTAGTCGTCTTCTCCACACGAAAACTTAATTCTCACGACGCTACAATCATATTTTCTCCGGTTTTCAAGGTTCTAACGTCGGATTTACTTATTTGTGAGCGAAATCTTCACCATCTAACAAGAGAGTAAGTGTTTCTCCACCTGCATTACGTTTTCTTGTTAGTTTCAGTCACCGTATTTGACTAATTTCTTGGGTTTCTCGATTTCTTGAGTATTCTACTACTATCATCTTTCAAGATTCATATCTAAAGCGATTATTTACAGCCATGCATGCGAAATTTCAAGAACAGTTAAGGTTTTTAAAACCTGAAATTAAATCTGATGTTTTTTTTCAAGTTCTTGATGATTAATCTGCTGAGTCTTGTTAATATATCATTTCTAAACACTCATGCGTCATACATCTGCGTTTCACTCGTTTTTATCATCTCTTCTTCTGCAACATTATCTTCCGAGTACGGGTTCTTGCCAAAATCGGGGTTTCTGCCCTTGTAATGGTTTTTGGTGAGTATTTGTGGGCATTATGCGTGTTTTATGATAATTTAGGCCTGATATGATTTTGGTAACCTTGTACACAGCTATGGCAGCCCGTGGACGTGGACGTAGGGGTCGTCAAGAGCAAGAGATTGTGGTTCCAGAAGGTCCTACGGTATACCACCCGTGGTTGGTATTTTCGCCAACTCTGCCTGCCCGACTGCGCACTGATTATACCTCTCGGCTACAGTAGAATCTTCGTAGAGAGTGGACATCCCCCATTCTCTTGATTGGGAGATCACTGATGGAGTTGGGCTTTCAAACCAGCTTCTCGGATTTTGCCCCAACAGTTCCGTGCTGCAGACGGGACTATAGTGTTTACTTGCAACGCATGGGAGCGGTTATTCCGCTTGCGCTAGCCAGTTTTCCGAGAGTTGTGTTTAGAGTTTTTCTCTACCATCCAGCTCAGCTCAGTCTTCGTCGACGTTACTGATCGTCGATTCCTATCCTTCCATCTTGGAGGAGTTAGCCGCGAGTGTAGTCTCGCGGATTTCAGTCGGCGCATGGGCCTATACACGCACGTGGAGGCCACCAGCCCATTCTTTGGGCAATTCCTTTCGAGTTGCGAGAGGGATGAGCCTGAGGGTTTCTCCTCTGCGGAAATGTGGGCGATGATCGCCAACGGGGGGGTACGAGCCCCGTAGAGCCGTCGAGAGCAGCATCCGCCTTCCGATTCACCGTCTGATCCACCATCTTATCTCCACCTCCATTTCTCATCGCCGAGGTGGTGAGAAGGTCACAACAGTTGACCTTATGTTTCTATACAGTATTCTGACTCCTGGCGTGTTGTTCACGTGCCATTCCACCTAGCCTTCTATCTCGCTCGCCGGGCTACTGGATCCAAACCGGCGAGTCCTATCTGTGGTGGCCAATTTGTCACCAGGTTGGCCCGTTCGTAAGGGATTCTGTCACTGCAGGAGGAGGCGAGGCAGGTGCAGTACGAGCCGCGCCTGATGAGTATCGGATACTTAGAGACAATGCGGGTCCTGGAGAGGACTTATGATGGAGGTTACCAAGTTGTACCTGTGGAGGGTCCTGGGCCTGAGCCAGAGGTTGAGCAGGGGCCCGAGCAGCAGCAGCCGCGCCAGCGCCGTAGGAGACAGGCGCCTGGGACCCTAGATAAGGGGCCGCAGCCTTACTCGCTATAGCAGATATCCGGGTCGATAGAACGTCTTTCCGACCAAATGGGGAATATGTCTATGAGAATAGACACACTGGGGTACTATCATGATCACTTGCAATCGCGCCTATTGGTACACGAGCAAAATCACCAGTATATGCACTCCAGTATGTCTAACATCTTTAGCCATTATGGATATCCGCCCCCGCCATTCACGCCATACCCGCCCCTATTTCCAGACTGGCGTTCGCACTTTCCCCAATCGGATACTCATATGCCGGGGCCGTCTGGACATGCGGGTCACGACTCGGATGATGAAGACTGAAAGATGATAATTATATTTTTATCTTGTGATGTAAATGTACTGAATTTAATATATTTTAATTATAATATTTGTCTAATGTTTGGTGCATGAGTGATTTACTTTTTCAGCATGTTTGATTGTTATATGGAGTGTGCGTATATGCTGGCAGTTAGTTCAGCGATAGCTTGTCATTTATTGCTCCGTTCGCCTAATGATACCCAGGGAGTTTTTCTAATCTTTTTCTACCTTATTATATTTTATTGTGTACAATGGGGACATTGTACAATTTAAGTGTGGGGTAGGGGGTTAGAAAAAGATTCCTCGCTTGAAATTTATTTGTCCTCGTAGTAAATTATTGATTGTATTTGGGCGTAAAATTTTAAATTTTTAGTATCATTCGAGTTAAAAGTTAGATATTATTTAAGATTGTCAAGATTGTTTATTTATAAACATTTCATAGTTATATTTAGCTTTTATGTGTAGTGCTTGTGGCTGTTCGTCAATTCGTTAGAAATTTGAGTCTATAGTATCCAACCTTTAATTTTTGAATTGCTGCAATAAAATATAAGGTTAAGCCCTTTTTGAGTCTAAGCTTGACAAAAATAGACTGAGTTGAATTTTCAATTTTTATAAGCATATGTTAGAAAAAAAAAGTGAAAAAAGCCAATGTGCGAAAAAATGAAAAAATATATAAAAGAGCTAGAAAATATATAAGTCAAATACATGGCCTTTGGAACTCGAATTAGTAAACTCTGAGGGGTGTTCTACACCTAATCACCTAAGGCCAACTGGTTTGGGATCAGTTGAGTTGAGGATTCGCTACATGGGTTCCATAGAAAGTCATAGGCTTATATAAAAAAGAGCAGAAAGAAGAGAAAACATATGTGCAAATAAAGTTGGAAATCTGCAATAAGTCTTGAGGTCAGGGGATTTTCAAAGGGTAAATTAACCAAATTAAATATAATTTCAATTTTTAAAATAAGGATTGGATGTATATAGACAGGAATATTCTTTAGGAATAGTTGAAAGTAAATAAGGATCTAATTATAGGTATATGCATAATTCTAAGTATAGGTGATGATTTGTTTTAATCAACCTTTTTGACATTCGTAAGTTATATTTAATTTTTCGAGAATGGTGTTATTATTTAAAGTTAAAGCCTGGATAGAGTTGTGATTTGCTTGAGGACAAGCAAAGTTCAAGTGTGGGGTATTTTGATATCGCGCTAAATATATATAAATATTATGCGATATCGGGTTGGTTTTAGCCGGAAAACGTGCATTTAATTGTAAAAAGGTACGTTTACCGTTTCTTTTATGTTTTGCAGGCCAAAAAGGCGAAATTTTAAATAATCGAGAAAAATAAATAAAGCCCGAGGAGTCGAGAAAGTAAAAAGAAGTCGAGAAAAATAATCGGGCCGAAGAAAGAAATCAAGGAAGAAATAAATGGGCCCAAATGAAAGAAGAAAGAAATAAAAAGAAAGAAAGAAGAATAAGCCCAAAAGAAAGCCCAAGAAAAATAGTCCACCGGCCGCCAAAAGAGGCGTCGCGGCGCGACGCACTTGTTCGTAGCGGCGTGATGAAGCTAACCGGATAGAGCCTATCTCTTTGCCACGTGCCGTCGCGGCGTGACCGAAATACCTGTAGCGGCGCGACGCGAAAGGGTGACACCGGCTTCGAAATTTGAAAGAGTTGGGATCGGGTTTAAATGCCTCGTCGCGGCGCGACACTTGCTTGTCGCGGCGCGACACCCCTGTTTTCAGAAATCTATTTAAACGAACTTCCAGATCTGAAACAGGGTGAACCACCCCTCATATTCCACCATAATACGGCATTCTAAGTACAAAAACATCCCAGAAGCTGTGGAGCACGGATTTGGAGTATTTAAGCTTGGAGATTGAAAATTGTAGCTTGTTTAGCTTTGATTCATACGGTTCTATCATTCTACTCTTTTCTAAATGTTATTTTATGATTTCCAGAATGTTAGTATGTTGATTTTAGGCTAGACTTCTCAGTGTTCCTAGAGGAGATGATTTCTTGGATGGTTGATTAATTTATGTTTAAAGGATCCAATTTACTATGTATTTGTCTTACAAGTTTTATCAAAGATCCACATGTGTTCTAGTTTCTGTTTTCTAATGCTTTTAATCTGAGTTTTACAAATTGGAAGACCAATCCATTTGTAGGCTTGAATCTTGATTAATTAGGACCATTAATTAATCTTGACTAGTGGAAGAACAAACCCTAGGCTTAGGCATAAAAAGATTGGAACTTTAATGTGTGTGATTGACACATGATGACCTTTGTGTGTTGATTTAATGGTAAATTGATCTAATTAATCATTAAAAGATAAAATCTTGTTTGATTCGAACTAAACATGTTAATTGTGCTTTTTGTTAATCTCTTGACCAAAGGATAAGTAATTCGCATAATTATAAAGATAAGAACTCGGACCAAGATTCTAATCACTATAGAAATCGGTACATGGTGAATTGGTATCCATTGCACTTATTTAATTAAAAAATCAACTTGACAAGAAAGAATCGAATTTAGGGGGGACACGTCTTCATTTAATAGTTTTATCTCAACAATCTTAGTGCTTTGCAATTATATTGGTTTGTTTTGGTAATTTAGGATTGTTAGTAGTCATTTAAGTTGATAAAGTTTTAATCTTGATAACAAATTCTCCTTAATATAGTTTAATTGCTTTAGTTTAGTATTTTATTGCATTTATTGAGTTTAACTGTGTTTATTTGTTTTAATTAGTTTGTGTTAGTTAATTTGATAAAATCAGTTTAGCTCCCGTTCCCCAAGAGTTCGACACCCGACTTACGAACTATAATACGAAACGATTAGGTACACTTGCCTATTCGTGCAGTTTTTAGTAAATAATTCGGTAAAATATAAATTTAAAACTAGTATGTAAAACGCACATCAGTTACTCTGATGCTAGCTTCCAAACCGATAGGGACGATTGCCGATCTCAATCGGGGTTCGTGTTCCTATTGAATGGTGGTGCAGTAAGCTGGAGGAGCTCAAAGCAAGACACAGTTGCTGATTCAACAACTGAGTCAGAATACATTGCGGCAAGTGAAGCTGCTAAAGAAGCTGTGTGGATGAAGAAATTCATCCAAGATCTAGGAGTGGTTCCAAGCATCACCGACCCTATTGAGATTTTTTTATGACAATGAGGGTGCGGTGGCTTTGGCAAAGGAACCAAGAACTCACAAGAGGACAAGACACATTCTTTGAAAGTATCACTTCATTAGAGAAGTAATCGAAAATGGTGATGTTGACATTAGTAGAGTACCGACGGATAGGAACCTTCCGGACCCATTCACTAAGCCACTATCACAAGCTGCTCATGATTCTCACGCTAGAGCTATAGGTGTTAGATTCGCTAGTGATTTGGCTTGAGATATGTATTTGGTTTGTTTGATTTGTAATTGTATTTTGGGAACATTGAAACGGTATTGTAACTTATGTTTGTTTCGATATATGAATGGAGATTTATATATACGCTTGTTGCGGTCACAATCATCAAGTCCATATCGTGTTGTCAGGATCGTATAGAAACAAAATAAATAACAAGAATTATCTTTACGAACTTAAATCAGAGTTTGTATAAAAAGACAATATTTGAACTTAATCACAATCAATTAAGAAGTTGCAGAATCACACTTAATTGATTTAATAAAGGTTTTAATCACAAGAACAATTCAATCAATTCAAAAAATAACTTCAAAACACAAGATGTTTATTAATAATCAAGGATGATTACAATATTCACCAACACCTCCAATCTAACTCCTTTTGTTAGACGAAGAACACAATCTGTTCTTAGGTTTCAGAGAAACTTGGAGGCTAATACACTTTCTGAAAACAATAAACAATACGAATAAGTGTAAAACTATTGATTAATCAATAGTAACAAACTATTCTAAACAGAGTATTTATAACCCTCTTGGTCTTTGAAGTTTGTTAATCTTCTATCTTTGCGAGATAATCTTGATAATTTTCAAATCTTGATAAGATATCTTTTAAATCCACACAGATAGCAATTTCCATAAATATCTCAACAGAAACTGTTTGTTGAATAAACAGTTCTGAGTTTCTTCTAACAGTCTTCTCTTCATTGTCTTTCAACAGTTGTTGTGATATAACTAACAGTTCTGAATCTTTTGTACTAACAATTTCAAAACTGTTTTCTCAAAACTTTCTCCAACAATTTTACTTTTGCATGTTTAACAGTTTTAACTTACTTAGCCTATTTCCCAACAATCTCCCCCTAACGTAAGATATTGAACAATATACTTAAGTTGTTTTATAGGGTTCGACCACAAAAAACTTAACATAAGCAAATTATGCAAAACTGTTTCAATCAAAACTTGAAATTTAACCTTTCTTGGACTGTAAGAATTCCAACCTTTCTTTGAGCCTCTGAAGAAGATTTTCTTTAACTTTAGCAGGGCCAAAGAACTTTGCTTTTACCAAATATGAGAGCTTTGTTTTGTTATGCTCTATAAATTTAAGATCAAACCATTGAGTCAGTGCATTTCCCATTACAATGCTGTAAGTCTTTGACTTAGCATACACCTTGACAGTACTTATTGGGAATGCTTTCTCAGCTATTAACATCGACATTACGCTTAAAGGATCACATACACTTGCCAAATGTCTCATCATCACTCTGATTTCAATACCAGCATCTTCTCCATAGTGTCTTAGACCATATTCATATAATTCTTGCACATCTCTCCTGGTCACACTGTCCATTAACTATAAGAAGCTTGCATAGCTCTCAATCGGTTCATGCTCTCTCACAATGGTTACTCCTTGCTTCCTAGTTTCAATTCTTAACAATTCAAATCTCCACTCAGTTATATGAGATTTTTGTTCAAGTTAAGCTTCCACAAGCTTGTCTAGCTTCTGTTTAACCTCCATTCTGAGCCTATCTTGCAAAATGGTCTGAACCATACTAGCCTTTGCTTTCTCTTTAGATGTTTGAACTGTTTGGGATTGTTTAGGTTGAGATATCTGTCTTTTCTTTGCAGCCGTTGGCTTTGAAGTTGGAACTGTTTTCTTTTTTTCAATTTTCTTTCTTTTTACTCCATTATCTGCCTTCTTTGTCTTTTCTTCCTCTTCTATTTCCTTAGTGATCTCAGCAGCCATCTTTTGAGCTAATTCAAAACCTTTTTGCTCTTGTTGCTCCATCTCAGTATTTAGCCTTTGTGCAAGCTCATGATCATGCTCCTCTTGTTGTTCTTTTGAAAGTTTGAACTTTGGAATGTTAACAACAACTTCCTTTCCCTTTCCTAGCACAGGAGGCATATTCTCATCTTTCTTTGATTCTTGAATTGCAATGCCTTTGAATCCTGGCTTAGGTGCAATCGGCTCTAGTTTAGATACTTTTCCATCCAGCCACCCATCATCAATCTTTTGCGCCATTTTGAATGTGATAATGTTAAGCATTTGAGCCCCAACTTCAATCAAATGATTTTGCTTAGCTTTGGACCATGATTTGAATACCTCTGTTGTCGGATAATCCCCAGACATGATCATCCTATTGATCAACACTCTATCAACAGCAGACAATTTTTCTTCTTGTGGTTGAGCCCTTGCAACTGTTTGAGCAACGGTTATTTGTGGAGTTGCAACTGTTGGTAATTCTGGTGCAGTTGTTTGTGTATCTTGCATATCCTTCTCTTGCTCCTTTATGATTTCCTTCTCCCCCGTTTTGATTGGAACTGTTTGAGAGGGAGAGGCATGCATCTGTTTAAACATTTGATCATGCATTCAAAGAACATCCGTAGCTTGCAATAGAGAGGATGACAAAGCCTTGATTTGATTGTGTTGCTGAATAATTAGCTCATTATGCTTGGCAAGCAGCTTGTCTTGTAAGGTACTCCTCTTTTTGAGATAAAGAAAGGCAGCAAGAAATGGTACTAGATCAGGATTCGTCAATGCCTTGTGTTTCATGCTAGCCTCAATGTCAGCAAGTGTTGCCACTTCAAACATATCATCGACAGATAAAAGTGGTGGGTCACTCCTAGAAGATCCCTCGCTAGTACCCCTTTGTTCATGGTACTGGGGATTTCCAAAAGCTGTTTGACCACCCTTTGTTGCCGTGGGTGAGGTCTTACTTATGTTGACACTACCCTGTTCACCCCTTGCGGATGAAACAGTAGTGTCAGCCTCAAGAACCACATGATCACCCTCTTTTGAAGTGATCACCTCCTTAGTGTGCTTGGGAGACAGCACAATGGGTTCCCTTTGGATATTCTGCACAGGTGAATGCACCTGTGCAGGGTTTACAGTTTGGGATGGTGGGACTGTGGTGGAAGGAGCACCAATAGTTCTCTTCCTCTTTCTGAATGTTATAAGTGAGGGGGCTTGTGTTGTAGCTCGAGAAGGGGTAGCAGAGGGAGATATTTGAGTATCGTGAGTTGTGGGTTCCAGAGTTGGTGGTGTAGCAATAGTTTGGGCTTCATGCTCAACTCTGGCAGCTCTGTTTCTTGAAAGAAACTCCACCATTGCAGAGAGTGGTGGAGTGATGTTACTAGAGAAATTCTTCCCATTAATCAACAGTTTGCTCAATGTGGAAGCCACATGAGCAGAGGGAATCAGAACCCTCTTGTGAGTTTGAAGATTTGGCAATAAAAAGTTTAAACATGTTTGCACAAATCTGGGGTACCTCAAAAAGAGACCATATTTGGTCCCGAGATGCTTTACCATACCATTAAAAATTAACTTAGAAAAGTTGAAGCGACGATTGTTGGCCAAACAGATTAAGGCCAAGGCAATGTTGCTTCCAAACTCATTCCAGCCAGTTCTTTTGGGACTTAAACATTGTTGTAAGGTATGTATTAAATATTTCCAGTGAGCGCAAAATTGTCCTTTGTAAAAGGTACCCTTTCCCCTAGGGCCCTCATACGCCAGTTTAATCAACTCCTCATGCAAGAATTCCAAGGAGACTTAATCAGAATACTCACCCTCAAGATCATTAAGTTAAAGGTGTTCACGGATGGTATTCTCAGCGATTGAAACATCATGGCTATCTACACTTGAAGTGATCCATTGCACTCCATTTATTTCAGTGAGCATAGCATTTTTCTAGAACTGATCAAGATGAGAAGTGTAAATGGTTGTATTGATGGTGAGAGCAGTATTGAGATTTGACAGGGTAAGATAGTCGATCATGTCATGAAAGACATGCAACTGAGCTGGTTTGGAGAGGAAGGCAAGCATGTTGTGTTCTTTGACAAATGGAAGGGGAGCCATGGCGATTTCGAAGAGAGCGTCTAGGGTTTTAGCGTTCGATTGAAGGTTAGTAAGCGTAAAGAAAACTGCGAGGAGGGAATGACTTATATATGTAATGCATATTAAATGCAATTCAAAATCCCTCAGAATATCTTCAAAGACTTAAATACCCTTGACTAACAGTTGACGGAAGATATGGAGCTAACAGTTGAAAACTGTTTGGTTAAAGAACTTCAACTGTAACACTCCCCCTTAACTGATTAGGCCGCTTGCCTAACAGTAGTAACACCAAAGTACTAACAGTTGACAACTGTTAGTTACAATTTGTACTATAAAGCCCTGAACACTTTCATAAACAGTTGTTAGACTGACAACTAACAGTTTCAAACTGTTAGTGTGAAAACACAAAAATCATAGAATAGCTAACAAATCATTATTCTAAGTTAATCATGCCAATATTTGAGATTAGAAAGTTAAATCTGCTCACATCAAATGCTTTGGTAAACAGATCAGCTAACTGATCATCAATATGTATTTTTAAAACTTGGATTAACTTTTTCTCATTGCAGTCTCTGATGAAGTGAAACCTGATTTCTATGTGTTTTGTTTTTGAATGCTTCACTGGATTGTTCACAATGCTGATAGCACTAGTGTTATCAACATAGATAGGAGTATTCAAAAGAGTCATACCATAATCCAGAAGCTGATTCTGAATCCATAATACTTGTGAACAACAACTTGATGCAGCAATGTATTCAGCCTCAGCTGTTGAAGTGGACAATGTTGTTTGTTTCTTGCACTGCCATGATACCAGTCTTGAGCCAAAGAATTGACATCCTCCAGATGTTGATTTTCTATCCACATTTGCTCCACCATAGTCACTATCAGAATATGCCACTAATTCAAAAGGTGAATCCTTAGGATACCACAGACCTAACTTTTGTTGGCCTTTGAGGTACCTAAAGATCCTTTTTACAGCAAAGAGATGTGACATCTTAGGACTACATTGAAACCTGGCACAAACACACACAGCAAACATTATATCTGGTCTAGAAGCATTTAAGTACATTGATGAACCTATCATAGACCTATACAAGTGTATGTCTACGTCCTCCCCCTCAAGATCTGCTCCCAACTGTTTGTGTGTTTCCATGGGAGTGCTTGCCAGCTTTGCATCTTGATAGCCAAACTTGTGCAAAATGTCTTTGACATACTTTGACTGACTGAGAAACATACCAGATGGCTTTTGCTTAACCTGTAACCCCAAGAAGAATGTAAGTTCCCCCATGGAGCTCATCTAGAATCTCTTATGCATGATGGCTTCAAATTCCTTGCAAAGATTGTCATTGGTAGATCCAAAGATTATATCATCAACATAGATCTGTACAAGTAAGATCTCTTTTTCAACAATCTTTGTAAACAATGTTTTATCAATTGTGCCTCTTTTAAAACCATTCTCAATCAAATGAGAGGACAATGTCTCATACCAAGCTCTAGGAGCCTGATGTAACCTATACAAGGCTTTATCCAACCTATATACCCTATCAGGATACTTTGAGTCTTCAAAACCAGGTGGTTGACACACATATACCTCCTCATCAATAGTTCCATAGAGGAAAGCTGATTTGACATCCATTTGATATACCTTAAATCCTTTGAAACTTGCATAGGCAAGGAACAATCTGATAGCTTCTATTCTGGCAACTGGGGCAAAGACATCATCATAATCTATACCCTCTTCCTGAGTATAACCCTGTGCAACAAGTCTAGCCTTATTCTTGATGACTATACCTCTTTCATCCTTCTTATTTCTGAACACCCATTTGGTGCCAATTGCACTTTTGCCTCTAGGGAGTTCTACCAGCTTCCACACTTGCTGAATTTGGAACTGTAAAAGTTCCTCTTGCATTGCTTCTACCCAAGAAGGGTCTCTCAATGCCTCTATTGCTTTCTTTGGTTCTATCTGAGACAGAAAGCAGGCATTCACATCAAACTGTTCAAGAGTTACACCACTGTCTTCATTTTGCAGCATAGCCCTTGTTTGAATGGATGTGGTAGGATCACCTATAATCTGTATTGTAGGATGATTCTTGTGAACTCTTGATGTAGGAATGTTCTCTTCAGGCAGAGAATTCTCCAAATTTGACATATCAACCTCAGAGTTTCTTGCATTCCCAGAAGTGATACACACTTGGTTGGCAACTGTTTGATGTCCAGATGCATGGTGATGGGTAGGAACATGAGATTCCATGTCAGCATCATCATTTATTTGACCATCAACATTTGAAGAATTATTTTCAGTGATAGGAAACACCACAAAGTCTTTATTCACTGTGTTTTCATCAACAGTTGTTTGATTTAAACAAACAGTCTCAAGACTGTTGACACTGTTGGAAACAATTTGTTGATTTGTACCAACAGTGGTAGGAATATCAGCAGCTATTTCTGTGGAAAACTCAAAAGACAAAGATTTGGTTAGTGCATCAATATCAAATAACCACTCAGGACCATTACCTGCAGCATTGATTTTATTCTCATTGAAAGATACATGCATACTCTCTTCTATGATCCTAGACACATTGTTGAAGACTCTATAGGCTTTGCTTTGAGTGGAATAGCCTACAAAGAATCCTTCTTCAGCCTTGCTTTCAAACTTTCCTAATTGGGACTTGGTATTTAGGATAGTGCAGGGACATCCAAATGGTTTCAAAAAGTTGGTCAATGGTTTTCTGTGAAGAAACAACTCATAGGGAGTTTTCCCTTTGGACTTGACAACTTGTACTCTATTCTGAACATAGCAAGCAGTGTTCACAGCTTCTGCCCAAAATGTCATTGGGAGCCTAGAATCAGCTAGCATTGATCTAGCAGCTTCTATCAAAGTCCTATTCCTTCTCTCAGCCACTCCATTCCGTTGTGGAGTCCTAGGAGCACTAAACTGTCTTTCAATCCCTTTCTCTTCACAGAAACTGTTTAGCTCATAGTTCTTGAATTCAGACCCATTGTCAGACCTAATGACTTTCACCTTTAAATCATACTGATTTTCAATTCTAAGAATAAGAGATTTAACTAACTCTGCAGTTTCATCCTTAGATCTAAGAAATTGAACCCAAGTAAATCTGGTGAAGTCATCAACTATGACTAAACAATAAGCTTTCTTCCCTATACTAACCACAGATGTAGGACTAAAAAGATCCATGTGCAATAACTGTAAAGGTGCAGAGATGGAAGAAACTTCTTTGGTTTTAAAAGAAGTTTTGTGTTGCTTGCCCTTGAGACAAGCAATACAATGATCATCACATGAGAATTCCTTTTGAGGCAAACCTCTTACCAAACTGTTTTTAGCTAACAAATTCATGGTTTTAAAGTTCATGTGACACATCCTTCTATGCCAAATGGCAGACTCATTATGAGATGCCTTGGAGAGTAAACAACTTAAAATATTCTGCTGAGCAACTTTTTGTGTATCTAAACAGTAAACATTATCCTTTCTTGGTGTTCTTACAAGGATGTCCTTTTCTGTTAACTTAAAATCTTTTGAAAGGATAATGCATTCAGTATCTGTAAACACTACTTTGTTTCCAATGTCACAGATTTGGGACACACTCAACAGATTGTATTTGAGTTATTCAACAAAGTAAACATCATTAAAAGTAAGATTACCTGCATCTATAGCTCCCTTACCTGTGATTCTTCCTCCCTTTAGATTTCCTCCAAATTCTACAAATCCTCCATTGATTCTTTTGAAATCCTTCAAGCAGTGTGGATTTCCAGTCATGTGCCTTGAGCATCCTCTATCCACATGCCAGATTGCTCCTTGATTGGCCCTATGAATGCTCTGCGCAAAATAAACTCAGTTAGTAGTAGGAAGTACCCAGGCCATGCAGGTCTTGGGTACACCATTCATGTCATAGTACTTAACAACAGATTGAGTTTTCTTAATTTCATCCCAATTATATTTCTCTATTTTGTGTGAAGAGTATTTAGTGAAAACATGTGGTTTCCAACTGTTGTGATTTACATGTGACTTGGTTTGACTTTCAGAAGAATTATCAGATTTAGTCTCTTCATAAACTGTTTGTTTTTGCACTTTTACCCAAGTCAAACAACCATTCTTTGTTTTTGGCTTAACAGTTAAAGAACCGTTAGACTATTTTGGCTTAACAGCTGAAGAACTGTTAGACTGTTTTGGCTTAACAGTTGAAGAACTGTTAGAGTGTTTTGGCTTAACAGTTGAAGAATTGTTAGAGTGTTTTCTGGTACTTGGTTTATGGGTCCTATAGAGCTGTTGATTATGATAATAGTTGTGAGCCAAGTGATTTGCTTTCCTACAAATGTAACATTTTTTAGCTTTGACTATAGGTATCCCACTTCTTTGTGCCCATAATTGGTTTCTATTTCTTTGATTTCCCCTCACTGGTGCTGAAGGAGGAAACTTTTGCACACCATGCTGTTTGCATGTGCAAATAGGCACTTCTGTATGCTTCTTCACATGTTTGTTTTTGGATTCTGATTTTGAAGCTTCCTTCTTCTATTTTGCAACTGCAACTTCATCAATATCCTTCTTTCCTTTGGTCTTAATACTAACAGTTGAGGTTTTTGGATGAAAACTGTTTGGACATTCCTAGGAACTGTCAGTGTAAAGGTGGGGACTGTTTTCAACAGTAGTGAAACTGTTTATAGAAGTAACAATTTTGAAGGGTTTTGGTTCACTGGTGGAAGGTTCTGAGGATGCTTTTACAAACATCACATGTTGTGAAGAAAAGTTAGGTGCTTTTGGTTCACAACAGATGTGGTTTTCAATTGGAATGACTTCTTCTTTCTTCACATATCCCTCCTTCTTCTCATCAATTACCTCATACACAACTCCCTCATCTTCACTCTCTAGCTGTGGATCTGCTGACTTCAATTCTTCCTCTAGTGGTTCATTGACATATCTTTCACCTACATCAGACATGGGAGTTATATAGGTGTGATTGTATGGAGGAGGAGTCTATTTGTAGCCTATGCCTGTTTTTATTTTATTTGAGATCTGTGATTTCAAAACATTTTCAAGCTTAAGAGATGAAGCTTTAAACATGCTCAAATCTATATCCACACCATTCAATTTCTTGGTTAATTCATCTATTCTATTCTCTTTCTCACTCAACTTCTCCTTAAGACTATCAATCTCTTCTTGAAGTTGCTCTTTCTCCCACTTATGATACTTTCTATCATAGTCCATTTGCAATTCATTAGCCTGATAATCTTTGATTTTCTTTTCAAAGCTCTCAATTACAGCACTGGTTTCATACCTTCTTTCTTCCATTTTGCTTAGAGCAGCACACACCTTTCTGTTGTGTTCTCTAAACCTTTTAACTATAGCTCTAAATTCACCAGGACATAGTTTAGAAGATACCTGAATGTCTTCTGTCTCTGATGAATCCATGTTGATGGAGGAGTCAGTCAATGCCATCAATTCTTTGTTGTGAGTTGCTTGCTCAGCCTGATCACTCCAATCAAACCCATAACCTTCTTGAGAGACCAATGCTGATGAGGTGGGAGTTGAATTTTGACCTTGATTCTGGCTTTGTCCACCAGATCTGCATTCTCTAGCAAAGTGACCATGCTATTGACATTTGAAACATCTTACTTTGGATTTGTCAAATCCAGTCTGACCATCAGCCCTGAAGTTCAAGTTTTGTCTTCCTGTTCTTTTGATGAATCTCTTTGCTCTTACAGTTAGCATAGCCATCTGCCATTTGAGATCCATCTCCTCAAGATCATCTGGATGCACTTGCTCAAGATCCTCATTTGTAAGGGTTGAATGTGCATGACTGGCTAAGAATTCTTTAAGTACTACATCAGAAGTATTCATATCTAATCCAGTAACAGTTCCTACACAACCATCAACAGAGTTAGTTAAAGAGAGATTTGAGTCCATACCTGAGGATGAGAGAAGAGCAGCATTGTGACTAGGGGTCATTGACTTCCTTTTTCCTTCAATTTCCCCTTCAAACACAATCAAACTGTTGTAGAGGTCATCTAATTCTATATCTTCCAAAGAATCCTTAGTCCTCCATTGTGCAGCATATACCGTCCATTCATCACCTAAGGACCTAAGAAACTTTCTATTGATCTCATCTTGCTCTATTCTAACCTTTGCACTCTCCAGTTGACTTACCAGCTTATAGAACCTATCAAAGATCTGAGTGATACTCTCATTCTTTCCACTAGAAAAGTTCTCATAAGCTTGTTTGAGAAGATCACTTTGATTTCTTTTGGAACTTGCATTCCCTGCAAACCTTTTCTCTAATGCATTCCACAATTCATGAGCATTCTCAAACTTTTTGAACTGATGTTGATATTCATTAGGAATAGCAATCTGAAGAATGCTTAGAGCTTTCATCTCTAGCATCCTCTCTTTTCTTTCAGCATCTGTTTTTGGTGGTGGTTTCTTCCTAGGTTTTCCAGTTTCATCTAAATCAACAAGAGTTATGGGCTCATTCTCAATGATTTCCCAAACAGCATAGTCCATTAATTGAACATGTTGCTTGATTCTCAGTTTCCACATCTCAAAATCAGTTGGTTTGAGCATGAGAACACGAATGTTTGACCCAGATCCAGTGTTATCAGAAGATCCACCAGACTCCATTGCAATACAGTGATTGAGAATTCTCAATAAAGCAATAGAAAGACTTTAAATCAATAAAACACAGCAGATTGTGAAAAACCTTTAACTGGTGATCAAAAGAACCTTAATGTTAAGGCTCTGATACCACTTGTCAGGATCGTATAGAAACAAAATAAATAACAAGAATTATCTTTACGAACTTAAATCAGAGTTTGTATAAAAAGACAATATTTGAACTTAATCACAATCAATTAAGAAGTTGCGGAATCACACTTAATTAATTTAATAAAGGTTTTAATCACAAGAACAATTCAATCAATTCAAAGAATAACTTCAAAACACAAGATGTTTATTAATAATCAAGGATGATTACAATATTCACCAACACCTCCAATCTAACTCCTTTTGTTAGACGAAGAACACAATCTGTTCTTAGGTTTCAGAGAAACTTGGAGGCTAATATACTTTCTGAAAACAATAAACAATACAAATAAGTGTAAAACTATTGATTAATCAATACTAACAAACTATTTTAAACAGAGTATTTATAACCCTCTTGGTCTTTGAAGTTTGTTAATCTTCTATCTTTGCGAGATAATCTTGATAATCTTCAAATCTTGATAAGATATCTTTTAAATCCACACAGATAGCAATTTCCATAAATATCTCAACAGAAACTGTTTGTTGAATAAACAGTTCTGAGTTTCTTCTAATAGTCTTCTCTTCATTGTCTTTCAACAGTTGTTGTGATATAACTAACAATTCTTAATCTTTTGTACTAACAGTTTCAAAACTGTTTTCTCAAAACTTTCTCCAACATTTTTGCTTTTGCATGTTTAACAGTGTTAACTTACTTAGCCTATTTCCCAACACGTGTTCCATCTTAGCATGTTTAAAAACTTCCTTGAATGTTTATCATTCTAAAACCTTCTACAATCGGTTATTCTTCATATGGGAGGAAGAATGAAATAAGATTGAAGTAAGTGGTTGACCTAGTGTTCAAAATGGTTGAATAAGGGTGCAATACTCACTTGTGCTTGAAAGGTGTTTCAAGTGACTAGAAGACGCACACCTGAGTTTACTTCATGGATCTATAGTCACAAGTATCCCAGGATGATAATATCATTTCATCCTTAGATTTGAGACGCATAGGTTGCCAGAGTATGAATCTGCCTTACTCTAATTATCTTTAAACGCAGTTCGTAACTGGCTGTTATAAAGGAAATAATTGGGTAAAGTATGAAACGTATGATGAGACTATGTGGTCAAAAGGATTTGTTCCTCTAATAAGAGAGATATACCTGGGCCCCTCGATGATTGGGAGCTGACATCAAATATGCATGGCCGTGCTCAAGTTACATTAATTCTAGATCAGATGCAACTTGTCTATTTGGTCACCACCAATCTATAATCGAGAAACATAATAGTGAACGATCTGGAGATTGACATATTCCATGTCTCGTGTTCACAAGGATATCGCGAACAAAAGGATGTACATGATCACTTATCTATAGAACCTCATAAGCCTTTAAAGGCTATAAGGTTTTGTCGAAGATGACAACTCGCGCCAACTTGGGGGCATTGATGCTTAGCTACAGCCGCTCTTTATCTGTGATTAATATACGACGATGTATCATGTGCAAGTGGGAGTCTGTTGGATATATGCCCACTGATACACATATATTTGGATCACTACCGATGAGGCACGGGCCTATTGGGTCACACGCCAAGCGTTGAATCCGACAGCACAAGTCAAGAGAGTAAATTAGGGTTTCTGTCGACCTTCACGGGCCCTCACGGGTCGTGAAGAGGTCATGACGTGAAGGTCTTCATGAGGCTTCATGGGCCGGTCGAGGATCGTGGGGGTGATGCCTTCACGACTTCCTCACGGGCAGTGAGAGCCCGTGAAGGCAGAAGTCAAAGTGACACTTTTATCTTATTGGACCTTTTGTTTGGTCCAATAAGGGCTAGTCATTATGGCCGACCCTGGTGTCACCTGAACTTCCCACCAGCTTATAAAAACCCCACTCTTCTCTCTTGTATGAACCTTTTGCCAATTTGTCAAACCTACATACTAAAGAGAGCTTGTGAGTTATATTAGAAGCTTTGAGTTTTTGTGTTGGTGATTGCAAGAGTTCTCCTGCTGTTCTTGAGCTATTGTTCACGTGGGTGCAAGCATTGTGCCTCAAGCTTTAGCAAAGGCGATTCACGAAGAGCTTGGTGTGGATATCAATAGAGGAGCTCGTTTTGGAGTTCAAGTATTGCATCTACAACATCACAACCACCAGAGACATCAAGGGTATGGTCTCGTTTTCTAGTTTCATTTGTTCTTCTTGTTGCTATCATCTCTTGTAGCTCGATCCCACTAAGTGTTCTTTGTGCATGTGTTTTGTGAACCCGAAAAACCTTGTTTTTACTTCTTGCTTCCATTGTGCTTGGGTTTTTGAGGTGCATGAGAAACCTTCAAAATGATGGTTAGACCCCAAGTAAGCATGACGGTAACAATGATGACTAGAGATGTGTAAATGATGTTAATGATGTAACTAATGAAGATTAATGATGATACTTGACTATGCGGTTTTTAAGATGATATGCGAGTAGGTCAAGTTACAGGTTGGGTATTATTATAAAGCTTAAACCTGTCTATTATCTTAACGATTGACTTTGTTACCTGTGTTGACTCACGAGGCGTAAGCTGACACTTGTTTCTTGAAATATGTCTCGTACTCGTGCAGGTAGCTTAGTAGTGGTGGCCTGGTGAGCGTGGGTGCTGCTGGGTAGCAATAGTTTATGATTGCTTTAACCTTATGCTGACTTGTGGTTATTTTCATAAATGAATGTTTAAAATAATTTAATGACGATTAGATTGTGTGGTAATGTAGTGGTTTTTGAGACGATATTTATAACGGTCGAATTATATTAATAATTAATGACGACAATTAATATTTCCGCTGTGATGAATGAAAAAAAGTGTGAATTTTCAAAACCACGGATAAGTAATCATATCAAAGGGGTGTTTGTAACACCTTAGGTGAATCCCACATCGGTCGTGGACAGGAGAGGTGATGGGCTTATAAGTAAACTTTGGCCTTACATGACACAACGTGTTTTGGGGCCACAAGCATGACAAATCTAATGAGAACTCTGCAGTTAAACGTGCTTGGGGGAGCAATCTAGGGATGAGTGACTCCCTGGGAAGCTCTCGTCCGGTCGCTAGAAACAAGTCCGTGAGCCAGTAGGGGCAAAGCGGACAATATTGTGTCATGGTAATACGGGGTGTCACATATGGTATTAGAGTCACTCCTGTGTCGTTCGGGATGGTGGGGGCAAACCTCATCGAAGACGATGAGTCTCAGAGGGGGTGTTTGTAACACCTTAGGCGAATCCCACATCGGCCGTGGACATGAGAGGTGCTGGGATTATAAATAAACTTTGGCCTTACATGACACAACGCGTTTTGGGGCTACAAGCATGACATATCTCATGAGAACTCTGTAGTTAAGCGTTCTTAGGGGGTGGGGAGAAATCCTGGGATGGGTGACCCCTGGGAAGTTCTCGTGCGGTCGCCAAAAACAAATCTGTGAGTCAGTGGGGGCGGACAATATTGTGTAAGGCAGGGTGTCACAAAGCCCGTATAGTATTTTAAAATCCTTAAACAAAGGATTAACCCATTTACCATTTTACCCATCTAACCTAACGTAAAATTAAAACTACTCCTCAAACCCACTACCGCCTCATCCTCATCGTCACCCTCCATCCAAATCCACCGCCATCTCCGACGAGCAACAAAGCGCCGGTGGCTATACACGAAACCTTTGCCAACTGCACATGAAACCTCCGATGACAAGGGCAACAACAAAGCTCCGATGAGCAACATCATCGCCCCCTCATCCTTTTGTGTCTCTCTCTATATTTTATCTCTCAAGTAACACTTTTCCCTCCAATAATGATTTTATCTCACGATTTTAATACTGATGTACATAACTACTTTACATATAATGTTTGATCTTATTGTTCTCTTTGACTTTGTGGTCAGTTTATCACTCAATTATACCATGATTTACTTCTTAAGCAAGAACACTATGTTTATCACTCGATTATACCACAGATTTATCACTCAATTATACGATTCTTTGTTTAAAATATAACTCAAGGGCATTTCTTTCATTATTATAGAAACAATCCAATCTTTTGACTGCATTACAAAACAAGCATGATTTCAGAAATGCAAATCTTGACAGATTGTCAACCAAACACAGGATTAGATTCACAATCAATTTTGTCATTTATCATAGAAACAATCCAAATCATTTGAATGAATTACAAAACAAACATGATAATAGAAATGCAAATCTTGACAAAACACAAGATTGGATTCACATTCCTTCCAAATGCAAATACTACGAAATGCGAATCCTTTAACAAAATGCAAATCGAAAAAATCTGCGAACCAAACACCCCTTTAATTTTGAAGTTGGAATCTAAATGAAAATAATATTCGAATTCATATAGATAGAAACAAGGAATTTGAAAAATTGAAAATAAAAACCGTTGAAAATTAAATAAATACTTGTCTATCACATTTGGTTGAAAAGGCTCGACACGAAATATGACCCAAATCCGAAACGGGAAAATTAAATTGAATAAATACTTGTCGAATATATTTGACTGAAATGGGTCGACACAAGTCAAACTCTACACGAATTGATATGAAAATGAACAACATGAGCTCGATAACCTGAACCCAACCTAAATAGACAGCCTTGATTTTTTTTAAAACTATGATAGTTGAAAGTAATACGTGTCATGTTTTTAGAAGTCCAACATAATTGGGTTTATGTAATTATTGACTTGAATAAAGTTGTTTAATAATTATCAAGGTTCTAAATAACTTGAGACGTGTCGTGACGGCAAAGTCAAGCGTTAGGCTTTGGAAGCCATGACGAGGTCACAACGTTTCATAAGACGTGACTTAAGACGACAATTTTGTATATAAATAATAATTACGTATATGAAATTCTACAAATAAATATAAAAAATACATAATTATAGGTTTATAACATAGTTCATCAATCTTTTTTTTTTGGTATATCCAACCATCCTTATAACTGAATAACTATATATATTTGGCTCATATGACTTAGTACCTTTAACACGATTAAAAACACGGGTTATAACACGTGAAGACATGTCAAGCTAGACTTTCGCGTAAGCCAAACTTTACTCCCAAGCCTTGGACCATGTCGTTGTGGCATGGTCAATCCTTAAGCGTTGGTGGCACCATGACGAAGTCAATACGAGCTTTTTAGAACCATGATAATTATATAACAATTTTCTAGTTTATATCCACCGATTGGATAAAGGCTTGATTCAGAAGTATTCAAATACATGACCAATTTCAAATTAAAAGAAAATGTTCTTATCATCTTGTTCCTGACTCCAAATAAATAAAAAATTCCAATAATATAAATTTTTGTTTAGAAAAATGTATATCTCATAAGTTTGTTTTAAATTTAGGGTTCATAGCTTCATACGACCAGATCTAGTTCCAATCGTTTTGTTCGTGGTTTCTGTTCCTTCATCATCGATTTTCTGTTCCAAGTTCCAGGGTTCTTAAAAGCAACGATTATGGTGATTTCACGTTTCCCTTTTCAGTAACGAAGCGACTAGGTTAATAACATGAGTTTTGTGTGGTTTTACGATTGGTTTTGGATATTGGATCATTAGGTTTCCATTTGAGATACCCAGTTTCAAATTTTGAAATAGGTTTTGATTTTCTGGTTTTTTTGATTTCTCAAACAGGTTTGTATTTTTGAAGTTCATCTTCTGCTTGTTTTTAGTTCACAGTTTTAAGACCAAAGCTGTTTTTCATTTTCATATATAGATTTTCCAACTGGGTTTGGATATTGGAACCTCTCTTCATGCTTAGCAAGTACCATGATACATGATGTAGATCTTCATGTTCATCTAGGATCTTGATTTTCAAATATAGATCTTCATATTCATGTTCATATACTTCATCTTAATTCCATCTTCCTTACGTTCTTACTTAGGATAAACGTGTATGCAAAACTAAAAGAAAGGGTTGCCCACCCGTCGGGGGCCTGCACTGACGGGTCCCACGGCCAACGTAGAGGAGGTAAATCACGTAAGACGCACAATATTAAATGTTATCATACTATCTTAACCTTATATCCTTAAAACAATAGTCTAAATCATGTATTTTTCATAATAATTTACATCACTAAAACAATGAACTTAAATCTTAAATCTCCTAGCTTGTTTATGGCTTTTTCTGATTTTCTTGATTCAAATCATCATTAGCCATGTTTTCCTGTAGTCCAGAATCCTTGTAATATAATATAGCAATGAAACAATAAGTTATGAAGTTTGCTATGCAAATAAACACCAAATATAAATAGTACTTGTCGAGCCTACTATCGTTGATTGTGTCCCCAAACCAACCCAGTTTGCTTTGAGATATCAAAAAGAGAAAAATGTTAAGCAACTTTCCGAAGCACTTGACAAGTTCAATATATTCCTCTCCATAACTCTTTATGGGTTCTTTCATTCGTGACCTGTAGAAGTTTAGCAGCCCTTCATCACTAAGTCCTTCCATGCACCCAAGCATACAAAATTGTGGCAGTAACCAGAGAAAGCTTATTGAAGTATTCGCATCCTTATCAACCAGATGGTTAACTTTTTTTAGCCTGTGAACTTCTAGCTGCCATGCGAAAATACAACTGATGATACCAAAAAGCATTCCGACACCAATTTTGACCTTCTCGTTTTTATGTGAACCACAAATCTGGCGATACAAAAATGGGATAACAAAGCATGATAAATCTTGAAGCACATTGTAGCTCTGTACTGCTATGTTGCTGTTGGAATTTAGATTGTTGAATTGTTGGAGAAAGAAGGTGCTCCTAGTTGCAGATATTAAGGCCACCACAAAAAACATTCCCCACATGGGAAACATTCTTAAAAGGCTCTTTACTACCACCATATCATCTTCTTTATAAGAACTACAGCAAGAACATTGTCGTTTGTTACTGAAGTCATAAATCTATTAGGTCCCATTTGGTTCGCCAGAATTGGCCAGGAATTTCATAGCCTTGTTTGGTCGGAACAAATTAAGGAAATGGAATTTGAAATTCCTTTCAGATTGCAATGGATTTTCCAATTCTCGGGCCAAATTCCAATTCTTTTAGATTCATCTCACGAACTAAACGGGACCTAAGTAACTATAAAGTGTTAATGTGTTATTGATGTTGCTTTTCTCACTGTATTTCTTTCAAATTCGTAAACTTAACACCACCTAAGATTTGTAATTACCCAACTAATAATGGAATGTGGCACTAAAAATGGTAATGTTATGTTTCCTAGGATTCACTATAGTGAAATATTGATCATCTAGAAACGACTTCATAAGTACCTTGAGTTGCAGTTGACTAACTTCTTAATACACGCACAAAGCACTCGAAGGAAGACCTGAAGGGATCTTTCTGTCAGCTTACCCTGATGATATAGTTTATGACCTTTACAAAAAATCATCGAAGAAGCTGTCATTGTGCATATGCAAATCAAGAATGAACTTCTCCAAGATGAATGTACCCCCCCCAAAAGCACCAGGGGCAACCCATAGTAATGCTGAAATGGCACCACAAACTTCTGCTATACATGACCAGGTTGCTGCACGTGCAAGAGATCTTGTTTCGGTCCGATCTTGCGACTTAATTATCAATGTCATTCACCAAATTTTCTAAAACATCTTTTAAAACATTGGCCCCTGATGTTCCAAGTGCTAAGAGAACTAGAGAGGTCACAATAAGCCAATTCACATCATACGGATTAATCAGCCACAAAAGCATCAAGCCCTGTAACAAGAGATTACATCAACCCCTGTAACAAGAGACCTGAAGATATATAATTGTCTAAACCAACTTCATCTATAAAGTAAACATCAAGGACTCTTAGACATCATATGTATCACTGCAAAACCTCTCTAGCAATTATCAGGTATATAGCATGAGTGATCAATGGGTTCAGGAAGCACTAGCCACTTTAGAAACTAAGGTTGAATTTTTGGGTTGACAAGAAACTTGACCTGATACGAAAAAAGTGTCATGAACTCAAAATAGGTCAAATGAGGGTCGACATGAAAAAAATAATGTTGGGTTAGGGTCAACCCGACCCCAAAGTGATCTGTATGACCCATTTAAGGTTAAAACCGTAAAATTATAAAACTTTCTTTAAAACTTAAAATTTAAAGTTTAAAAGACAATTTTGAATTTAAATGAGAGATTGACAATATGAAGTAAATAAGATCAGTAAAAAAAGTACAAAAAACTTAAAAATTTATAACCTAAAAATATAAAATTAAACCTGTAAAATATTTTAAATTAAAACTATATTATATTACTAGATTAAATGCACGCATGATACACATGTTGGTTTATAAAATAATAAATATTAAACATTAATAAAAAGATATTAAATAATCATAAAACACGAGTGAAATAAGAATTTAATAAAGTAACGATAAATGTCATCAACACTTAGACCAGCAGTGAAAACATCGACTCAAAGGGGAGTACAAATGTGACGACAGAGTATTATGATATGAAGAGACGTGATTGTATCTCTTATACAAGTCATCGATTATTATTGTTACAATTAACGCTAATAAGGTTAAACGTTTATTGGTTTAAATTAAAAAAATTAAAATGACTATATAATATTTTAGAATAATATAACAAAAAATTTGGTTGAATATGATAGTTTAAAATATTATAAAGGGTACATATGATATTTGTAAATTAAAATGAGCAAATATGCTATTTTAAAGTTTAAAAAGGGTATATATAAAATTATCTTTAATAATTTTGATTTAAATTAAAATCAAAATTGAATCCAATTTTGACAAAAAGAAAAGTCAAAATTGGATTTTAATTTTTGTTAAAATGGATGGTTAAGATTTAAAATTGGATTTTAATTGGTACAAATTCATTTGTAGTGGAGATATCTCGTGAACAAACGTGTACCGAGGAGCCATCTGCTTGCTTTGGTTTTTTAACAGATGACATGTGTTGTTGCTGCTTTGTTTTTTTAACTAGATGACACCTGTACCATAAGTGGAATTGGTGTACTTCATACATGCATTTTAGAGGCAGTTCCTAGAAAGTTGTAAGCACGCCCTCATTTTAACAACAAGCTAGATGTAATTTTGGTCATATGTATTGGGTTAGCTCAAGAGTTTGTATGGGTCAGCCATGGTCAAATAATCTTTTTCTTTTGTTTGCTTATCCATTTAGTTCCTTTAGGTGTTTTAAGCCTCAAACTCATGATCCAAGCTTGTGATGTTGACGGAGCTACCCAAGAACTTGTCGACTCTTCATTCTTAGGTTGCATGTACAAGGTTTGTAGATTATTTTGCTTTATTGCTCTTCTAAAACTTGTCTTATGATTATGTTTTATTTGTTTCCTTAAATCAATATGCTTTCACCTCCTAGATTTTATGTTTGATTGATATATACATCCTCTATAGTAATTGAGTTGCTGGCCATAAATGCAGAGAAACCTCCATTGATAGTTGCACAAATTAAACTTACAACAAGCTGGTAAGTGTTTTACATATTATTATAGGATTTGTGAAATGCATCTTGAAAAGTCTATAACTTTTCTATTAGGTAATTGCAAGTACTATTACCATGAGGATCATCTAACTATCATGAAGTTCGCAAAAGAAAGGCTCACGAGGAATGAAGTTTCGAGTTTTTATATATAGCTTGTTTAAAACTTATTAGACATTTCATTTGAGAATATTTTGGAAGATGATTGAATTGTAATATAAGTGACTATACTACATAATGTTGTTTTGTTTTTTTATTTTATACTGTAAATAAATAATGAATTTACGACTTGGTTTCATAAGGAGATTTTTGTGCCACTAAAAGTAGTATGCATATTTAAATAACGATAGTTTTACTAGTATAAAATTTGTGTTACAAATATCTTTTTGCTTATTGTGGCAAAAGAAAAGTGTCACTAAAGCCCTAAAACCTGCTGCGTCAAGCTGAAAAAGTGTCACTAAAAGGCTTTAGTGGTAGCGTTTCTAGTGGCACTTTTTTTGCATGCCGCTCATTCCAAGAGACGTCTTTAGTGACACTTTTGTATGCCATTAAATGTCGTTTCTTTTGTAGAATTCACCTTCATCCAATACATTGGTTGTTCTCTCTTGATAATAGAAGAATTGGTTACCAAAGACATCATGTTTCAAATCATGTATATATTACAAGCTACATTAAGAATTTGAGTTTATGATAAATTCCTCCTTATGTTTGTGTAAGGTTCATTTTGAAAATGCATGTTAAGTGTTTATGATTGTGACATAACGTATAATACATAACCACAATGCAACGTAGATGATAATATCGAATCCGACAATTAATTTAGAAAAACAAGAAAATAAATAGAGATCAAAATGAACCAATTACAGCCACAAGTTAGTTTATTAAATGTTGAAATCGGAAATGAGATTACATCCTGATTTTTTTCATCCACAAATAAATGGTCGGACTCCATCGACATTCAAGGATTAAAGTCAAATGTAAACAACTGCAGGAATGATATTATTGATTGCAGATACAAAACGATGAAGAGAAAGAAAAGTTCTTCCGTGGCAACAAGTAAAAAAATTAATGTAACGTACGGTTACCGACGATTTCCAAAAATTAAGTAATTTAAAATCTTATCCTTATGGAAAATCTCAAAATCAACGAACACAAATTGGTCTACAGATGCTACGTTTAAATATATATTCTATATTGATCCCTTTACTATACATATATATATACATATAGGGTGAGGATCAAAGGAGAACACTTTTAAAATATACGACAGTAAGAACCTAGGTAAACTTGTAATTTAGCATTTATCTTTTACGTTTATGATCACCCATAACTACCCAAAAGTCAAGTTTACACCCTAAATCATAAAATCAAAATTATTTCTATAATATTAATAACTTAAAGATTTGTATGCATTGATGCATACAAATCACAACACTTTTGTATGCATTGATGCATCAGGTATAGAGTCAAACAAATAATAAAAAACGTGATAATTTTTAAACATCTGATCAATGAAATCAAAGTTACAAAAGAAATGTGACAATTTTTAAATCATCCGTTCAATGAAATCAAAGGCTCAAAAGTGTTCTCACTGTCGTGCATTTTAAAAGTGTTCTCATTTTATCATAAATATATATATATATAGATGAGATCAAATAAAAAGAAAATTAAAGTAAAAAGTGTAAAAGAGATGATTATTTGATCATTTTTCGGTATATATATCAACTGATAATCGTTAGTTCATCATCTTTATTGATTAAAACTAGTTCTTCATCAATTTCTTTTTGATTTCAAATACAGATTTTGAAAACAAAATTTTGGAATAATTTGTTGATAAACAAACTGCTTTCATCTAAAAAGTGATGAATATGTTGGATTCATCAAAAAGAAATTGATGAAGAACTAGTTTTAATCAATAAAGATGATGAACTAACGATTATCAGTTGATATATATACCGAAAAATGATCTAATAATCATTTATTTACCCTTTTTACTTTAATTTTCTTTTTACTTGATCTTTACCCTATATATATTTATATATATATATATATATATTTATATATATATATATATATATATATATATATATATATATAAAAGGAGTTTTGCTAAGAACAAAAGAAAAGATGCAAATGATTTTAAGTTATGTAATTATGAGGATGCATGGATTAATTAGCAATACTTACACCGATATACGCAGTGTTTGAAAACAAGAGTGTGTGGAATCTTCCAACATATGAGTCCGCTGCATTAGCCATGAATATAACCAAAAGCGATGATAATGATTCTTGTAAGTTCGACCAAATTGCAGACATCACTAGACCATTTTCATTGTCTGTAAAATAGTAGATTATAGAACTCATAATCGCATAGTTTGTCAAGGAACGGCTAAACGCCAGACCTGTATATATATGACAACACATATTATCAATCAAACACCTGAACGACATCGTACAAATTAAAACCTTAGAATTTATATACTTTCCTACTTGGATTTAGAACAAAACTAATTAACTTACAAACAACGAAGAGGAGACGATGATTGTAACAAAAGTAATAATCTTTCCAGACAAATACCATTCTTTACTATAATTTCTCAATACTTCACCCAACTACATACTACACACAGTTTCATATACCCCTTGTATTAATAGGTATAGCGATCAGAAGCAACGGATAAAAAACCAAAAAAAGAAAGAAACAACGGGGAAAATACCATGTCGGCGGTATATGCCGCGTGATTGCAAATGACTGAAAATGGCCAATTCATGTAACATGGACAAAGAACGTGGGACCTAGTACGTATATGGTAAGTCAGTATGGCTCTTATCATATATTTAGAAGTTAAGAGTCTAAATTACACTAATTAACGGTTTAATATTCAAATTAGTTGACTTACAACTCAAAGAACGCAAAGAAGCTAGCAAGTAAGACATAAAAAACCAAAGTTGCTGTCTACAAATTTTATCTAAAGAAACACGCATAGAAATCACAATTAACGAACTCAAAAAAACCAGAAATTTTATTGAAGCTAAAATACGATGTTAATTACCTACCGACCAAAAATAAAGCAAAAATAAAATCATTAAGGCTCGAAGGAGTGTCGCGAACACAGCTAACCTGATTATGACAGCAAACGTAAAAATGTTTGGAACACGTTTTGAACACCTAAACGGACAAGAAACGTTTACACAAAAATTTAGACAAAAACTCTACCATTTAGTACCCGAAACAGCCCTAGGAACAAGAAGACATATTGCTACCAACAAATCCGAAACAATGTATAATTCAATTTCTAAGATAATGTGGAGCAACAAAACCAAAAAAAATACAAAAGAAAGTACCGATTCTGATAAAATTGAGATTTTGAAGACAAATAACTAAAAGACATTAAACTAAACTAATAAAATACAAACTAAACGAAACAATTAATTACTAAACTAAGACTAACACTAAATATTTTTGAGTTTTTATATTTATGTAAAAACTTAACCTAGCTTTAACTAATTAAAACTTGAACTTTAAGATTAGAAACTAATAATAACGAAACAAAATCACTTTTTTAACTACTTAGCAAGGTATGTAAACAATTTAAACTTTTATTATTAAAAAACCGTTTTCATCATGTATATCCGAGGTACATAATATTAATTCAACTGTTAAGTGTAGATCCAACTTCTTGACATATTTCATTTATATCCAAATCAACCATCTTCTCACCTCACTAGCTAATCTACTTGTAATTCACATGGTCAAAAAAATATCAATGGACTATTTTTAGTATTGTCAATTAGCTATTTAATGAATACATGTAGTTTTATAAATACCATGTAAAGAAAAATGAGATGGCTAAAGGTATGAAATGGAGCGAAGAAGTCGTATGGAGGAGAATAAGATAAGGTTTGAGTCGAAGAAGTCATTGACATTTTAAGCAATAGTATTTTTCGCTGTGATTTTGTACTTTGGGTAACCGGAAGAATGAGAGTGTGTGAAAATATGAGACGTATGTAGAAGAATGTTTAATATAGTTCATACTTAATTCAAAGTCTTAAGGGTCTAATTTTAGGTTTTGGATCAATCGCATCAATGATCTAGATTGCATTTTAAAATTTTGGACAGAGTGACATTTTCGTAATTTACATGTAAATCTTTTACAAATCACATGTGATGGATTGTATACTGAATCAACTATGATTAAATATTAAAATTTTTATACTATGTTTTTTACATGAACTTTATTGAACACAACTCAATGTATGTAATGTGTAATAGATTTTAATTTTAATAAAATAAAGTGTTTCGCTCAAAAACCCATCAATGAATAAAATAATAACATATATATGAAAAACATACTAATATATCTTATTAAAATTAATTGTGTGTCACTTACAATAACATGATGTTTATCATTGATCGTGCATAGATTAGTAGGCACGAGTGCGGGAAGGAACCGGTAAAAAGTCATGATGTTCGTGTCCTATTGTTTGGTGGATAACCCCTAATCATGATCGAGGGTCCATGGCAGGGGTGACGAGTTTGGCGTTCTTGTTGGTGAGGAGAAGAGAAACTCTAGGTTAGAGAATCCTAACGAGGAGGTAGAGAGTATGAGAGATGGAGAGAGGAGAGTTCTCCTTAAATGAGGTGGGACTCCCCTATTTACATGGGAGAGTCTAGGACAAGAACCAAACCTTCGGGCTAGGCCTTATATACGCACCTCAAATAGTCAAATCCAAAATGAAGTGTACATCATCAACCATATACTTACACAAAAAAAAAGATTAATAATAATAAAAACTAAATGAATAGAATATCGGTTTTCGTCTCCGAATGATCTTTAAAAGCTTAGCCCCGATATTAAAATCCATAAAAATCATCTTTAAAAGCAATTATGTTGATTATAGATTGAAATATTAGAACTTAAAAAGAACTTTTATTAATAAAAAATGGCTAGTTTTTGTTAATATATACATTATATATATATAGGCAAAAGTTCAAACGGGAACTGTTTTTCGTACGAGAACCACGAAAACCAATCTTAGCCGTCTAATTCCCCCTTCTTCAATTGGATTGCCCACCCATGAATTCCTTACATGCACCCTGCCACACTCAATCCCCCTCACGCTCTTCATCCATGAATTCCATTATCCAAAATGAACGGCCAAGATAGTGAAAAGTTCATTTGAGAACCATTTTTATTACGAGAACCGCGAGAACCAATCTTAGCCGTCCAATTCTCCCTCCTTCAATTGGATTGCCCACTCATGAATTCCTTACATGCACCTTGACACACTCAATCCTCCCACGCTCTTCATCCATAAATTCCATTATCCAAAATAAACGGCTAAGATTGGTTCTCGAGGTTCTCGCAATAAAAATGGTTCTCAAATGAACCTAGGAATGGCAACGGGGCGGATTCGGGGCGGGGATTGTCCCCCTGTCCCCGCTTAAAAACGTCGGGGATGTAAACGGGGATCCCCGTTAGGTAACCTGGGAAAACCGCGGGGAAACGGGTATCCCCATTTAATATAAAGAATTGATTAAATAAGTAATTTTTACCGCAGAGATACCCGTTACACTAAATCTATGATTTTTCACTACGGTTATGGTCATTGTTAAGATTTTTACCACGAGTTTTAGAAAACGATTATACTAAATTACACGACATTATCGAATACAAACATATCTGAACCAAAATTAAATACATCCAAAATATGAAAACCAAATAATTAAAATTAGATTGTGTGAAAGTGTATAAAGATTTGTATATTTTATATTTAAAATTAATTATATGTATACATATATATATATATATAATTAATATTATATTATAACAGGCTATGTCGGGTAATCGGGATGGGGATCATCAAACCCGTCCCTGTCCCCATCCCCATTTAAATAATCGGGTTTCCCCATCTCCGTCCCGTTTATGTCGGTTTTCGGTTTTCCTCATCGGTTTCGGCTTTTTTTTTGTCATCCCTAAATGAACCCTCCCCTATATATATCAAAGATCATGTGATCGGGGTTTATCGTTCACACGTTGCGAACGCCTCTTATAAAAGAAAATATATGATCAAAAGTCAAATTTTGTAGGCCGAGGGATTTGTAATTATTATTATTTTTTTGAATATACATGTATTTTGTAGCAAAATTAGATTTATTTTTTGATTTTATGTTTGATAAAATTCTTCGAATTTCTTAGGTTGTAGATGCAATGATTTTAAGCCGATTCAGTGTTTTTAAATAAGATGTAATTATTTTTTAAACCAGAAATAATTATTAAATTTTTCAATAAAGATGCAACAATTTTAACAGTACCTTGTGTTTATTAGCCGAGAAATAATGATTTTAAGTTAGATGCAGTGATTTTATAGACAAGATGAAGTATTCCTAGCGTTCCTATTTTAAGACTATTTTTATTGGATCCTCACCCTATATATATACACACATAAAACTAATTTTAAATAGAAAATATACAATATACACTTTCACACAACTAATTTTAATAGTTGTCTCAATTGTTTGATTTTGATATTTTGGATGTATTTAGATTCTTTAAGACTTTAATTTCAGTTCAGATATGTTTGTACTTAATAATGTTATGTAATTTAGTATAACCATTTTCTAAAACTCGTGGTAAAATTTTAACGGTGGTGAAAAATCACAGTTTTACTTTAATGAATATCTACGTTTTGATGAAAATTACTCATTTAATCACATGTTTATATTAAATGAGGATACTCGTTTCTCTGTGGTTTCCCTGTTATCCGACGAAGATCCCCATTTAAATTCCCGTATTTTTTAAGATGGGACGGGAGCAGTTTTCTTAAACATCAACAATTAAGAAAACCAATCCCTATCCCAAACCTGCCCCTTTAGCCATTCTACACTTTTGTGTATACACCAGGTTAAGAAAATAGTGATTTCATTTATTTTCAAGAATAAAAGGAATTTCTCTTACACTTTTGTATATACACCAGGCTAAGCAACATATGTTGATTTGGTCTTCTCGATCAAGTCTTAGTTTGGTTTAGAATATTCAAAATTGAAATTGCTTCTAGCCTTCAACTACTATGAGGAAGTTTCCGGTGATTTTTTGTTCTTCTTGTATATCCAAAATTTATATAACAAAACCACCTTTAGAACCTGCAAATCAAACTTCAATGACCAACCTTTTATCCGGATTCACGAGGTGGATGAGCGAAACCAACTCATATTTGTCAGCCATCATAAACGCATTAATCCTTCCTCCTCCATCTGGTGATTTTGAAGCTGCAGGCGATGTTGAAGCTGCAGGCGATGAAACTGGTAACGATCAAGTTTTAACCAACAATCAGGAACTCGGACCTGAAGATGATTTCCTGGACTCAAGCAACAATGAGTTAGTAAGTGAGCAAAGTGCTGGCTTGCCTCGAAATAGAAAGCTTTATTTCTACATCACCTATTGTAGCTTTGTGATCTTGTATCTTGTACTTGTTTTTGTAACCACATGCAAATATCCCCTAAAACCCAATTACTATTTCGAATTTCACCTTCCCAAAGAATCAGTCAATACCACCACAGAAATGAAGCAGTCAGTTGACTTCAATCTTCAGCTCAACAACCGTTTAAAACTGGCATCAGCTATGTATGATGAAATCAACATTACTATATTTTATCTTGATCCAAGAACGAATACAAGAATTTATTTTGCATGTTCTGTAGCTCCAGAGATCAGCCACCATCAGGAAGTGAATACTCAAATACCAGCGCCAGGGTTGCCTGGTTTATTGCAGCTGCAGACCATGGGGCCATCAGTAGTTTTCCGTGTGAATTTGGAGTTATCTGCTAGATTCGACTGTAAACTGGGATGCAAGCACAAACATCGTTTTCTTATGGTTACTGACACTATATATTGGTTCTGAAAGTGGCTCAACTTTTTTGCTTTTGGAATGGCGATTACTCACGTACCCTAGACTTAACCCACTGTCAAAAGTTAGTGCAAACCTGTAAAATATGGAGTTAATTAACTTTAAATTAGTAGTGTTTTTAGTTATTTACTTGGACTTTGTTACCAGATCTTAGGATCTGTTAGTGGAGTTTTTATTTGCTGACTCTATATATATAGAGCATGTAATTTTGGCAAATAATGTAGTACTTAATTTTCATTTACCTAGATAATGTTGTTATCTCCATTTCTAGTTCCATACTAAACCTGATATCACAGCTTCTGTTTTCTTTGTTCTTTTGTTTTACCCACAAAGTCTGTTGGTGATTTTAGTGTCACCGGTTCATTTAGTGTAATGGATTTTATACGTGTGTTTCAAAGGGACTAAACTTTGTTCTAAAACAAGTTTGGATGATGTTGAGTGCATGCTTGTGTTAGTCTAGGTTGGTTCCGGTAAGATAACGACATCTTGATTTGTGGGTCACTGTAATTTCCAGCCAAAAGGCTTGTTGTTCTTGCACAAAAGATTAATCGCAAGTTTCCCCCTCTATATGTAATTACTACTAGTCTCAATAAATCTAGCAAACTGTACTTATACAGCTGTAAGCCTGTAATGTTAACTAAATTATACAGCTTCTTCTACGAGGGTATGGTTGGTAGGGAGAAATTTAGAGAAACGAAACGAAGTAGATCAAAGAAATGCCAGAGAAATAAAATTGACTGAAAAATGTAATGAATTTGACTGCTTGATACTAGAAAGAATTGAGCCAAGGAACTAGCAAGAATATCAAGTCATCCACCTGGTAGAAATGCTTCGTTCACAATGTTATCAAAAGATGAGGAAATAGAAATGCTATACGAGTTTCGAATAACGAACTTGCTAAAATAAAAGCTGAAGTTGCGAACTATTTCCAAAGAATTTTTTCGGAATCCAGAGAGGTTAGACTGATAATAAGAGTGGATAGCTGTAGGAAAATCTAAGCAGAGGAAAGTAAAGACTCAGGAAAATAAATTTTAAGAGAAACAAGTGAGGGAAGGCGGTCCGGAGTTTGTGTGACCTGATCGTTAAAAAACGGTAATTTCAACCCATTTATGTTATAAGAAAGACGGGTCAAACTAGTAAAATTAAAAAACATACACTAAAATATACCAGGATGTGTTTTAATCGGTATCAAGACTTACCTTTTTTTTATTTGAACTCGTTGTACGTCATTACTCATTACGCAACCCAACCCAACCCAACCCACCTGTTTTTACCCACACTAAAATTTTATAAATTGTATATTGTTTATCTTTTTCCCATCGTCTAATACAAATCTAGCAAAGAACTTTTTTATTAGTATTATTTATTTATTTTTGTAACAAAAATTCTTACCTTTTTCCAATAAAATTGGATGTCTAAGATGCATATATTTATAATCCAGAAGTTTTATATTTTCTAACTAGATCTCCGTATGTTCGTACGCAGCTTTTTGGAGCTGGTAGCTTTTTGTTTTGAAATAAAAAGCTACAAGTTCTGTTCGGATTAAAAAGCTGGAAGCTTTTTCTTAAACAAAAAGCTCCAAAATAAAAAGCTTATTGAAGTAGTTTTTAAAACTAGCTAGAAGCTTTTTATATATAAAATTACCTAAATACCCTCTTTAAAATTGTTTTACAATTCCTTCTATTTTTATTATTTGTCCTTTTTTGTTATTTTACACAATTAAGCTCCAGCTACCAGCTATTTTACCAAACACATATACATATAAAAGATACAACTTCCAGCTCCAGCTAATCTATCAGCTTCCAGCTACAGCTACCAGCTACTTCCGCCAAACATACCCCCTGTCTGTATTCTTACTCATTAGATTGAAGAGACGTGTTTAAATAAGAGAGAAAATAAGAAAAAATATGTAGTGAATTACACGTCATATTTTAGCATCTAAAATGATAAAAATAGGAGTATTTAGTATGAGAAAAATATAATTTTTCTTTATATATCTTTTATCCTTGCAATTTACAAACATTAAGTTCATTCCAAAATCAAAAATTATTTTTAAAGGAGTTTTTTCCCTGGGGGATGCCAACCCTTTAACTCAGATATATATGGTCTAACCAGTTTTACTCGTCACCGTTTCCTAAGTCAAATAAACACAGCAAAACCTTTTCAACGTTATTCTTTAATGGCATATCTTGTATCAATAATTCGTATGAAAAATTAACATAAACTTACAACCAACAAAGAATTCAGAATTCAGAATACGTACCAAACAATCAAAAATGAAAACAAAACTTCTATCATACACCATCTTCTTCTGTATCTATTCTTCTTATTTCTTTTCAAACCTAATCGTCCCAATCAGCATCCCAACCGTCTGTTTTTGTGGCCCGTGAAGTCAGCCCGTTAGACGAGATAGTTCTAGCTTGAACCCGGCCACCTGGTGATCTTATGGCTTTATCTTCGTCCCAATCATCATCATCCCAATCTTGATCCCACCCTTCTGCGGTTTCGACATGGACTGTGTTTGAGGAGTCTGGGAGGCCCATCTCGAGCTCCTGGTACGGGACTCCATTGTCCGTTCTTCTTTTCCTAAAACTGCATAGAGCCCATGAACCCCCGATAACTAGGGCTACAAGAAAAGCTAAATAAGCACCGTATATAGGTGTTACTTGCTTTGAATAAAACGATAACTGGTCAAGAAAGTTGTTTTGAGATATGGGAGTGTCCACATTTGTAGATGTAGGCTTAGGAGGAGGTTCCACGTCTTTTGTCTTTGACGGGTCAACATCTTTTGACTTCGACTGCGTAGGGTCATCGACCTCTTTTGACTTCGACGGGTCATCAATGTCTTTCGACTTGGATGGGTCATCATCTTCTTTTGACTTCGACGGGTCCTCAACATCTTTTGACTTCGACGGGTCATCAACGTCTTTTGACTTCGACGGGTCATCAACATCTTTTGACTTCGACGGGTCATCGTCTTTTGACTTCAAAGGCTCATCAACATCTTTTGACTTTGACGGGTCATCAACATCCTTGGAATTTGACTTTTTAGGTTCATCAGCTTCTTTCGACTTTGATGGGTCATGGACATCCTTTGACTTCGACGGGTCATTGACATCTTTTGACTTCGATGGATCATCCACGTCTGTTGACTTTGACTTTGCGGGAGTATCGTCATTTTTGGGGTTTGAAGCATCTTCAGCTTTTGTGGGCTTTGATGAGCTGTCAGCTTTTTTAGCTTTTGAAGGGTCATTTTCTTCTTCGGGCTTTGCAGGGCTGTCTGCAGGGTCCTTTGATTTTAATGGAATGTCGGTGGGTGTAGTCTTAGGATGACTAATCTGAAGCTCACAATCCCCATTTCCAGCATTTAGAATAACTTTGGTGCTTTTGTCTTCAGAAAATGTAACATTAATATTAACCTACAATGTGAACAGAGACAAACATGCTGATCAAATCAAATATGGACTATTGAGTATCTAATGTAGTTTCCAACAGTAGTCAATAAATAATGTGTAAAAACAAGTTTATAAAGGTTATATTTATATAATCAATACGAGTAATTAATTGAGTAGAAACAAAAAGAGACACCTATGAAAATTTTTACTAAATATATTTAAAAAAATTGTGTCCATAGTTTAATCCCAACATAGACTATATTTCTTCAGAAAGTTATATATGAAATGATGATCAAGACCAAGTTCTGGTTGTTAAAGTTTAACAGCCTGTTCTTGAGTTGATTTTTGGAAGGAAGGGGAGGGGAAGGGGAAGGGAAGAAAACCATCAAGGTTGTGTGTTCTCAAGTTTTTTTAAGGAGGGAAAGGGAGGGGGAAGGAGGGGCAATTTTACCATTTTTATGCTTTAAAACAATCCTCCAACTTTTGGGATGATTGGGAGGGGAAGTTTTTCCATCCTTCCCTTTCCTTTCCTTTCCTTCCCTTCCCTTCCCTTTCCTTTCCTTTCCTTTCCTTCCCTTCCCTTCCCTTTCCTTTCCTCCCCTTCCCTTTCCTTTCCTACGTTTAAAAACTCAAGAACAGGCCGTAAGGATCTCTTGGTGAGATTTTTTAAATTATAATTAATGGAAGCTATACTATAAGTAGGGGTGAGCATGGTACCGGAAACGGTACCAATTTTACCGAATACCGAATTCGGTTTAAAGACAGTACCGAATACCATACCGAGTATTCATATACGGTACCGGTACCGGTTACCTATTTTACCTAGTTTTTTCGGTACTAGTCCCGAATACCGATTTAGCAATATTTTAAGTACCGAGTACCGGACCGAAAACTCTAACTAGGTACCGCTACCGGTACTGGTTCCAGTACGGTGCCGGTACGGTTCGGTATTTTCGGTACCCATGCTCACCCCTAACTATAAGTCTATAACCATACCACAATACCTTTAAACATATTCAAAAAATCAAAGTTTAAACCTTCTTCAAACATCATATATTAATATTTCCAAGAATTCAAAAGTGAAGAAGATCAAACCTTTTTAGTCACGTGACCAGGTATCTCGAAAGCTTGCAAATAATTGTTCAATGTGATATTTCCTTTCAAGTCAACATCTTGTTCATTTTGTACCAGAAGTTCCACATTGTTAGAGCCTGCTAGAATGGAAAGTGGTTAAACTTCAGTTTTATGTACATATATCTGATGCTGTGCTGAAAAAATCCCTAGCAAAAATGATTCTTTTTTTTTGAAAAAATATAGCAATATTGGTGTCAAATTAAAAAGCATAATGTTCTCATTATTTTGGTATAATTTTCGTATTTTAAAAACTTAGCATTTGTTAGATATTTTAGTTTTAAAAAAGTGGGGGTAAATGTCAAAAGGTCCAATGGCCGAGATCGGTTCTCGTACGAAAAACAGTTCTTATTTGAACCATCTACTATATATATAGTGAAAAGTTCATTTGAGAACCGTTTTTATTGCAAGAACCAATCTTAGCCGCCAATTCCCCCTCCTTTAATTGGATTGCCCACCCATGAATTCCTCACATGCACCTTGCCACACTCAATCCCCCCACGCTCTTCATCCATGAATTCCACTTACCAATTGGACGGGTTAGATTGGTTCTCGCGATTCTCACATTTGAGAACCATTTTAATTACGAGTACCGTGAGAACCAATCTTAGCCATTAATTAAAGTAAATCAATGGCCAATAAGAATGACGGCTCATTAATGATGCATTAATGGCTAATTAATGACACATTAATGGGTCATTAATGATGAATTAATGAGGGGTATTTCGGGAAAATCAAGGCTCTATCTTTAATGACAACTCACCCAGACGCAATTCACGGTTGAAAAATTATATAAAAGACCAAAATACCCCTATTAATGAGCATTAATGGCGGTTACAAATGGTACTCGCAATAAAACGGTTCTCAAATGATCTTTTCACATATATATATATATATATATATATATATATACACACACACACACACACACACACTCAACTAATATGTACAACGAATATAACTAAAGCATAACTAAAAAAAGTGTAAATAGCTCCCTAAATGTAAAGAGGAGAGACAATTTTTACCATTTTCAAAACCTCGGATACATGCAGTCATGGTTTTTTCCTGGTCACTACAAATTGGATTCCCCTTGCAGCTTTTGCTTTCTACTTTCTCTTCCCCATCTTGACTCTTTCCGTTCTCTAGCTTTTTGTCACCAGAATTATCAGAAGCTTTTTTGGTATTTACATCATTCAAGCCCTTAGATTCCACATCTGAGGGACTTGTAGTTGGGTCACCCTTTGGCTTTGTTGCCTCATCTAGCGAGGGAATTGATTTCTTATCATCAGGTGGTGGAGACGAAGATGGAGAATCCTAAAGGCCAAGAAAAAAATTACTATGGGGCATCTGTAACAAGCTATAATGTCAATGGTACTCTACAAATAGTTTTTGGCAACAATAGCACAAAAACAATGTACATGTGCATTACATATTTACAACAAGTGATACAAAGTTCCCATATATATACTCGAGAGAAAGTAACCACCAAAAGGTATAAGATGTTATATTCTTGTACATCCCTGCAGGCTGCAACACATAAAACAAACTACTATTCCTTTGGGTTTGACCAAAGAATAAAACTTGATAAAATAGATTACGCTAGGTGATGTCCTGTTTTGGAAAAACAATCCATCCACTTTGATTGTGAGCCTATAACCAAAGCATCGTAGTTTAAAATTTTGTTTAACAAAACATAGTAGTTTTGAACTTAATACCCAAATATAGTAGCTTTGAATTTTATAAACCATTAAAAAAGTAGAAAACCACTGTGTTAGTGAATTAAAGTTCAAAATGATATATTTTGGTATATAAGTTTGACACTACCAAGTTTCAGAAAACAAAATAACTAACTTCTATGCTTTGGTCAAAACTCCTTTTATCTATGATAATTTGTAAGTCTATAAGTGGTTTCAGAAAAACATAGTCATGAACAAAGTTGACTTTGAGTTATAGATTAACAAAGGCCAACACAAAGATGAGAAAAACAATGAAGTTTAGTTGATCGGTTCTAATTAATAATCATCTCTTACTAACAAGCCCTTCCATGGGCTTTCTTAGAGGAAGGCGGGGCTTAATAGGTCAAAATCATCTTCGATTATTACTTATTACCCAAGGTTCACAATTGAAGATCTCAAAAAAAAACAAAGACCAGTTCTGGTTAATTGTGTCAATTGGTGCAAGATAACTCTTTTTAAGAAGAAATCTTCTGCAAAAACAAAGACCATTGAGCTTTAAACCAGAAAATAATAAATATGACACAAATATAGTTTGTACTAAGGTTTATCTCACATATGCAGCACTTTGCCTTCAGTTCTGTGCATTGTATGTTTTACTGATAGCATAGTATAGGATGACCCAGATCAAGTGAATGTGGTAGAGTTACAAACTATTCAAGAGAAAGACATACTATGTAACTATATTTACTACGTCATTCTTAATTACCTATATATCATTACAAGGTCATCTATCTCACCCTAATTGATGAAATGACTTTGAAAATATGGATCAGCCATATCACAGCGTGGATCAAACAGTTAGCAAGTAGGTAGATTACATCATCGTCTAATGTGTGCTTATAAAATCAGTCTACAAGTAATTCAATAAATGTGAAAGAACAACAAGTAAAAACAGATCAGGAACCTGATTTGCATTAGTGCTGCCATTTGGATCCGGAGTCGTGCTCAATTTCCGAGAATTGAAGGCATTAGATTGACCCAAAACAATCATAAATAAGAACAAGAATACAATCACCGTTCCATTTTTGTCCATTCGAAATCTTCGATCCACGAAACTCAAACAATACGAAATCGTCACTTAACCTGTCGATATACAGTTGTCAAGAGTGTATACGGGTCTTAATCTATACAACTGATGAAATCTTCTCATCCTCTTCATAAAAAAAACCCTAAGCCCTCATCAACATCATCTCAATCAACTGAAAATTCTCGGTCAGAAAAGAAAATCGGTCGACAAATTGATGCTTAGCTTATAAAGTTCGCAACTGGTAATTCAAAAAGAACAGATTGACTTGGAGAAATTACAAATCTGTGGAAATCGGAATAGAATTTGTTGAGATTTCAATTCGTAGACTCGTAAAGAGGAATTGGTAACAGTAGATGTGTTCTTGCCGTTCGGTAAGGAATCATTTGAAGCCGGGTTAATATATGATTGGGCCAGAGTCCGGCCCACTTATGACATTCCCGCAAAAGTGCGGTGCCAGTGTGCCACATTAGTTTGGGTGGGATTCGGGTATGGTTTGAACTTTTTTGGATCTGATCGAGTCATCGCATGGCCCGAATGTTTTCGGGAGGGCTTAAGGTAAATTGGGTTGACTCGAGAATACCGGTACGCCTATCTCTTTAGGTTGGTATTTGGTTTCTCAAACCCGAGCAATCCGTTCACTTTATTTATTATTATTATTTTTTGTTGTATAAGGGAGAGTAAGAATAGAGAAAATATTTGTGTTGTTTGGATTAGGCTATATTTGGGTTTCGGTAAAAGAAAGAAAAGAAGTAAAAAATGATGGGGCATTTAGGTTGAGAAAGATTGATAGACACACAGTACTCATGATATAAGAAATTGTTGTTGACATGACACTTCATGATGTTTGTTATAGTTGCGGTATGTTACTAATGCATGTAGCAGTTAGCGGTGACAATAATGCATATTATCATTTAAAAAAGAGAATTTTGACGCGATAACATTGATTTTTGTCATCCATTTTTAATTGAAATCCAAATTAGAATTTTTTTAATGTAAAATTGACATTTATAATTTTTTTTTAATAGCAGATCAAAATTAACACTGGGTTATGCATGATCAACTTATTCTTATGTTAAAATATTCTTTTTTTAGTTAAAAAAAACTATATTACTAATCCACATTTACTTTATTTATATATAAATCAAGATTAGTTTTCTTGTTTAATCCTTCTACAACTTTATTTATATAATCCTTCTACAATTTTTTATGTTATAAAAGTAAAAAAAAACATTTTAAAGCCAACATGAAATATTTTTTATATGGAATTCTACTAAAGTAGTAAGATTTTAGATCAGCATTACAAACTACAACAAAATCTAACTTTAATTTGCACATAATAATTAGAGAAAATAAAACCTCGATTTTTAAGAGAATAAAAAAAATTTACACCAAATAGTAACCGCAATGAAAATAAATGATTAAGTAGTACTTATTTCATCCCGAAATATAGTAACTTACTATTTTTTATTACATAAAGTAAATTTTCCAATCTAATTTTTTTAAAGGATTTAAACATTTTAGCTCTTTTTTAATATAAATACTGAAAAATGTTTAATATAGTCTATACTTAATTCATAGTTATAAGGGACTAATTTTAGTCTTTGAATCAATGACATCAATGGTCCATTTTATATTTTAAAATTTTGAACGGAGTGGCATTTTCGTAATTCACGTGTAATGCTTTTACAAATCACATGTGATTATATACTGAATCACCTATGATTGAATATTAAAATTTTAATACTATATTTTTATATGGACTTTATTGAACACAACTCTATAAATACGATATCTTTTAAGTTATGCATACAAATACCATACATTTAAGCTAGGAATGTCTTTTATAGAATTCCTTTATTCTATTCTTCAATTAATACTAAATCAACATGGAATTTTGTATTCAATACAACTTCAAATTGTTAGCAAGTAGATATGGTATATCTCATTTACTCAATTTTTTAATATTATCATTTCATATTCTTTTAACAACATTTTACTAATTAAGATATATCGGTACATAATTTCTAATGTTACATAATATGTTTAAAAAAGGATTTAAAAAATAAATATACTAAAAAAGGATTTATTTTTGTTGTATATTAAAAGGGCAAACTGCTTCAAAATACAACGAATTTTGGCTAAACTACCATTGTTTACAACGACTTTAAAATTTTAAAGAAAATACAACAAAGTTACAAAATCTAACCATTTTATACAAGTCACATGTTATATAGCAGGTGACATCCCATTTTCAACCAGTCACCCTTTTTATTTTTTATTTTTTATTTTTTGTTTTTAATAATTCTAATAAGTAAGTGTTCTTGAAGAAGAAGCTATAGAGTTTTAATATGAAGATCAAAGAACACAAAAACCTACAAATCTTGCCAAAAACCACACACAATGACACAAACACCCACACAAATATGGGGTCGTTTACGGGTTTCTCCGACCATCACCATCGCCGGTGGTTTTGTGGTCCAAACCATCACGCCGCTGCTTATCTCGCCGGTTTTGTGGTCTAAATATGGTGTCGTTTGTAGGTTTCTCCAACCACCACCATCACGGGTGGTTTTGTGGTCTATACCACCATCGTCGCCGCTGATCTCGCCGGTTTTGTGGTCCAAATCTGTGTTGTTTGTGGGTTTCTCCAACCACCACCATCGCCGCCGGTTTCGTGTTCCAAACCACCATCACTGCCGTTACCTTGAAGATCCACCACCACCGTCGCTGATTTGTCAAGATTGAGCCACCATCACCGCCACCTTCATAGCCCTACCACCATCACCGCTGTTACCTTGAAAATCCACCACCAGTGTCGCTGATTTGTCAAGATTGAGCCACCATCACCGCCGCATTCATAGTCCTACCACCATCTCTGGTTTTGAGCCACCAACACCACCACCATCGCTGCCTTCACGGATATCAAATTGATGTTGTGTTTCGAGATTCAATCGTAGATGAGTTTTAAGGTTTGTGTTTCAAGATCTGATAACCAAAAATCTTGTTGGTCCCACAGAGAGTAAACAAGCAACCGATACAGTGTAGAAGGGGGGATTAAATACACTTTAAACCAATCAATCAAATTAATCAAATGTATATTCAAAGATCAAACAGAATGATTACAATTATCACTTTCTAATCAAATCAACAGGATGATGTGATGTTACACTGATTATAAACTCAACTCTCTCTAAACACTCTTGTATCACAAACTAATTGATGATTAAACTTCTTGTTAAAACTGATTAACAAGAACTCTTGAAAACTCTCTCTAACTTTGAACTCACAAAGTTATCGCAACACACGCGTATCAAGTATGACGAACACATGTACATTTGCAACTTATGCAGTCGTCTATTATTCGGTATACTGTGTTCTATATATATTAAAACCCATAGGAAGGTTTATACTCATACTTGATATATCTACGAACAAATCGCAGTTTAAAGATAGAACTTATCTTTTCTTTAAAACCGTAACAAACTCCTTAATTAGAACATATCTAATTAATTCCGTTTGAGATCTCTATCCAACTAATAGATAGTTTAAATTAGGTTCAGATATCCTAATTTAAATGTCGTAGATATGGAGAGTTTATAGCTGAATTTAGAACTTACTTAAATTCGTGAACTGACTTCTGACGCTGAGCTGACTCACTCAGTCTTGACATCGTCAAGCTGAGTTCTTGAATCTTGGGTTCTTGAATCTTCAAGTCTTCAAATCTTCAAGTCTTCAAGTCTTCACTCTTGAAACCTATCTCAGCTTAGAAGTCACTGAGCTATCTAGTACTTACATAGAAAACTCTAAATTTGTTTATATGCTGACTACTCAGCCTAAGCTGACTAGTCAGTCCATAACAGACTTACATAATTCCTAACTATTAACCTATCATCTATACATAGCTATGGTTTGTCTCATCAAATCTAACTATTCTAAACATGGGACTAACAATCTCCTCCTATTTGATGATGACAAAATATTGAATCAAAGTACGTATAGGTTAACAGAATTATGTTGAACCACTCTGGAACTGACCAAAGTTAGTTCTTGAAATAAGTATCGAACTGATCCGTACTTATTCACCATATCTTGAACTTACAAGATGTTTATATTACAAATCTATTATAAGACTTGTATTCTAAGTATTTGGATATACAATTACTTAGATACTGAACTTATCAGAATTAATTTAAGTTCACAACTTATACTACTGAACTTATCAGTTTATAATTGAACATATCAATCCTGAGCTTGAGCTTACAAAGCTGTTTGTTTGAACATACCAAACATAATATTGAACATATTAAATAATAAAACAGTTGAACATATCAAACTTGAATTTGTATCAATGAACATATCATTTACATTGTAACTTGATCATTATGATCAGCTTATGCACACTTAGTGCTTACAAAATTATAGAACTAATCTATTTGATCAACATGATCTCCAACTTCCAACCACATATCCAAACATTTAACTTCCCAAATGGCAGCTTCCTTGATAGCATTATTTATAATCTCTTCACCCTCTGGCAACTCTCTCATCTCAGTTTTTCTTGATCTGACTTCTTTATTGAGATGATATCTGAATACTGAGTTCTGAATTAAGTCATCACATAGAATTCTCAAGTACAGAATCAATTCCAGATTTGCCAAATGAAGATCTGCTACCCTCAAGAAGCACTAATTACCTTCCACATCCAAGTACAGAAATCCTTCCAAAGGCTGAGTGATAAAAGTATTTTCTTTGAACTCAACTCCCTCTGGAACTTGTATACTGATATTTTGTTTGGCTCGCTGACTTGCTGCTCTGACTCTTGCAGCTTTGTTTCTGTTGAGGAAGGTATCAATTTCATCAGCTGGAATTTCTCCTAATTTATCAATTCTTAAGAAGAGAGTCTTGAGCACATCAACTATCTCTTGTCTGATTTGACTCTTTTTCATTCTTTTGATAGATGTGGCTACCACCTTTAACTCTGAGAAGCCCAACTTGTACAGACATCTCATATCTAGACCAATTTCTTGTTTGTTGTCTAGTACAAAGTTGATTATCACCAATTCTCCTTTTCTACTCAGTGTGATGGATTCAATCTTGTGATTAAACTGTGTTCTTTTATAGCAATGCCTTAGATCAGCATCTGAGTAGGGAATTGGGACAGTTCTGGGTCCAGAATAGTCAGCTTCAGCTTCAGCTCTGGCAGCCTCAGCTTTAGCCTTTTCTTTTTGAAGCTCAGCTTGTCTTTGCTGCTCTTTCATCTGCTCCACTGTCATGCCCAGTTCCTTAGCCATTTCATGTAACATTTGCTCAGCAAGCATGTCACTGGCTTTCTGTGCTGCATCAGCTTCATCACTTGAGTCAGATTCATATGCAACTAATTGATGCTTATCTTGTTGCTCAGGCTCAGGCTCAGCAATGATGACCTTTCTTTTCTTTGCTAGAGGCATAGCACTTCTTTTCTTTCTTTTTACCATCTCAAACACCTTACTCTTCCCTTTATCTATTTGTGAAGTTGGAACGGACTCAGCTTCAACAAACTTTGGCAATTCAATTTGAGGAAAGTTGGTGTGAGCAGCTTGAGATGTTTCTTCATGTGGAACTTGTTGAGCTTGTGAAGTTGTGATAATTTGGACTATTGGAGCTTGTGGCTGTTGTTGGGAAGGCTGATCTATAGTGCTCACGAACTGATCATGAGCTTCTTCCTCGATTTGTACTTCCTCTGTATCCTCCCCCTCAACCACATCATCACTTTTCTTTGATTCTTCCTCCCCCTTTTTGTCATCATCAATAGGGGAGGGTCTGAATTTGAGCACAAAGCTTTCCAAGTTGGCTATAGAGGTTGAAAGATCATTAAGTTTGCGCATCAACTTGGATTTATCATTTTTCCTCTTCTTGTGCTGGAGCTCAAACTGAGATTGTAAATACTCCATAATGGTTTGGGCATCAGTAGTCATCAGCTTGGGCTCCTCTGGTCTTCTCTTGACCTCAAAGTCCTCCTCTCTAGTGGAGGAATGTATTTCCACCATAGGAGTGGCTGTTAAGTGTTCCTCAATAGGTGAGAATGTGGGCCCCATATCCAAAGGTTGGTGCTGACCTATGGAATCAAGGGGGCCAGATTGGGGACCCTATAAACCTTTCTGGTGTATAAAAGGTTCATTGACAGGTCGTGCGAGAGTGTGTAAGAATGGAAGAGAAGAGTGACCAATGTCGTAAGTTATGGTAGTGGGGTAGGCTAGGCTTAGTGGTGAGGATGGGGGTATTTGACCCTGGGGATTGGTCAGTATTTCAATGTTACCTTCATGGGGCTGTAAAGGCACAGAAGTAGGCTCTCCCATGGCACTAGTAGGTATGGGCTGAGTAGACACCATACCCGGTATAGGATGAAAGGTTGAACTGAGCCTAGAGGTTGGCACCTTAAGAGAAGGTGTCTCCCCCTCAGCTCCTGCCAGTGGAGGTATCAATGTGATATCAGCTCCAGAGTCTTTTTGAGGTGATGGACCACCTTTGGCAGTTTTTCTTGTATAGGTGTAGGATATATCCTTGGTAGCAGTGGGTTGAACAAGGTTGGTTGTAGAGTGGAGAATAGTTGGAGATGTGTGTGGTGGGGGAGAGGGGTTAGACTGAGATGGGCTTCACTCGGTCTTATCTCCCAATTTAGGAGGTGAAGAAGTAAAAGAGAGAGAAGGAGATAAGGGACGCGAAGGTATACCTGCTGCACCTAGCAGTGGAGACTCAGAGCTAGGAAACAGACTCCTTTGCTCAGAACTCGAAGTGGTCGAGGAAATTCTTTGAGCACGAGGTCTGAAATAGGTCCTAGTTTGTTCAGCTTGAGAGGACTCAGACTCAGATTCAATAGCGTCAGCCTCTTCTTCCGCAACTTCCTCCCCTGTCTCAGCTTCACTTGACTTAGGAGTCGGAAGCTGTACATACATCCTCATATGAGCACTCATTGTGGGGTGCTCAAGGAAAATATCATTAGTAAACATTCAGGAGCTGAGAACACCATTGATAAAAATCTTACGAAGGGCACAATGGTATCCCTTAAATTCTTGGTTACTAGCGCCTTGAGTGCCTCAAAGATGAACTCAACATAATCTATGCGTCGATCATAAAATACATTGTATAGCAATTGCATTTCAAAATCATTTACATTATCCAAACCACCCACTTTGTATCCGAGGGAACGAACCACAGTGGACACCATGAATCCCCATGCAGTCTGGAAAACGGATTTCCTTATAACTCCAACAACTTGAGGATGACCCATTAAGGGCAAGACGCTCCTTGATGTTTCTCTAGAAACCGTCGCCTCATACTGATTATTAACTGGGAGATGAAGAATTCGGCGGAGACAAAGAACTCGGCGGAGACAATTTGCATCGACTTCTATCGCCACTTGTCCACTTAGGACTGTACCCGGTATGACCGTTTGAGTCGCATCCTGTTTACGTGTATACCAGAACTCCGTGAGAAGTTGAGGGATGAGCACAGCAGGACCACGAAGAAATGCATATGCCAGGGGTCCCTTTCGAATGTATGAGACCCAGTCCTCATAACCCCTGCCAATTTTGGATTTTGGAAAGTCAATACAGGCGACGACATTATTTTGTTTGTAGATGGGGAGCGCATTGTTCTTGAAATTTCCACCACGGATCATCTGATCAGTCAGATTTAGAGTGTAACCTTCCATTGAAATCAAACTTATCGTATTAAAAGGCACTTAGCAGTAGTAGGGTTTAGCACGGAGCAATTGATTCTGCACACAATGAGGATAGGGTTTTAGAAAGTAGAGAAGAATAGATAAGATTTGGAAGACTAAACGAAATATGATGAAGAGTCTCTCTTATTTATACCTTTTCAATGTGAGAGAAAAGTTACCGTTATCGGAGGGTAATAAATATGACCGTTACAGTAACAACCGGCTACGCAGTTTGTTATAACGGCTATATTTAATGTAACTTAATTAGACTGACACTGTTACATTGATCCGAATTCTTTCAAGATGAACTAAATTATCACCAAGATTCTCTTAAATAATTAATTTGTAAATGACTTATGTTTATTTGAAACAGAACACACCTTACATATTTGATACTATAAGGTTGTACGAACCATTTGTTAGGACTAACCCAGACCTATGGAACTGACCACACATTATAGCTGATAACTCAGCTCAGAGTGAGTACTCAGCTCAGATTGAGCACTTAGCTCAGATTAAGCACTCAGCTCAGAGTGAGTACTCAGCTCAGATTGAGCACTCAGCTCAGATTAAGCACTCAGCTCAGATTGACACTTAGTCGAGGTCAGCACTAAGCATATGTTAAACAGAGATAAAGAATGGAACATACCAATTAAGGGTTGAGCATGCCAAGCTTGCCAAGTAGAGTTGTAAATCTTGTGCCTTCAATTAGTTTAGTGAAGATATCTGCAAGCTGATCTTCAGTCTCAATGAAGACTAACTCTATCTTTCCCTTTTCGACAATGTCTCTGATGAAGTGATGTCTTATCTCAATGTGCTTGGTTCTTGAGTGAAACATTGGGTTGTGTGTAATGGCAATAGCACTTTGATTGTCACAGAATATGGGAGTCTTTGAATAATGTAAGTCAAAGTCCTTAAGCTGATGTTGCATCCACAGTATTTGAGCACAACAACTCCCTGTAGCTACATACTCAGCTTCAGCTGTGGAAATTGCCACTGAGTTTTGTTTCTTGCTTATCCAGCTAACTAATTTTCCACCCAAAAGTTGACATCCTCCAGTAGTACTCTTTCTATCTAGACCACAACCTGCGAAGTCTGAATCTAAGTACCCTATCAGCTCAAATCCTGATCCTTTAGGATACCACAAACCTAAATTTGGTGTTCCCTTCAGATATTTGAGTATTCTTTTAACAGCTTGCAAGTGTGATTCCTTTGGATCAGCCTGATATCGTGCACAAACACATGTAACAAACATTATATCAGGTCTGCTTGCTGTCAAATAGAGTAATGAACCTATCATTCCTTTATATGTAGTCTGATATACAGATTTTCCATCAATGTCCTTGTGTAACTTGACATTGTGCAACATTGGAGACTTTGCATGATGACTTGAGTCTAATCCATATTTCTTAATCAGATCAAAAACATACTTGCTCTGATTAATAAATATACCATCTTCTTTCTGGTAAATTTGAAGTCCCAAAAAGTAAGTCATCTCACCCATCATGCTCATTCTGTATTGATTGGACATTATCTTAGAGAACCAATCACACAGACCTTGGTTTGTTGAACCAAAGATAATGTCATCCACATAGATTTGAATCAGAATGACATGTCCTCTGCTCTTTCTTATGAATAGAGTTTTGTCAATAGCAAATGTGATCTTAGGCAGAACAGAGACTAACTCTTTGCTAGACAATTTGTTAATATATTTGAAATTTAGATGTGATAGTCTCTTGTGCCATAACCAACTCAGCTTGGGAGTTGAGTCAGAATACAAACAGGTTTCAGTTGAAGGATCTGCGAAGCTGAGATCTAACAAATAGATATCTCTCTCTCTTTTTGCCATTACTATTGGCTTTCCCTTCTTATCATAAATTGTTCCTGCATGCTTTCTGAAGGTGACTTCATAATCCTCATCACACAATTGACTGATACTTATCAGATTGTGTTTAAGGCCTTCAACATATGCTACCTTCTTGAAAGTGACTGTTCCAGCAGTTATCTTTCCATAACCTTTAGTCCTTCCTTAAGATTTATCCGCAAATGTCACCTTGGGTCCTTCATTGTTTTGGAATTCACTTAGAATCCCTTTGCTTCCTGTCATGTGCCTTGAGCATCCACTGTCTAGGTACCACTTGTAGGAGCCCTGCACATGATCAACTAAACACATTAGTTTCTTTTTGGAACCCACTATTTGGTGGGTTCTGAGGATGAGTACTTAGCTAATCCTTTAGAGGCTGATTGATCAGCTTGAACAGATTCTGAGTCTGTTTTAGACTGATCATTCTTCACCTTTTCAGGCCTAAGATTGGTACTTACACAATCTTTGGCTTCATGACCTCTATCACCACACTTATAGCATTTTCTTCTAAAGATGGGTGTTTGGGTGACCTCTTTGAGTTTTCCAACATTAAATTTGGATTCAGTTTTCGGGTCATAAGATGTGCATAACCTTTCAATCCTTTTAGACAGTTTGTCTACGTGATTTTCTCTGACTTTGGACTTACCTTTGTCAGCTTTATGGTTACCCTTATTTGGTGAAGTCTGACTTACAGACAACTTCCTGTTCTTAGACATCCTTTCATATTTGGCTTGAGAGTTATGTCTTTTTGAGTTGATGTGAGCTATTCTGTCAAAGACAGTTGTTCTCACAGGATTGTAATCCAATCTTTTGAAAACTGGCTTACAGTTTCTGTTGGATCTGGAACATTCAGCTTGATGGTTTGTATGAATAACCTGGGGGCTTTGGGTTGTTCTCACAAACTTATTGGTTTTGACCTGTTTTCCATCCTTGTTCCTTAAAAATGTCTTTGGAAGTATATCATCTGATTTCACATTTGTGTCTTCAAGACTGACTTGTTCTTTGATGATTTCATCAGCAGCAGCACTATAATCTCCCGCTAGCACTGCTTTTACTTGATTTGGTATCTGCTGGTTGATACATTTTTCTGCTTCCCTTGATGACTTACACCAAGATTCACATATCTTTCTTCGATTGTCAGCTTGTTCTTTTGATTCTTGTAATTCTTCACTTAGAAGTTTGTTTATGTGAAGCTGACATTCATAATCACTTTGAGTCTTTTTACCAGCATTTATGAGACTTTTAGAGAGTTTAAGTTCATCTTTTAATTTTGAAATTTCAGATTTCAAACTAGATTGAACTGTGAGAGAGGTTTTAAAGTCATTCAACAAATTGTTGAGCATTAAACATTTTTGTTCATCAGTGTAAGAGCTAAAGTTATTTACCTTATACATTGAGGCAGGATCCTAGTTGCTGGTTTGCTTACTCAGCTTAGCCGCTTCTGCTAGATCCTCATCAAAGGAACTATCTTCTAACTCATAGTCAACTTGTTCCTCTTCATCCTCAATGGCCATCAAACACCTATTTGGCTCATTATCATCTGAAGTAGATGATTCAGTATCCCAAGTCTCAGGAAGAAGACCTTTGGTGTTTTCATCTGGCTTGGCTTTGAGTCTCTGATATTTCTTTTTATATTTATCAGCTCTGTATGCATTCTTGTCAACCACTGAAGCTGATTCTCCCTTCTTAACTCTATACTCAGCAACTATGTGTCCTATCTTATGACAGTTGTAGCACTTAGCTTTCTTAGGATCAAAAGTAGACTTACCACTTTTGCTTTTGTCAGATTGACCCCTTCCTCTTCTAAACTTTCTAAAATTCCTTGCTAACATTGCCATTTGTTCAGTAAGAGCATCCATCTCTTCATTATCTGAATCTGAGTTAAGACTTACCTCCTCAGATTCAGATTCAGAGTCAGTCTCAGCTTGAGACTTTTTAGATCTCTTCTTCTTCTTTTCTGCAATTAATGCAGATCCAGCATTATTGATAGATTCTCTTAGTTGTTGCTGGGCCACTTTCTTCTGTTCCATGATCTGTTGATGATTTAGAAGAAAACCATAGATAGATCTAAGATCATATTTTCCTAAGGTTCCTCCAACATGAAGTGCGATGGTAATCTCATTGAATTGTTCTTGTAACACATCCAAGAACTTGAGTACCAACTCATTTTCATCTTTCTTGACACCTACCAAGAGCAGATCATTAATCAAGCATTGAAATCTGGTAAACAGATCAGCCAGAGTTTCATTCTTTTTGGCGAAGAACGTCTCATAAGAACGACTCAGATTTGTCTTCTTATGTTGCTTGACCAGGTCAGTGCCTTCATACGTGACACTAAGAGTATCCCACATCTCTTTTGCAGTTTGGCACCCAGCCACAGTATGCAGAAGAGGGTTTGTCAAAGCATTTGCTATAATGCTTTGTGCCTTATCATCAAGATTGAATAGTTTGCGATCTTCCTCAGTCCAAGATGCTTCAAGCTTGGGAGTTTCTCTAGAATGAACAGTTTTGTCAGTGGCAGTGATATGGATCATGGGTATGATTGGGCCATCTTGAATCACGGTACTCATCCTGTGATCCACTGACTTCAGATACAGCATGGCTCTGAACTTCCACATAGGATAGTTATCGCAACACACGCGTATCAAGTATGACGAACACATGTACATTTGCAACTTATGCAGTCGTCTATTATTCAGTATATTGTGTTCTATATATATTAAAACCCATAGGAAGGTTTATACTCATACTTGATATATCTACGAACAAATCGCAGTTTAAAGATAGAACTTATCTTTTCTTTAAAACCGTAACAAACTCCTTAATTAGAACATATCTAATTAATTCCGTTTGAGATCTCTATCCAACTAATAGATAGTTTAAATTAGGTTCAGATATCCTAATTTACATGTCGTAGATATGGAGAGTTTATAGCCGAATTTAGAACTTACTTAAATTCTTGAACTGACTTCTGATGTTGAGCTAACTCACTCAGTCTTGACATCGTCAAGCTGAGTTCTTGAATCTTGAGTTCTTGAATCTTCAAGTCTTCAAATCTTCAAGTCTTCACTCTTGAAACCTATCTCAGCTTAGAAGTCACTGAGCTATCTAGTACTTACATAGAAAACTCTATATCTGTATATACGCTGACTACTCAGCCTAAGCTGACTAGTCAGTCCATAACAGACTTACATAATTCCTAACTATTAACCTATCATCTATACATAGCTATAGTTTGTCTCATCAAATCTAACTATTCTAAACATGGGACTAACAAATCTCTTTGGTTTGCGTTCCTTTTCAGATTTCGTGAGATTTTAGATGGGTTTGAATGGATTTCCACATTCAATCGATTTAGGTAGTTATGATTAGGGTTTTTCAGATTTCAGATGGGTTTGAATCACATTCAATCGATTTAGGTTGATAAGATAAGGGTTTTTTCTATTTCAGATGGGTTCTTTGTTCCAATTGTTGTTCTTTCATAGGTGTTTCCAATATTCCAGATCTGTAACTGATTCCTTATTTTAGATGAAACCGATTTGGGTTTGTTTATGTTTTATTGTTGGGCTTGTTCATAAGAAGATGAATGAATGTTCATAATTTCTTCAAGAACAAATAATGTAAAAAACTTAAAAATCATTAAAAGTATTAAAATAATAAGTGGTAACCTGCTACCTGTTTGTAAGGTTACCTATTGTATACAATCGGAGGAAAAAGTGGGTTTTTTTTAATTTTAAAGTTTGTTGTATAAAATAGTAGTTTAACCAAAGTTCGCTGTATATACAAACTTACTTTAGCAACTTACACACGTAGCGAAGCACGTGTGTAAAATTCTAGTTGTTTACATACAACACCCAAATAAAGGTACTTCTCCAAAAACATAACCAAATAGAATGGGAGGCAAAATCAAATTTCTTCAGAGTGGACTTGTAATGTTATATATGTATGGCTGTGATATGATGTGCCTTAAAAATAGCATTTCATGAGGAAAGTGATGAACCCTTGGGTGATTATCAAAAATGATAATTTAACATAAACTTTATTTGTGACTAAAAAAAATGATTGATAAACTTGGAGATTTGATTTGCAAAATGAAATCACAATCTCATATATTTGATCTATAAGTATAAAAAGATTTTGAAATCTTTTTCGAAAATACATGATTCGGAACAAAACATGGTTGTGCGAGCTATATTTGTGTAACGCGTACACACATGAGTTCAATGAATTTAGCCTTCTAAACCGAGGATTGTAGTAGCCTTAACTCTAACACAAGACATTGACGGAGTTGTTCATGAAGGTAGTTATCTAGGCTCCAAGTTAGATCCATTATAATGGTTTAAAGAAAACAATTGACTATTATATTACTAGCCACACTCGTTTCATTAAGCTAAAATCCAATCAGGTTTGAAAAGTATTTAACGAAACATTTCATAAGTTAATATAAACTAAATAAAATATAATGTGTGTGTATATATATATATATAGAGAGAGAGAGGGAGAGAGAGAAAAGCTCAATGGAGAACTGGTTTTCGTATGAAAACTGTTTGTGACATCATTAATGACTCACAAATAGAGGTATTTTGGTCATTTATATATTTACCCAACTGTGAGTTGTGTCTGAGTGAGCCGTCATTAATTTGCAAGTCTTGATTTTCCCAAAATACCCCTCATTAGCGTGTCATTAATGAGCCAAAAATCATTAGCCATTGATTAATCTTAATTAAGAGATAAGATTGATTTTCACAGATCTCGTATAAAAAACAGTTTTTATTTGAACTCTCCCTATATATAATATAAAATAGTTAGAAAGAAGGCAAGTGTGTAAACTAATAGATAAGCATATATTCATTTAGTCTAAAACCTTTTATTTGTTAGTTTAGTTTTCTTTAAACAACAAACAAACAAAAAACTTTACACCCAACTTGAACCAACAACCATTTGGTTAGACATATTGGATATCTCAAGACAAAAGACCTAGAGGTGTGTGAACTAATTAGGTATAACATTTTGTTATTATTTTCATAATTAAGTAAGATTAAACATATTAAAAACAAAACAAATCTAAAAACCAACTAAAAAATTGAGGGTCATGTTCTCAAACCCACATTCTGCTTCTAAAGTCTACAGGGTAAGAAGCCTCTTAATGTTGTGTGACATTGTCCCCAACTTTAACCTGTGACATTATAACTGGAATTGGAATCTTTCACTGAGCTTGAGTTCATGTCTACCTTGTGAAGGTAGTCTGTCATTCAATGGCTGAGCTTGTGAAAGTAGAATCACTCGTGTTACCATCGTTCAACTACAAATGAGCAAAAGAAATGACGGATTATATTTGGTCTCAAGTAAGGGTAGCGATGAAACTGCAGACTATGTGTGTAAATCAGATCAAGTAAATTTATAATCTTACTTAAGAAAATGTTAAGTTTTTTCTTTTTCTAGTTCGAATTCGAATTATATGTGCCTAACTTATAATCTTACTTCTAGTAGTATATAATTTAATTAAAAAAACAAACTTTTACTAACCTGGTGTTGCAACCGGTGCAGATCAGTGTTTAGGTCTCCTTCCATAGTATGATTACTTCCATTAATCCATATTTCTCTGAGCCTTGGTGTGCTTGAGTTTCCAGCAGTGAAAATCATCATCTCCTTGCAACAATCAATCCATACTGACTCGAGTAATGGCCATATAAACTCACGCATATCCGAGCAGAAGCACCTTAATCTTGGGAGATCAATGAGCTCTAAAGATTTCAATCGAGGGAACACATTGTGTTCATTTCCTTCCATGAGAATTACTGTCATCCTGTGACATTCAGTTACAGATAGTTCTTGAAGATTTGATAAAACGGTTGCTATTGAATATGAGACTAAATAATCTAATCCATTGCAACCAGCTACTGATAGTTTAGTCAGGTTCTGAAACCCTGTGAAAGTTTCGAGGCCATGTTTCCAGATATGAGTCATTTTTGGCAGATTATTGAGCTCCAAATCAGTCAAATTGTTAAGCACCACATGATCTTCTGCTAGCAGCCTTTTTATGTCGAAGATCACTTGTACTGAATGACAACGCTCAACATGAAGTATTTTGAGATCCTTGGGCCTTTTTAACAGATTAGAAAGAACATTGCTTGATAGATCATCACAGTAGCACAATGATATTACCTTTAAATTAAAAAAACATGAGACAGGAAGCATATGTTTTTGTATCTCCTTCAGTTTCATGTTGGAAATTGATAAAACCTTCAGTTGTTTAGCCAAAAGAATCTGCATTTTTCAATTCAACCATCAGTGGTGTTTCAGTTTCTTTACACCTTGAGAGCATTAAACTGAACTTCTCATCAAGCTAAAGATTTAAAAACAGTAAGTGAGGCTGAAGGATGCTTATTAAAACCGCTTATCTGCGCATTGCGTTTTGAAATATTAAAGCAGAAGGGGAAAAACAACTTCAAACTGCTTAATCAAATAAGATTTTGTATAAGCAATTCTAAACACCCTCAAAACCTCTAATAGCTGTTTCAAAACTCAATAAGAAGATAAATAGTTGTAATAAGCAATCCCAAAGACCCCTAAATCAGATTCAATTATTGTAAAAAGAGGTGAACCTTTTGACCGAAGAAATTGTTATTGGTGGAAGACGGATTTTCCTTTATGATATTTAATTCTTGGAACTTAGGAAGGTTGCGAAGACGAAATTCCAACAGTTTTGGAACCACAAGCGAAGAAGCATATTTGCAAAAACCAGTGATACGTGGGAGATCCTCAAGAATCAAGCGTTTTAAATTTGGGAGCTCAATCTCAACAGCAGATAGAAATTCATCTTGATTTCTCTCCTTATTCAAGAAAATTACTTCTATCAATTCACACCCACTGATCTTGAGGCTTTCAAGCTTTAGAAAATCTGTTGGGGCAGAGAGCGAAAAAATACTAGTTAAATTAACACAACGGACGATTTCAAGATCATGTAGGTTCCCGAACAAAGGGAGATGGCATATCTCGGTTTGATCAACTGTAATTTCTCCTACAGACATTTTACCATAGTTACCATAACATATTTCTGTCAAATAGCATAGATCACAAGATTCTAGCTTTAAGTTTCTCAACATTAAAAAATTTGCTCTTTCGGGCTTGTTGAGAACTGAATTCGTCAACAAATGCCAACCATGTAAGTGCAAGATTTCACATCTGTTGAATAAAACTTCTAGGCCGCCATCTTCCCACTGATCTGGAAACCGTACTTTCAATGTGTTTTGAAACATCTTGCTCTCGATGGACAACCCTATACATATCCTGAATCTATTCAGCCTCCCAAAGATGAGGTCATGTGGTAGAAGATCATAAACGGATAACTCAATCTCTAAAGCCGACAATTGAGTTAAAGAATTGAGTTCTCTAATACATTCCGTGATTTGTTCGTCTGGCCAACTTACAAGGGTTCCCCTCATGTATAATTCTTCTAACTGGATCAACCGTTGCAGAACTCCAGGAGCTATATTAAAGAGATCTCCACATCCAGTTAAATCAAGTACTTTTAGTCGAGTTAAACTTCCAATTTCTATGGGTAATTCTTTAACATCTGAATGTAGAAAGCTTAACGTTTCTAGGTTCACCAGATTCCCTATCATCGATATATCGCTACTTTTGTCAAATGTGCAGTATTCTAATGACAAATTTCTGAGTTTATTTGAGACTTCAAATGATACAGGGTATGATTGAACCAACATTCCCTTAAGAAGAACCACTTTGAGTTCAGACATACCATGATAAAAACCTGTCGGAAATTGCAACGGCTGATCTCCCCCTACTAAAAGCAAAAGCTCGAGGTGTGGGCAGTTGAGGTTATCCGGGAGGTCAGACATGTCATCACATCTTAAAGAGATAGATGTACAACATTCATCTGTTAATTCGGATGGCCAAAACTTTAATCCATCACCATGTTTGACAACAAAAACATGCTTGTTCTTGGAGGCAATCTTGAGAGCAGAATCACGCACTAGGTCGTGCAATTTCACACACTGTTCGTCCCCTCCGTCTAACAATAAATTCAGATTCTTAAGTTTCTGAATAAAAGCGTTTGTTCGGATCCTAGCTTCGCTAACTCCATTTGTTTTCTTGAACAAATTCAGTCCCAACCCGAGTCTTAGCAAATCCTCAATTGAAATATCATGACCTTCAGGAAATAAGCAACATAGCAGAAACAGATGTTTCATCTCATCACTTTCTAGAAAATTGTAAGTAACTTCAAGACTTGAGTACACAGATGCATACTCTCCTTCAAGGTCAGAGCTTCTTAATCTCTGAAGTGCATCATCCCACATACATTTATCCTTCTCGCTCTCGAGAGCTCTTGCAATTGTCACGATAGCAAGAGGCAATCCGCCACACTTCTCTACAATATCTCTAGCTACCTGATGGAGATTAGGATCCGGAAGAAAGGATTTTGCTGCGGTTTTTTCAAAAAGAAGCCATGCTTCACTCTGTGGCATTTCTTCTATTTTAAAGATTATATCAGCTTTCATCTGTCTACAAGCAGTACTATTTCTTGAAGTCAATAAGATTTTGCAGCCATGGTGTTTTCTTTCTGATGCAAATGGAATTCCTAATTCCTCCAAGTCGAGTCTCATCCATATATCGTCTAATATTATTAGCACCCTTGTGTGCATTTTTAGCCTCGCGCTTATCCGAGCTGCTCTTACCAACAAACTCTCTTCTTGTAGTTTCAAACCTAACAGTTCTGCAATATTACTTTGAATTGTTTTCTTGTTTGGTGTTTGAGTAACATCTACCATTACAACCACATCAAATATATGCCCCAACATAGCTCTTGCCCCAACTTCTTTCGCCATTGTCGTCTTCCCAACACCACCCGTTCCACATACCCCAATCACAGAAATACCATCGTCTTTTAAAGATTCCATTATCTTTGTTCTAGTGGAGACCCTGGATCCAAAACCTTCAGAATAACTCAAATGGTTAAAATTCATGATGTCTGCTGGCAATGGAGGATCTGAAACCTTGGTAAACTTGCACTTGTTTTGAAACTCTACCAAAGATTTCATCATCTTCACAGCCTTCTTACTCTGAGAATATCGTGATTTGATATTCGCAAATCGCCCCCCAAACCATGAGGACCAGTTCTGAACCCTAACATGAGTAGCTTGTAAGACTTCATCTGCCTCTTTTTTCAACTCATCAACTCCATTAATCCATGCTAAAACATCTGGCTTGATAAATTCTAAGTTTCTCATGGAAGCATCAACTGATTGCTGAACACTAGCTCTGCTAGTTTCAAGATCCTTCATTCCATCTTTGAGTTTCTTGATATTGATGTTGTAGTTAAAGAGATACACACATTGTTTTTTTACTGGATCAGCCAACCATTCTCCAATCTTTGAAACAGCAGCCACTAAAGGTTCTAAAAGTACCAAAAACCCAACCATTTCTTCTTGTTTTGGTGACCAAAAATGACATTACTTGGAATTCATCTGATTTAAGATACCATATCACTTAGGATTCAACTGCAGATAAAAATAGTGTACTTGAAGGGAAGGTGAGTACCATGATTGTTATCAGGAGAGGAAATTTAGCAGGGAATATCCATCAGCAAACAGGTGAATGTAGTACAAAGGGAGTAGACTTAGACTTTGACTCAACCACCCATTTTGAATATAGATAGCAGAATAATAATTGAAGTATCTGTTTTGGTTTCTTACAAAAATAGTCCCTGAAGTATTGATCAATCTACATTTTTATCACTTAATATATCTCAATGGATTGTAAAAAGGATGATGCAAGTATGAACCCAGCTTTGATGCAAGTATGAACTCAGCTTTTTGAGTGCCAACATTATGTTGTTCATCTGGTCCATACTCCATACTAACCAAATGATCAATTTTCCCTGTATTTTGCAGCATTTCAAAACTTGTAATTACCACTACACAAATAAAAATATTGTTCCGTGATATAAATTTCAATCGTTAGAATAAGAGAAATGCCACCGAATGAAGCACGTGGCTTCTTTTCGAAAAAAAGTGCGGAAAAATCATTTTCAAGGAAGTGACAGACATGAAAGATGTGTTTCTGCTACGTTGCTTATTTCCTAGAGGATTAGCTAAGTGGAGTAAGTTTGTTTAAGAAAGAAAACAAATGGGGATGAGCATTTGAGCAGGGGTGAACCTAGGATTTTGGTGACCGGTGACAGTGATGGCACTATATAATGGTAAAAATAAAATTAGTTAAGATTGAGATGTTGTTCGGGTTTTTTCGGGATTTCAATTAATCAGGTCAGGTTAACGAGATTTCAGTTATTGTTTCAATATTTTAGGGCTAAAATCTAAAACAAAACACAAATTATACGAAGCTATGTTATTTAAATTGTTATTTTTAGGGCAAACTAAAGTATTTTAAAGGTATAAATCGAATATTGAACTTATCTTATCATTTTTTTATATTTCATTTTTCATTAAATTTTGGTGGTATCAAAACATCAATGGTGCCCCCAAAAAATTTAACTGGCACCGGCTCGAAAAACTTAAAATTTTTCATGACGTCTATAAAATTGACTAATGGCCCGTACCACCGCTAGACCATATATAGGTCCACCCCTTCACTTGAGCAATGCATGGTTTTGGTTTTAAGATTGCCACCAAGAACAACCATTATTTTGTTGCCAAACGTAGTGATAGACTGAAGTTTTTACATACATGTTTCTTCGGTTTTGGTTCCACAAATGTTGGAATTCATCTTTGAAACCTTGATAAGTTCCAAGATTCAAACTTCATCGAGGAAAATCGATCTTCCACCAATCACATAATGTTTGATCAAGCGCTTCACCTCCTATTGCACTATTAGAATCTGATACAAGGGGTATCTGGGACTGCTTATCTGGGACACACTTAAACCCTAAACCCTATTATACTCTTCACAATCGACTCAGAATTCCACGGTATCAAATACTACTGTTTCTGGATCTCCAAGTGCAAATAGTGAAGCACCGACAGTGAATAATCATCCACGGATTTAGCAAAATCAAAATCGAAGTGAAGTTTTTCCTGATAAAATTAATGCTCTGAAGTCGAATTAGACAACGGTTAGCTCTTCTCCATCTCAACTAGTTTCAAATCAGACAACAAAAGCCACGCCAAAACAGTTTTCGGTAACCACCACAAATGCTACCAAAAATGGATAGAAATCTAGTTCAGACACAGCAAAATCGGCACTCCAAAATGGTAATTCAGCTTCGTCTTCAGTGAATAAAGGAGTGAATGATCAAGGGATTGCTGGTTTATGAAGAATTTGTCCAACTGTAACTTGTTTGATGGGGAATGGATGAGATATGAAACATATCATTGTATAAACGTGGTTCATGTTCATTGATTGATGAGCAATTTAATTGTTTCGCCAATGGTAGGCCTGATAAAGGATTTCAGATGCTTGAATGGAAGCCTAAAGCTTGCACTTTACCAAGGTATGTGGGGCTAAAAACCCCTCTTTTCAGATTTTACCAATTCTAGTCTCAAGGGTTCTTAATTTAATTGATTGATTTTGCTTCCCTTTCACTCAACTTAGAGTTTTTTATTTTATTAAGATTTCTTTTGAAATAATAATTCGTGTGTGCTAATGTGCTATTGCTTGTCTTCATACTTTCAACTCAAGAATAATGCTGTCAATTTTTATTTTGCTGTTGCTATCATGGTGAATTCATTAATGTTAAATATATTAACTATCTGTAGTTGATACGTATGTAGGTTGGACGGGAGCCATATGTTGCAATTGTTAAAGGAAAAACGATTAGTTTTTGTTGGCGATTCCTTAAATAGAAATATGTGGGAATCATTGATTTGTATCCTACGAAGCTGTGTTAAAGATCAATCAAGAGTTTATGAAGCCTCAGGCAAATACCAATTTAGATCGGAACCTTCTTATTCGTTTGTATTTAAGGTAAATTTACTTCAATTTCTTGATAATGCTTTGTATTATGATTGTGAACTTGTTCATCTACATGAAAATTTGCTCTAAACTTTGCTTAATTTCCATTGTTTTTGAACTTTTAGGATTATGATTGTACAGTTGATAAAGGTCATTAAACTATAAAGAACTAAAGGTATAATAGTTATTATAAAAAATTAAACCATAACATTGTTAAAGTTAACAGTCAAATGACCAATTGTGTACATAAAACTCGTTTAAAGGACTAATATTACAAGATTTTGGCTTAAAGGACTTAAGGTGAAATAAGTGATATACAGAAAGAACCAATTTTGTAATTAACTATTTTTATTAAGATAAATATTATATATAAAAATATATTTAATGAAATAAATTAATTTTTGTATATAAAGCTTGTTTAGGCTTGTTTAAGCTCGAGAGCTTAAACAAGCCCACTCTTTGAAGTTCGAGCTAGGGCTCCTTTACTAAATGAACTTTAGTTTAGGTTTGGCTCGTTATGAGCTTTAAACCATCCGACCTTTAGTAGCTCGACGCATTTACATTCCTACTGTTAAAGTATAACAACCCTAAAATATATAATGCTAGAATCATTATCCTATCGCCTTACTTAATTTATATGTATAAAGAACGAAAACTATTAAAGTTAAACCACATGGAAATTACACCATGATCAAATAGTTCTAGAAAATCATTTAAGAATTTTATTTCTTATCTTCTAATATAAATAAAAGATTAACATATTTCAAATTTATTAAGCGATTACAACCCTTTATTTAATAAAAATAAATTTAACTGTTTAATCTTGACCATTCATTTAATCAATTCATTTTGACTTTTTTTGGGGTCAAAATTGAATTTGATTCAAAATAGGAAAACTTTAGATATGTCTTTCTTTACTAGACTTTAAAATATCATATTTGCATACCCTAATTTACAAATATCATATTTTACCCTTTATTATATTTTATAATCATTTTAAATTCTTTTAAATTATAACAAATAAAGACTTGATCTTATTGCGTTAATTGTAACAATAATAATCGATAACATGTATAAGAAATATAATCATATATCTTTATATCTTGATACCTGTAACGCCCCAATTTCTTTAAATAGTATAAATAAATATATTTCTCATAGATTATCCAATAAATACAAATTCAATTTAAGCACTTGTCAAACACATTGGACTTATGGTAAAAATCAAACATCAAATTGTCTACTATTATCCAAGAAATGATCGGAGATTATAAAATATCAATTGTGGAAGAATAGATGTCACGTTGGGGCATTGCCTTTGTCCACTTGAAATGGTCCTGAAATACATCAACAAACACGAGTTAAACACAAAGCTTAGTGAACGTATTATACTCATACATTACATCAGATATCATATTCAAGCTTAATGTGCACATCTCATCGGTTATGCCACACGGGTAGGGTGGCCATATTCCAAAGTATCACACGGGCGGGGTGGCATATACCAATTGAGCCATTTGCTCGGGTAACATCACATAATCATGCGTGAACACATATTATAATATAAGATATAAGTTAGTGAAACTCGCCTGCTGAGCAACACAGATAATTACAATATATAAGCAAGGTAGAAGAGTTAGGAAAGTCTATCTGCAGGAACCTACAAGCATGGTACCACTAGGTTAAGCATTGACTATCCACATGACACTAAAGGATTCCGTCTAAGAACCTAAGTCTTATTCATGCTTTTCAATTCAATTACTTGGACTATGGGCTTTCGATTGGTTCCTCGTATAATAGTTTACATTTAGTTTTCTCCTTGTTATTTATGATTCTAACCACGCATGAGTTTAACCTTGCAATTTACAATTTCAGCAGCTCATATGATTCATGATCATAATTTGTGATTTGGAGTACAACACACACGTCCACTATTTATGATTCATTGGATTTTGCGATCTTAATTTTTGATTTAACCAATCCATCCAATTTTCAATTCTTAGGACTATGATTTATGATTCATATAACACATCTATTTTACGATTCATATTCTAATTTTGTTTTACGATTCATCTTACACTTCTATTTTACAATTTAAAGTTTAACTCGAGGTTTCCGGTTAGAGCCTTATACCTCAGTGTACGATGTGGGGAATCCCCTTAAGGGACTCTATCTACCAAGCCTAAATTACGATTCATGTCCAATTCAAAGTTCAAGATATGAAGTTTACGATTTCATGAACATTTACGATTCAATCCGTCGATTGATCTTAGGATTCAACCTCATTCACACCTTAACCATTTCATGAAATCCCAATCCCATTGTGTTCTAAACACCAAATAACCAAACCCCAACACTTGAATTCCATTTTTATCGTGTTATTGGTGATTAAGGATTATAAACATCCTCGGTATGTTTTTCGGTTCATCAGCCCTCAAAAGTGAATCAAAACCCTTCAAACCCATACCAATTCATGCTATCTCGATTCCATCGTATCACTAACATCTTCTACATCGTATTTCAGTTCATTGATTTCATTTAAAACATATTTATATGTATTTAAATTTCAAAAACAATATTCTGCCTCATATCAGTTCAAAGGGAGGTAAGTTCCATCTAAAATCCACCAAAACTCTATATTTTTCCATAGTAATAACATCTAACCGATTGTAAGAAGTTAAAGGTCGTTACTAGATAAGTTTTCAATCGATTGGTTGAAGAACAAAGAAGAATTGGCTGATATTCGATCCTTTGCTCTTGATAGAACACACACCTCCAGCTTTTACACACACTGATATTTGATACGGCTACAGTGAATACTTCTAGGGTAGTGTGCCCTAATTTAGGGTATTGATACCCTTCCATATAACCCTTGTCCAAACACCTTTAAATCTCATAGCTATTAACTCCAATTTAAATTTAACAATTAGGAAATCTCATTATTTATTAAAACTCAATTAATATTATTCTTATATTACAATTAGGAAACGTGTATTACAATACTGCATTTATGCCGTCATGTCTGCCATCAATCTTGCGTTGATGCTTCCACCGTTGTTCTGAGTATTGAAGCTGTCTATCGCTATTTTTTAAAAATTCTTATTTCTTTTATGTTTTATAATTATTTAATATCTTTTTATTAATGTTAAATATATATCATTTTTTAAACCAACTCGTATATTATACAAGCATATAATCTAGTTTTACATATAATCAAGTAACGTCATATTATCAAAAAAGTAAACACATAATTATCACACTTTTTATTTTGTTGGTTGAAAATATTTGATAATATGAAAACTAATTAGTCTAAACAATTTTCATAAATACAACTAAGTAAAAACAATAAAGAATCTATTTTAAGAGAAAATGATACATGTATCTTAGATAAATACATGTTAGGTGATGTTGCTATTTCATACTACTTCAATTATTAAACATTAAAATAATCTTAATACTACTCGTTTAAGTGGTAAAGGATATTTTACTATAAAGGGAAAAATACGTAAAAATACAAAAAAACTTTGCTAATATTATTATTGTATGCAATTAACTTTATTTTGTACTTATAAATACATACAACTTACAATTTTTGTTCATTGTATACAATTGGTACCTGATTACCCGGTTACCGGATTATCGATTCTATACAATGAACAAATTTTGAAAGTTGTTTGTATTTTTAGGTACCAAAGTTCTTTTATTTTTTGCCAGATTACTGGTAAGTTACCTATTTTTATAGGTAACTTGCATAAAATGAACCAAATTTGTAATTTGTGTGTATTTTTAGGTACAAAATAAAGTTGGTTACATACAATGACAATATTTGCATAGTTTAGGTATTTCCGTACAATTTGCCCTATTATAAATAAATAACATATTATTTTTCTCAAAATAACTTGTTCTACAAACGATAAAGAATAAATGATCAATGTTGCTAGCACAACACCTAACATAACCATTAACTTAGATGATGTTACACACACAAATAATATAAATACTCTTCATTTAAATTTATGGGTTAAAATTGTTTAGTTATTAATATTTAACTTACTTTTCAGTTTAACCATCTGTAAAATCTGAATTTTTGTAAAAATTATAAAATTATAAATAAATAAGTATATAAATATATAAGTTGATTTGAGTATTAAGTGATAAAAAATATTATTATCCTTTATATTTGTGTATGGGTGGTGCATGTAATATTTGAAGATAAAAGTGTCAATCCTTGATATTTGAGGGGCTTAAATGAAAATTGGCTAGATATAGAGTATTTGACCCAAATTGGGGGTCAAAACCCCATTTTGTGGCTGGAGAAGGATCGAGAGAGGGCAATGGAAGGGTTTTCAAAGGTTAAGGAAGAAATCAAAGGATAATCTTGTTGATTGTGGTGCTTGAGCCCATATTGTGTGATTTTATTACCCATTCTATCATCTAAGCTTGATTTTGAGCAAGGAAAAGGCTAACACAAGTTGGGATTGGTGATCAAGTAAGTGGTAACTTTGATTTGTGTTTGATTTGAGTTGTATGTGATGTATATGATGATTTATTGTTGTTATGTGTTGAAAGTTTTAGCAAATGGGTCATTTTGGGGGGTGAGTGTTGTATTAGGGTTTGTATCATCAAAGTATTGTAAATAGGTGATGTTAGAAGTTGTTTTGAAAGGTTTTTGAGCCTTTTGTATGCTGCAAGTAAGTTTTGGTTTGAAAAGATTGTGTTTTGGTCAAGTCTATATAAATAAATAAGCAAGAAATTACTGTTCATGGCAGCTCGCGGCGTAGTGTCTTTTTCCATGAAATTTCTCCCGGCATGAGCCTCCCTGCTTCGTGACGCGAGATGCTCTGAAACCTTCAAAGACCTTATTTTGACCCCTTTGACCTCGTAATTGATTAGGGATTGGTTCTTATGATTATAGAAGGTTAAAATGAAGTCTTTTAAGACCTGATTGAGTGTCTAAGCATAGAATTAAGCCTATACTCTTAAGAAGTCTTGTTTTTTATTAACTTATTCAAGTTGGCCGTATGTTTTGTGATTATAGAACTATTGATCAAGAGATATATCATTGGTTTTGTTAGAAAGTGATCATCATCACTTCTTCAGGTGAGTACACTCTGTAGATACATAGCTTCTGTAAAAGATTATAAGTCATCATAGTTATGTTTTTATATGTTTGGCAATTTGATTTACGAAACTTTATGAATTAAGGCATGTGGAACTTGTGTAATCTTTTATGTTGAAGAACATCATTGTGGAAATCAAATGAGGGCAATGCTCCACTTAGAAGAAGGTCTATGTTAACGACATGTTTGTAGTTGATAATTTATTGAGACATGATACTCCATATAGGAGTAAGCTATGATCTTGTATTATCTCAAGTGATCTTGAGATGATGAATTTTATTTACACATAGTGTGTGTTATGGATATTGAGATGTCAATTGTGAATGTTGTTTATTGAGCTTTTGTGTTTAAGAACTATGGGTATTGTGATACTTACTTGTTTATTGTGGAGCTTATAAGTGCTTGATTTACTTGGCCTTGATGGCATGTGTTTTATGTGACCCTTGTGGTATGAGTATAGTCGGGACTAGTATTGCTCAATTGCACATCCAATTGTGTTTTGACCAATATGGGCGTGTGTGTGGTTTAAGAGGTTGCGGCTAACCAAACCAAGGGACACATGTATGGTATCATTGAGGGATGTTGCAATTGGTGGAGGGGGTGATAGTACATATTATGACCGTGTAATTCAAGAGGTTGACGAGCGAACCGAACTAGTGTATACACGAGTGGACTTGGGGAACAGGTCATTCACTCCTGACAACCGTTGTATGGTGGAATGCTTCATGCTCCCCACCTTGATGGGGATATGTGGTTATCCCTCATTAGGACACATGTTGACCGTAGCTAGCTACCATGTGGATATGTTGTTGCTCAATAGACTGACCCACATCCTTATATGCTCTTATGTGTACTTTTGTTTATAGAATTCATTGCCAAACTCGTGTTTTTGAATTATGATAACCTGGTGTAGAAATATAAATGTTTTTAGTTGTATTCACTCGCTATGTTTTATAGCTACACCATGTATAAATGTTTTGTATCCGTAGGTAGACTAGTGGCCTTTGTGAGGCGGGTAGATGCCTTGGGCATTGCTTTGGCTTGTTTTAGCTTCTGGTAATCTTGGATTTTCTATTTGTCTGATTAATGGTTGTGAGATTGACTCATGTAATACCAAAAGCTTGGTTTATAATGATAAATATTTTATAAGTTCTTGTTTAAATGTTATACTCAAATTTGCTAAGATATTCAAGAGAAGTTTGATTTACTGCAAGTTTTAAATGCTTCGGCGTTAGTTAAAATATTTTACATAAACTATGATTCAAAAAATGAGTTTTTGAAAAGTTTAAATTTGTTCTGAAATTCTGGGTGTTACACCATCAAAAAATTTTAAAATGACCATAAAGTTATGTTTACTTGTTATACCTTTTTATCATATTACTTGTTATGATAGGTTAAATGTAAACAAACACCCCCCAATCCTTCCCAAACACCCTTTAATCCTTTCCAAACACTCCATCTCTCCCATTACACACTCTCTTCTCTTTCCAAACATTCCCTCCTTTTACACACACTCTATACTCTCCTTCTCTCCCTTTACACACACTAACACTCTTTCACTCTCCGATTAAACACATCTATGTTGCAAATGATTTTGATTTGAAGATTATTTGAATGTTAATATGTGTGTGTCGATTTTGGTCCCGCTTAAGATGGCCACAGGAACGGTGGCGATGGTGACATGGGACAGTGGCGAGGTGTATCAACTTTGTGTGTGCGTGTAGATTTCAGTCTAGTGGTGAGTGTGTATGTGCGCTTTGGGAATCGATTTTAGTCCAACTGTGTGTGTCAAAGGTGAAAGTATTTAAGTGTGGATTTCGATTTAAAGATGATTCCGCCCAGATTTCGATTTAAAGAAGATTCACAGCCACATACCGTTGGATATGATCCAAAATTGGCTAAGTGGGCCCTTGGCCCATTTATTTTATGAATCAGATTATGACTCTAATTAATATTCGGGTTAGAGTCTAATTAATATTAGGGTTAGTTTTTTATTATATATATATATATTATATTATATAATAATATATATAAAAGTTAGCCGCTGTGAGTTTCTAGGGTGAGAGAGATTTAGTAGTATTGGTAAAAACCAATAATTTAGTTTGTTAGCTTTTCTTTATTATTCGCTGTAACATCCGAAAACTCAGACTAATTAATTGGTGGGTAAGCGGTACGCGATTTCGTGCTTAATTGCATTTTATTGGCTAAGTGGTAATTTAGAGTTAATTAAATTAACTTATGAATTGAATATATATATATATATATATATATATATATATAAATGTATATATGTTTGTGCTACTGGAATTAGAAATAAAAGAATGGAAAAGTTGTGTATGTTATGTATATGTGTATGTAAGTATGTATGTATGCATGTAGTATGGATAGAATTTGAAATCAACACCTCCTGCTTTGGTTATATGAAATAAGTGAATACGTGGGGGTGGTTAGTGTAACACCGCTTCTCAAAACAGTTACTTTAGTGATAACTCAGGTTTAGCAGCGGAAAATTTTCTTTTAATATTAACAAACGGTTAATCATATCATCTTTGTTTCCAAAACATTCATTGGTGTTACCTAACATACAGGAACCGACCATAATTTCATATTACATTACAACATACAGCAGTCCACTGAGCATCGTTTACGGAACCCAAGGTTCCCTAGTAATCCCGGCCAGATCCTGGCCGATTACAGTCTCACGTTAAGGCACGACGGTTCTGCAGAACCTCGATCCGGGATGCACCCCGAATCACCGTTAAATCCAGAAATGACCGAAGTCCTGTTAGGATCCAGCTAACCAGCTGACCTTAACCATGCGTCAGATGTCAGATGTCAGATGGTCTGCAGACCGTGCACATACACATAAACGTACATTTGATCCCACAGGGATCCATCATCATCATATATCGTACATATGATCCCATAAGGATCCTTCATACAATCATTCATTCATACTTTCACATGCATCATCACATAGTTCATCATTCATGCATATCATTAGATATTAACTAAGCGGTTGCAATCTGGACCCGCTGGCATGCACCTATTACACATCTTACAAGTAATCATAACATCGTTCCGAAACTTACACTTATCTTCTTAAGCATACCTTCATAAACAGGTTAACATACATACATACACGTTCATACACATTCACATAATCATCTAGCATGCAAGACTTACTCTACTGAGTCTCATGAAAGTAGGCACTCACCTGATTAGCTTACAATGTTCATTCACTTAATTCTGGTTCAGCTGATACGTTCACCTAAAACATTGGCAATCGCGTTAAGCATTTGCATACATTAAGTTCCATGACTAGAACACTTATAAGAGCCAACTAATAGTCATGAACCACTCATTAAACTTACTTCAAACATTACATAACCTAATCAACAAGAACATGTACAAAACAACAGATTCTTGCTGAAAAGGCCCTGTCGCGCCGCGACCACCTCAAGTGTCGCGCCGCGACGCGTGAAAGTCGGATCAAACGTGACTGGTTCATGCGAAAGTCGGACCAAAAGGTTCATTTGAACTATCCGACAGTCGGACCAACAAGTCGGACGGGTCATCCGACTGTCGGACCAAAAGGTCGGACGGTTCATGCGTAGGTCGGATCAAATAAGTCGCATAAGGTACTTTTGACGGGGTCGCGCCGCGACACTTAGCTTGTCGCGCCGCGATCATGCATTTCTCAGATTCATCATCTTTTTCATGCAACTTCCATGCGACACTTATTATCCATTTCAAAAACCCAGATTTTCAAACATGTTATTTTCACTTCTAAAATACTTTAGAGCTTCATATATCACCTATATGAACCTCATGAACACATTAACACCTTTTAAAAACAACAAACATGAGAAACCCACTTGTCAAGTAAGTTCTCATGTTCATCCATGGAGTTCTTCACTCCAACTCAACTTCCAGCCATACAACACACATAAATCTAGCCTAATACATGTGTAATCTCTACAACAAACATCTTACTAACCTTAGATTCAAGTTTATAGCTTCAAATCTCCAACTGCCTCTTTCAAGAACCTCACGAACGAGAGTATTAGTGTGTGTAAGTGTGTGTTCTTAAAGCTTTTGCAATATTTGACTTTTGTGAGTCAAATAACACACTTGCACTAACATATACAATCTTATCCAGAGGCAAACCGCCACTGGACAAATATCTATATTTTCCTTTTCCATTCTTTATTCTTTTCTTTCCTTTCTTTCTCAATTAACTAATTAATTACATATATATATATATATACACCTAACATACATACTTAAACACACAATATATACAAACATACATATATTCATTTAGACTCAACAAGTACATACAAACAAATACTTTCCTATTACATTAATCACATACATGTACGTACCATTTACAACTAGGCCCAAGTTGAGGATGTTACAGTTAGAAGAAGTCTCTGCTGATATTTTCAAAAATTAGAAAAGTGTAAGTGTGTGTTAGAATACCTTTTATTGAAGAAAACTAGAAAGCAAGCAACTTGAAGATTCAAAGTAGAAGATTTGTGGTTCATAATTCAAAGTGAAGTTTAGTATGTGATTATGGCATGATATTATGCATCTTGATATGTTTTTTGATGGAATCCATGTTTAAATGATGAACCACCATTGTTGGAGCTTGAAGCTCAAAACTTGATAAGTGGGTTTTATGTGTTTTGATGTTTTAATAAGGTTTAAGATGTCCATGATGTGTGAATATGTGTTCTATGAAGTTTGTATATGTTTTGGAAGCAAGTTGAATTGAATTCAGACTAAAAAATGGAATTCTATAAGTTTCTTAGTCGGCTGGAACTTGAGAAAGGAAGAAGATGAACTGCAGAAACACGTGTCACTGCGCAACACTCTTTAAGGTCACGACGCGACCATGTAAATCCGACATATGAAATCTGGGTCTTTGAAATCTGACCCTGAAATCCGATTCCTTGAAATCCGACCCTGAATCTGATGGTGTCGCGGCGCGACGCAGAGGTTGGTCGCGGCGCGACCGAGACTGTTTGAGAGAATTTACTATTTTTGTTATGTGTTTGTATTGTACATGTTGGGGTATCATTTATATGATTATGTGAAGTTGTTTTCAAGCAAAAGAAATATAAATATATGTTGACATATATGTTTATAAATCCGAGACTGATTTCGTTGTTACTGTGTTTTGAGGAAACACAAAGACTCAGTGATATTAGACAACTGAGCAAGTGTGATCAAGAACTGAGGTGAGTGGAAGTGTACTCACGAGTGGTGATGGTGGTAACATTATGATTACATGATTTGAGATACTGATTTGCCATGATAGATTGTTTAGTTTGATTTGCCATGATAGACTGTTTAGTCTGATTTGCTATGAAAGACTGTCTTGTCTGATATGTATTGATAGATTGTGTTGACTAATATTCATTGGTAGTTGATTGTTGCTTGTTGTTTGAGATCTCTTGATTTGTTGTGCGGCCCGTGTACATGGTTAATGGTATGTGCATGTGGTGAGACCTGTACGTATGGTTAATGATATGCGTACATGGTTAGAGGTCAGCTATTGTATATTATTGGGCTGGGCTATCTGCTATTGGTTGCACAGTTCTTGATCTTCTATGCATTTGTTGCATTAGAAGGGGTTTAACTGTACCAAGTAGCAAATAGTTATCGGTAAACCTTTGTTTTGGCCCGCATCGGTTGCAGGTTTTGCAGGATCGCCGTTCCTCTAGAGGTTGGATTGGTTTATGGAGATTGTTTGATCTGTTGAGATCTGTTTGCTTGAGCAGTTGGTGATTGTTTGTGCTTGTTGTTGTTGGTTGCTTGTTTGTAGCTTTCATTCACTTAACTTTGTGCTAATTCCCCTCGGTTGATTGCTTTTTGCAAGTTTGGTTGTTTAGCCTTGTTTGTGGGAAAGGGAAATTTGACCAATGCTCTGATATTATGTCTTGAGAAGATACGAGCCTTGTTTTATAAATATTTTGTAACACAACTTGATGTAATGTTTGTGAATAGTACTTTGTACTTTGTGGGTGTTTGTTTTAATGAAATCAGTGAACGCTTCCGCAGCGATTTTAAAAAAAATATGGATTAAGAATTTGCGGTGTTACATTTGCAGATTTAGGTTTTTCTATTACCTGCGTTCTTGTAAACTACTCATATTTTTACCATAATAGTGATATCATCGGTTGTGTCTGTGGTTTTTTCGGTAAAAGGTTTTTTCATGTTAAATCTTGATGTTCTCATTTTCTAATATTTATTCATATTTCATTTCTATATGGTTCGATACATTTATTTTACAACTTGTGGTATCAGAGTCAGGTTGATTATTTACCTTTTTACTGGGTTTTATATTGACATGACTACTTTAAAATACGTTCTTCCGCTGCTAAACCGAGATACAAGATTTTCTTTATGGCAAGTGAAGATGCGAGTGAAATTGGCTCACATTGATCTTGATGATGCACTATTATGTCTTGAAAAGATGCCTGCGGCTTTGTCAGATGAGGAGAAAGAAAAATAATATTGTAAGGCTCTCTATTATATTCATCTTCATTTATCAAATAATATTTTACAAGAAATTTTGAAAGAAGGCTCCATGTTGATGGTAGATAATTTTCCATATAAAATTGCCGGAATTGGTTCAATCCAGATCAAGATGTATGATGGTGTTATTAGACCTTTGTCAGATATTCGACATGTTCCATGTTTAAAAAGAAACTTTATTTCTTTTACTATAGATCTTAAAAAGTACAAATATTATGGTAAAGGAGGAGTTCTAGAGATCTCAAAAGCAACTTTGATCGAGTTGAACGCTTCTTGTAATGTCGAAGAAACCATTTATGGAGAGGTTTTAATCGCTATTCCAGCAACTAAGTTTGAGCTTTGCTCATGCTTGGTTGATATGACGATCTAATTTCAAAGGGTTGTTGGCACACAAGGATTTTTAATGATGAGGAGTTCAATGAAGGCTTATCTACTTATTAGCTACAAGTGCAAATTCGTTTCAAGGTAGAGATTGTTGGATATGATCTGAAATTGGCTAAGTGGACCCTTGGCCCATTTACTTTACAAATTGACTTATGACTCTAATTAATATTCGGGTTAGTTTTTTAATTCTATATATATATATATATATATAAGTTAGCCCCCGTGAATTTCTAGGGTGAGAGAAATTTATTATTATTGGTAAAGTTTAATAATTTAGTTTGTTAGATTTTCTTTGTTATTCATAGGTTTAGGTTATTTTTTATTACCTGTGCTCTTGTAACCTCCTCATATTTTGTCCATACGGTGATATCACTGGTTGTGCCCGTGGTTTGTTCCCGTAAAGAGGTTTTTCACGTTAAATCTTGATGTTCTCGTTTTCTAATATTTATTCGTATTTCATTTCTACGTGATCCGACATATTTATTTTACAATGCATACACTACCATCGTCTTCCTCTCTGCTATCTCTCTCTCTCTTCTGCAATCCGCCCGTTTCTACCGGTGAGGATTGTATGAGGATGAAGATGATTTCACTACCACCGCTATCGTCTTCCTTCCATCCATCGATTCTTGAGTTTTTGTCATTTGCAATTTTTTGCTTTGTAAAAGATTCCAGATTAAAATGTTTTTGACATTTGTAGATCTCTTTATCACACATATTTATCTTTTTGCTTTTGTTGTTCAATGTTCATCACAGTTTCATCTTCATGCTTTTGTTATTCATCGTAGATTCATCATTTTGTTTGATTCATTTGGATTTTTGTTTGTTTTTGTTAATCATAACCAATTTAACAAGATTATTCAAATCTTCATTTGCTCATCTTTTTCTGGGTTACATTTGAACAGAGAACAATGTTTAAAAAATTATGCATTTTACTGGCTAAACAAGTTGACGATATAAGACCATAAACATCCATCCCCATACTTCTCTTGTCATATCAGCGTCATATTATTTTTTTCATCCCCTTCATCCTACTAACCCCAAATTTATCCCCCTTAACTATTATATATATATATATATATATATATATAAATTATAAAGCTAGAGAGAGGGGAGATAGATAGAGGAAGAGAGAAGAAAACTAACTTAGGTGGTGTTTGGTTCATGGATTGTTTTATGAAGTAATTGGAATGTGGGAAGAAATTGAAATTTGAAGGATTTAGATTTGAAATCTAAATCCTTGTCTCATTGTGTTTGGTTACCTAGACATATGGAATTGGAATTCACTTCCACCACCATCCATAACCACCGCCACCATCCCAACCTCCACCACCGCCCCACTGTTTGCCCACCATCGAAGCTCACCGTTGCCTCACTATTTGCCCACCATCGAAGTGTTGCCACCGTCGGAAGGTCTAAGCCCTAATTGCAGTCGAAGGTCGCAAGGTCATAGCCTTAGATGGAGATGAAAAGACGGTCGCGGGTCGGTGCCGCAGTCGAAGCTGCCACCACATTCGCCACCTTTACCACTGCCGCAGGTCGTACCCCTAATCGTAGTCGGTCGAAGCCCTAATCGTAGTCGAAGGTCATAGCTCTAGACGGAGGTCGAAGCCCTAATCGCAGTCGCCGGTCGCCATATCAAGGGTAGCATGAAGGAAGGAATTTGTATTGTCCCAAAAATTTTTTTTTTGATATCAACACGATAAATTCAAAACATAAATGTATATCCTTATAAATCAGTATTTGACAAATGTTAAATTACAACCCGAATTAAAAATTCCGAACTACTAATAATAAAAATCAAGAAAAATTAATGAAAGTCCGCAGAAGCAACCGATGATGAGCTATCAACGACGTACTAGAGCCCCATCGTGGTCTTTTCCTGTAAAACAGGTTAAACAACAATTGTAAGCGCAAAGCTTAGCGAGTACACTACTTACAAACCAAACAGTTCATCAATTAATATAATGCTCATACCCACTACCGTAGTAAGTGGTCTCATCATACCTGCCTGCTTGGACGGTCTCATCTTACCCGTTGCCGTCAGAACGGTCTAACATACCCGACACCGAAGTATTGGTCTCATACAGGTTACCGAAGTAAATGGTCTAAACATAGCTTTCACGTAACTCATAGCTTTATCACTTCTTTGCACATAGTCAATTCTATACGAGTTCATCTAGAGTGTAAGTAAGAGTACTCACCTGCCAGTAGTCTCGATCTCAGTTAACTATAAATCACAGAATTACTTAGTCACTAGTCCGGATAACGAATCTACAACGCAATTAACTAGATTAATTCTGGTTATAACTTCTAAATCAATTTGGACCAAAACTAAGTCGGACCCCTCATTAAGTCGGACCCCACTAAGTCGGACCAACATCAAGTCGGACCAATACTAAGTAGGACCAACATCAAGTCGGACCAATACTAAGTTAGACCAACACTAAGTCGGACCAACACTAAGTCGGACCAATACTAAGTCGGACTAACACTAAGTCAGACCAATATCAAGTCAGACCAATACTAAGTCGAACCAACACTAACTCAGACCAACATCAAGTCGGACCAACACTAAATCAGACAAGTTCATAACACAAGTCGGATAGTTCCCAAGTTATACAAGTCGGACATACGTAAGTTGGACCATACTATTTTTCTACGTAATTCGGACCAGGGCCTAAGTCAGACCACCCCATCTTGGTCGGACCATTCAAGTCGAACACACAAGTATCTATATCAGTCGAAAAACAGGGTTTTGTAATATTTCAAAATGCAACCAAAATGCAGTATTTTAATTTCAACTTGTCTCTTCACTCATATAAACCACTATTTTTTAATTTCTTTGTGCTTTAACAAGTTTTAATCTCTCAAAGCACTCTTTTTCTCTCGGTTCACCCACACACACGAAGAACATATACCGACTTCAAAAAACAACATATAATCATGCTAAAACTCATACAAAACTGTATCTAAATGATCACAGAGTGATGGTAAACATTACCTGATAATTCCTTTCCACAAATTCCCTGATCCTTGGAGATGAAAATGAGGTTTCTCTTGTTTCTCTGTTCTTCTGCTCCTTCTCATCCCACACAAAACACACATAGATCAATGTAATTTCTCTAGGGGGCTGAGCCCTAATCTTCCATATATATATACCTTGCATCTCATGAGACTTCAAGCCCAATAGTAATAATCCTAAGCCCACCAAGGATTAACACATAAATTTCTTTTTTAATTATCTAGCCAAGCCCAAGGCCCAACTTAAGTCCATCCAACCACGTACAATTCACAAGATACAATACTAATACTAATAATAAAATATTTCTTATTAAAAACTTTCGGAATCGGGCATTACAGAATTTGAATTCCTTTACTAAATGAAAGGAATTTGAATTCCTTTATTTAAGGGAAAGTTTTCCATACCAAGATTCCAATTCCATACATCGAAGGTGAACCGAACATAGGAATGTCTAAGAATTGGATTTCAATTCCTATCAATTTCCAAGAATTCCCTTCAACCAATCACTCCCTTAGGAGGTGTTTGGTAGAGAGAAAAGAAATTGGGAGAAATGGAAATGGAAATAGAGGAGAAATGGAAATGGGGGAGAAATAGAAATGTGTGGAGAATTGGAATTGATTTCCCTATTTGGTATCAGGAAAGAAATGAAACAGAAAAATGGTGGCTCAAGTCGCCGGACGACGGTTGCGGCGTTGGCTGCCTTGCTGGACGTCGACGATGATGATTAGAATGCCAGAAACACATCGCAACCGGACATCGACAATGATGAGTAGACATTGGTTGTCATTTCTCTCCATTTCTCCACAATTTGAAGAGAAATGAAAATACAAAGGAAGGGGAGAAATGGAAATGGGTGGAGAAACCATTTCTCCTCCCAAAACTATAACCATTTCTCCCAAACAAGAGAAACCAATTCTGCTCAATTCTTTTCTCTCTTAGAGTAACTCTAAGCGAGAACCGGCTCAAAACACTCACTTAAAGTGAAGGGGGTGAAGGCAATTGTGTGAATGGTCCTTCGGCTCCATCCAGCTGAATAGATACGCAACGTCTAAAAGAAGTTAAACAGTAAAACAAACCGAACTTAAAGATTTAAATGGTTACTAAACAAAACTTTGATATTAAACTATTTAAAAAAACTTTAATTATTAAATAAAAAATAAAATAAAATTTTGATAATTAAATGGTTTTTAACCCTATATTTAAATAGGTTGCGAAATGCTGCTAGATCTTTACCCAAAAATGGGGGGAAAATGAGCTTTGAACATAAACCGTTGGAGAGGCCCAAAGATCTCAAATGATCGTTATGGAAAGAGAGAGATTAGGATTTTGAAGAATCATTTGGACTTGTGGAGTAGAGAGATAAAAGCAAAAGGTACAGATTTCACTTCTAGTTCGATTCATCTGTACTCGATTAGCTATATAATCATGAACGTATTTTAGTTCGTCCGTGCTGTGATTGATTTGTGGTTCTTCGACTAGTTATTCGGTTGATTGTGATCCATAATCGTGTGAGTTTCTCTTTGATTTCATTTATGATTCATTTTTATTAGTACTGTAGAATCATAAACCCTAAGTTAGAATCCGTCGCGTACATTATGAAGATGAGTAATTGTTGTGATCTAAAAGTTGCTTAACAGACGTCCAGCTACCATTAAATTTGTTTTTTTTTATCAAATGCAGGTTTAATCTACTTATTGCATGTTTCCACTCTATAAAGATACCAATTGGTGGCGTATATTGGTTAACAGTTAAGGCCTTTATCAATAAAGTTTGTCATGGATATGGCTGCTGAAATTGGAATAGCAAGACTTACATTTATCAAGCATTGAGTGAAAACCCTAAAACTGTTTAGTCAATGGATGTATGAATTGGCTGAATCTTTCATTTACTACCTTGCTTTCACCAAATCTTTAGTGTTACTGTATGTAAAATTACTACCTTAAATACATGATCCAAGGGGTTAACTTTTTTTTTTTCTTTTCAAATTATAACATCCATCTTGGATGGCAGTCTCTTGTTGAGACTCGCAATTAGAGAAGGCATGTTGCTTATGTGCTGAGGATGGCGCAGCCAGTAAAGTCTGAATAACGTCGCCACAACTCCTTGTGAAGCCATAAAGATGAAAATCGCAAGCAAATGCAATCACTGAAGATTGCTGTTTGAGCGCTAAATGTTAAGTAGGTGCAATTTGTGAGCTAAGTGTGCAGATATATATGTTTTTAAGTGTTAGAGTTGCATTCAAGATATAGTGAAGGATCTAAAAGATCGTAATTTACATTTCCAGATTTCTATTCTTCAATAAGAAAATAAGAAATATGGGGGGCTTTGAGACATCTGCTTAGTGCTACATGTCCCTGACCACTAATATGCCTTTGAAGGTAGAAACTTGCTAATATGCATTTTTGAAGCAACATTTGTGTACATAAATAGTCTCAGTCAAGAGTCATTTAAAGTTTGAAGGTAAATTTCCAGTTATAGTAATGCATGTGCAAATATGTTCATAGGTGTTGAAGTAAAGAGTTGTTGGAACCAAATGGGTGTAATATTATGTTGCGGATGGTTAGGACCCAATAGTAATTGTGTTTGAGTACTTGTTCGAAAGAACTTAACTCCTTGCTATAAAGTGTTAATGGTTTATTGTGTATTAGTTCATTCAAGTGCTTTGAGCTCAAATAGTAGATAGATTTATATTAGAACTTGTTCACTGAAAAAATTGAAAAAAGTGTAGATTGGTACGAGTATCATGTTCATAATTCCAATAGCATATAAAATTGTGTAAGTGCATATGATGTTTAAGTGTTGTGTATAAGATGTACGTTTGAGCTTTAGCATATAAGATTGATTTAGGTGTCAATCTTAGATGCCCGGTCTCAAATTATTTTCAAGCAATAGTCTCTCTCTCTCTCTCACACACACACAGGCATTCTAGAGAAGGCATTTTGCTTCAAAGATTTATGATTAATAAATAAACTCACTGAACTGAAGTCATCCTGTGTATTCTTTTCAGAAAAGTACGTCCATCTTAGAAGGCAATCTATTGAAGAGATTCACAAGTAGAGAAGGTGTCGTGGTTCTAAGTCGAGGGTGGCGCAACGAGTAAAGTCCCAACAGTGTCGCCACAACCCGTATTGAAACCATATAGATGAAAACAACCCAGAAGAATGCTATAATTGCGAAGATTGATGTAGCCCTTGTATCTGTACAGGTTAGTATGGCCATTACTCTTTCGCCCAGTGTTGCAATATCTCCATACACTGTTTGATATCTACCTGAAACAATTCTTAGTCGATCATACCTTCTTTTTACTGTATCATCCCCCTGAGATGTTGGGAAGGAGTCAAATTCCTCATCCAGCTGATCCGGATCGATTGTCTCTGCCTGTGAAAGAAGAGCATCCAGGTATGGTGGCTTTCTTGACCTGAATCTGTAGTTCCACAATCCCATTATCGATAAGGAAAGAAAGAATGTTGGGAGTATGAGCTTCGGGTACCAAACAAACACCAAGTACAAGAAATGGATGACAATTGTTTTTGATGGATTTCTCCAATGGCGAATCTCATCAAACCATCTATACATTGATGCTATACCCAATACAAATGTAATTAAACGGTTAAAATTGGCCTTTTGTTTCCTCATGCTCCATAGTGGGTATCCATTATCAAGCATGTAACGTGCAATCTCCTTTTTGATTGGCGGATTTGCTTTTGAGAGATGAGCTGCCACTATATCCGCTGCTGTGTTCTGGACCAAATGAAGTTTTTCCACTTTAAATGGCTGTAAATAATGCATTCTGGGCAATAAAGGCTTCGTGTACAGGGAAACCATGTTACTCCAGGTTAAGCCAGTGAACTGTACAGCTAGCTGGAGTTCACCGTGATTCTTCAAACGAGAAGGACGTAGAACTAATAGTGGATAGTAATGTGTGTGGATACGATTCACTTCCAAAGTCTGGAGCTGAATACACACTTTACCAATCCTAGTATCTTTCTTGTCTTTCATGCAATCGTCAAAAATGCCAATCCTAATTACTGTACAGGGATCGTAAACCTCCCAAGCATTTTGCTCGTTCCAACTAGGCTCTTGAGAGTTGATGACTGTTCTGGTGCGTACCCATTTGTTTCCATACTTGACTACACAATATGCATCTGTACTATTCATTTCACCATCTATTTGCTTCTTCATTGGTGGTAGACCCCGGGCGCTCAAAATGGTTAATTGAAGTCTCCCGATGCTATCTTTCTTCAAATGCTTTGCTGTAGGCTGAAAATCACCATGTACACAGTCAGAAACATGGTAACCTGCCTCCAAACAAAGTTTGAGAAGGATCTTCCCTTGTTTCTTTTTTCTGAATCCCTCACGGTCAGAAGAAGATACTTCGTTGAGGGTGAACCACCGTGGTTGGAGGGGCTTTGTGGAATCAAATCTTCGTGGGATGCTACTCAAGGGCACAACTACCTTCCCTATCAATTCATATAGTTTAAATGTAATTCTATCGGCAACTTTGATGATAAGGAAATCATCCCTCATGTCTTCAGAAACTACAAATATCTTCTCCTCATTCCAAACAGGATTACCGTCAAATACTTTGGAGATTTTGGTTACACCGACCTGATCCCTAAGCCGTAACCTAGCTTCAAATTCAGGTGGATTATTTTTGTAGAATGGTGCAAGATCCCGAGCTTCGATAATACATATCCTTAGATAACACAAATTAGGAGAGAAATGAATCGCAGGCAACCCCATTCTGGCTGTTACTGCATTGATGAAATCACTTCCACTTTCCCGTCTCGGGGTTGCTACAGAAGTCGATTCATCATATGGTGATGCACCACTTATGGTCCGATCAAAGTGGAACAACGTGAATTCCTTCATATCTTCCCAATCTGCACCACCAGCCTCAAACGTCTTGCTGTCATGGTCTTTGACTTCATGTACTGTGGATGCTCTTTCAATCCTCAAAGGATGTCGTGGTTGTTGATTTTCGTAATAGTAATTCTGTGCTCGAACGGTGTAGATTCTAAGAGCAATATCACCTCGACCATGGGAAAAAGAACCTCGTTTACAGAGCGGATATCTCTGGACAACAGCTTCTGACTCCAACAGCGACACTGAGGTACCATAAATTTGAACACAACCAAGGAATTCCTTGTGGTAGCTGGCAGGATGATCATCGTAAAGGGTGACTTGGATGATGGAGTTATGAAGATTTCGTGGGTTTTGGATGTCAAAGACAAGCTTGTCATTCCAGGTTGGATAGAGGTCCTGAATCTTGGTTTGGGTGCGCTGCCTATGGCCGTTGAAATCAACTTCAACAAAGGGGCGGGCTGAGCCATGGTGATCTGTAGGCAAGAGGTCTCGAGCATTGAGCACTTCCACTATCAGCTTCGCCATCGATGATGTGATCCAGCCAAGTCAACGAATAATGTATAGTAATATACAAGGGGCGATGTTTGAATACAAAGTCAACGCCTTTTCTTTTAATTCAAGATTGTTTTGATTAGTCTACGTTCTAGACTAGTAGACTTTACTGCAGTTTGATCTTAGAGAAAAAACAAGTTTAAAAAGAGAGTCAAATATAAGCAGGAGCCAATTTCTCAGATAGCGTTTATTTTTATAATTTTTTTTCTAAAAATACATAATTTCTTTCAAAATACCATTCATTTGTATGAAAAGTTCTTATATTCTACAATATACAAACTATTTTGGTAAAAAAATCAATGTTGTAGAACTCACTAAAAGGTAGTTGAGTGGTCAACTGACATATTCGGGGAGTACTCGGATTAAAACGTTTTAGCGCAAATCATAGCCTACATAAATCATAAGCCCACTGCCGATAGCTAGACCTTTTTTTAAAAAAAATCAGGCCTTTTACCCTACATAAGTCATAAGCTCGTATTGCATCAGAGTTTTAAGGGAGCCGGTTAGCGTATACATCATTCAACATCTTGGATGAGCGGGAACAAATAAGCGTCAAGCAAACATGAGATATCGACTCAACCATCAGCTCTTTGATCTTAGGTGAACACATTTATAAGAAAATGAAAACATCTTTCTTGAGTTTTTATATGTTAATATACACATATAGACATTTATGTATAAACACATAGAAATGTTTGTGACGGATTTTCGGTGCATACATTTTGTGATGGATTTTCAGCGGACATTTTTATTGGATTTGTGAGAACACAACTTGTTAGATCTTTTGTATTGTGTTCAATATATTTCAGTGAAATGTGTTAGTACATATCATAGTTTAAGTTATTTTGTGTACAACCGTAAATGTATAAATACCAGTTTGTAAACCTTAAATCACTAAGCAATTCAATATTTCATATTCACCGTGTGTTCTTAGTCCTTAGATATGTTCTATGATACTTGATACATCATTGTCTGATCTACAACATTCATTCGTTCTATGATCTACAAGATTCATACGTTCTATGATCTACAACATTCATAAGTTCTATGATCTACAACATCATTTGTGCGATTGCTTCCATGTGATTAATATTTGATATAATTGGGTCCCGCAATTGGTATCAGAGCACGATAGTGGATCACAAGGTGAGATTATTATATTCAGATTTGTGTTTTCTTGATTGACATTCTGGTTCGTTTTTTTTGTTCACTGTTATCATTAGTTTCTATAAGTTTTATTGAAATTGAGAATTTGATTGTGTTCTACTACTAATTTTGAGTTTGATTGGCTTGAAAAACAGCAAAATCATTCTTTATAACTTGATTTAGATATGAATTTTGTTTGACGTTACTAGGTTTTATACGAAGGCTGTTTTTCAAGATTTGATCATCAATAAGGTTGTATCAATCGAAATTGGAGATTGATTTGTGATTTGATAGTGTTTTCGAGAAAAATAGGTCAAGTAGAATCAAAGATTAATTTCGGGTTTTAGATAAACTTTTGGTTCTACAGTTTGGTAAATCGTTGTAGTACGTTCTTCAGGCCTTGAGTCACCTATCGCAAACCACTTCCAATTGCCATCTAATTCACCTCAAGTGAATCGCTATCTTGAACATTTCACTGGATCGCCAACCTCAACCCTCAAGGGAATCGCCAACCATTTTTTTCTTGGAATCTCCAACACCTTTTCTTTAACTCCAATCGCCAACCCTCGATCCGAGCATCAGGGTGTTATGTACTTGGCAGGAATTATTGGCTTTAAGAATCTTCAAAATGCATTATCATTATTGAAGTCTTACTAGCTAAGTTTGAAATCAATTTTTGCTGAAATTACGTTTTATCTTTCTACTCAAAGATCCATTGTCAAATCAATCATGTCTAGTGAAAAAGAAGTCTCTGAATTGCAAAATAAATTGAAAGAACTTTGATATTATTTTGATCTTCGTCAAGAATTAGGAGAGACTCAAAAAGAGAGCATATAATTTGGAAGAAGAACATGTCGAACTTATTCTACAACTTTTTGAATTCACTAATAATTATTACATATTAGAAGAGTTAATCTACTTTTAAAATTAAAAAATTGGAACAAGATTTACAAAATTTGCAGGTTAGTTGTAAACACCCAAGTCAAAAATCAACCACATAAATCATAAGCTATAAGTTCTTCTTATTCTAAAAGTGCGTAAAAGTATAAATCTTCCAAAGGTAAAGAAATCGAGGTAGTTCCTATAAAAGTCCATATAGGTGAATCATCAACAAGTATTGTGCACCCGAAAATCTTCTATTCTAAGGCTGCCCATCCTCCACTTAAATCTTATACATAGAATTTTTAAAGAGGGTAAAGCTTCGAAGAAAACTTTGGAATGAGAGTAAGGAAAATTTTGAAGGAATGAAAAAGCAACATCTTCCTCAAAACATTTGTGTTTCTTTTTCTCATGTTACTCGTCACATTAACAAGAATCGTGTTGTTTGTCGTGATATGACCAAGGCTGCATGTTTTAATGATCATTCACATTATCATGCACATAACCTGTTTGTTCATCATCCTTCTAAGAAAATTGGTGTTCATAACTCCATAAATCATAATTTTGTTCATTTGGGCATCTTAGTCAAACAAAATCATCCTTAAATGCTAACATAAATGCATGTCTTTTCATATCCGTTTGTGATTTGCTCTATTAAATGCACAAAACCACATCAATTTGCACAGGAGACATCAACTTACAAGATTAAGGGGATGCAAAGTTTTGAAAAAAATAATCTAAAATCAATGCTAAAAATCAAGAGCTACTTTCGAGAAGGGTACATTTTTGTTTTGATGAAAAATTACAAGAATATTTTGTGTTTATGCTCAAGATCACAAGCTCCGGTGATGAAGTATCATTTTGTTTTATGCTTTAGTCGTCTTTATGGTTAATTGTAAATTAAACATAAAGGGAGAGATTGTTTACATCCCTTGTATTGTGTTCAATCTATGCGGACAATAACGGTGGGATAGCGGTTAGCGGACCTTGGCAAAATAAAGGTGGGAAATAGCAGAGGCACTAATAGCACCGCTATTTGAGCACTATTTTCCTTCTTCTTTGATGGCACCCGAAGCAGTCCAACCTTCGTCTTCCTTCAACGTCAACTGCTCCAGCCTTCATCTTCCTTCGACGTCAAATGCTCACACTCCACGGTCGACAAATCAAAACTCCACAGTAGATTCCCATATTACTATTTACTAAATTAGTGTACTAAGTTTTGTACAATGCTTTTAATTAATGTTTTATGATTTTAATTATATATATATATATATATTACGTAATATTAAAAACCGCTATCTCACCGCGATAACCGCTATCCCGAATCAACGACCTTAACTGCTATTTGATTTCCAACCATGATAACTGCATAGTATTCAATATAACTTAGTGAAGTTTGTTAGTACATATAACATTAGTCATAGTTTAGGGTATTTTATGTAAATACCGTGAAGGTATAAATACAAGTTTGTAAATCCCAAATCACTAAGCAATTCAATATCTCTTATTCACCGTGTGTTCTTAGACGTGTTCTATGATATTCAAACATACATTCTATGATCTACAATATCATTGTGTGATTGCTTCAATAATCAATATGATTGATACTTGATACAAATGGATTCTAACCAAATTTGATGTCACATTTGCGACGGAATTTCCAACGGATACCTTTTGTGATGGAAGTTGGATAGATTTCCAACACATACATTTTGTGACGGGGATGGTCTTCCAACAAATTTTTTATGACATGCTTTGGACACAAATCTGTGGTAATTGCTACTTTTCTAACGAATTTCCGACATCCTTCATCAGATGAATATCCGTCATAAATCCTTCAAAAAGCGGTTCTTGCCCTAAGCTACCATAAATTTCTATCGGATTTTGTCCGTCGAAAGATAGCTGATTTTTAGTTGTGGTGGTTCTCACTTTAAACCAACCTTATTGGGGCATGCACTCTGTAGTAGCATTATATTATCACAATTTACTATCTTCATAACATTTAAGAGCTTCTTGTTAGTGTAAATATGAGTATGCATAATCACAGTCATCTTGTAACCTTTTATTGAGTATTTGAGTAGTTAGTTTTAAATAATCCTACCTGCATTTGTATTAGGATTCAAAATGGAATCCTCCTAACTTTACAAAGAAAATCTGTTATTATTTTTAGTATGATGAAGTTGGATTCCAAAGTTCTAATCTACAATTATCTTTTCTGTAGTATCATTTATGTTTAATTAGAATTTGTTTTTCTATATTATCTTTAGTGTTAAGAATCTATTTTTAACAGACAGATGTTTTGTCACAAGTACATAACATCCTTTGCTTATGAGTGTGAATGTGAAGTTGTGAGTTCTGGAAATGGTTTACAAATTACAATGAATATGTTTACAATTATGTATTAGTCTTTTTGAAAGTAGCCCAATGATACTTGAACTAGGGGTGTAATCGAGCAGAGCCGAGCTGACACAGTGCCAAGCTTGAGCTCGACTCGGTTCTAAAGCTCGAGGCTCGAAACTCGACTCGAGCTCAGTCGAGCATTAATTTTCAAGCTCGAGTTTGACTCAAGTAAGTAATCGACACTCTCGAGCTCGACTCGACTAAAATCAATTTAATAAATTTTTGTATCAACAAATGTTAAAATACATTCCGGAATTTAAATTTCACATTTTCGAACAACAATTAACAACTAGCTATTAAGGGTATAAAAGTAAATGGTTTGTATGTAAAAGGGTAAAATGGTAATTTAGTATAAGCTCGATTAGGCTCGCGAGCCTGACGAGCTGAGTATTTCAAAGCTCGAACTCGGCTCAACACCCTACTCGAGTAGCTTGAGCTCGAGCTTGACTCGATTCAGCTCGAGTCGATTTTGGTTATTTTTCAAGTCGGTCTCGAGTAGCTCGTGAGTCATCTCGGCTCGATTACACCCCTATCTTGAACTAATAAGAGAGTTTTTGCTTAGTTGAATTCTTGCATGCTTGAAATAATGTGCTTGTTTTGTATTTGTAAGTTTATGTTTTGTATCTACTTGAATTAATGTGTTTGTATACTAATGTTTGATAATCTATGGTTTTGTGCATTGTCATGTTGTAGAATTGATCAATTGGAAAGTAGATTTGTCTCAAATAGTTTAATTGTTCAAGCTAATTTCATGAGGTTTTATCCTTCTAAGCCTGATCACTATTTTATTTTATGTCTTCTTTGTTTGGTCACTTTTTTTAATTGTTTGATATGTCTTCTTTGATGTGTTGTAAATTCACACATAAGGTCATTATTAGGCTATTTTGCCTGGGGTTTGAAAAATCAATGAACCGGCCCCGTCTACGTCATGCCTACCACATACCCTACACATCCCTGGAATTGGATATCGTTGTTGTGTTGTAACGCTGCCAAATTTATAGGGGTATTGCACTTTCATCTTTATTGCTTCTTGTGATTTATATACTACTTTATTTATATTTACTCTGTTGTTAGGGGTGTACGTTCGGATGAATCAGTCTAATCTGATTGGATTTCGGTTTTGAAAAATGAGATCCAATCCATCCAAACAATCTTAAGATCCGAATCAAACCATCCAAATTACAATTCGGTTGGATCGGTTTATACAATTCGGTTTTCATTCTTACATAAATACATGTGTAAAGAGTCAAGATATTTTAAAAACTAGATTTGATATGTATACCATTGAAGATTAAAATATAGTTGTCCGGTTACAATAACTAGTGGGACTGCTTTGTCATAAATATATAATTAAAAATAATAAGTTATAAATTAACATGTATATGATACGTATAGATTACTTTGCTCCAGTAGTGTTATATATATATATATATATTCTTATCCGGTTTATTTAGTTTATTCGGTTTGGATAATCGCAACCAGAACCAAACCAAAATCCATAGTAATTATTCGGTTTTGATCCGATCCAATCCAAAAATCTAAAATATCCTAACCAAATATATAGTCCGATCCAAAAGTTTCGGTTCAGTAATTCGGTTTAATCCGATCAGTGAAGGTAATTATAGCGATTCTACTTTTACAAGCTTAGGCATTGAATAAGTTCTAATACCTTCACAACAAACATCCAAATCAAGCATCGTTCACCTATCAATGCACCTATGGTGACTCAATAAGCTTCATATCAATGTATCCTTAGATTAGTAACATCAACAATGGCTTACCTACTCCCCTCGATGTCGACCCCAGCTTCACCTACGTTCACTGCAAGAAAAAAGACCTTTAGCGGCGACAATTGTCGTCGCAAAAGGTCAAATTGTCGCCTCATAAACTTTATTGCGGCGACATGTCGCCGCAAAAAACTTGCGCCAAAAAACTATTTGCGACGACACAAGTAAGTATTAGCGGCGACACACAACGTACCAACAATTTGCCACCTGTCCACTATTTGCGGCGACAATTTTAGTTTTTGCGGCGACATATATTATATTATTTATAAATAAAGAATAATATATTTAATACTTTTTGTGGCGACAATTATTATTTAATTCTTTTAAAATTCATTATATATTTAATTCTTTTTGCGGTGACAGATACTATATTATTTTTTAAATAAAAATTAAAATAGAATTTCACAGTGTTGCCGCTAAAGGTCTTTTGCGGCGACATGTCACCGCAAAAACTCCTTTTTTTTCCTAGAGCAGCTTGCTGTAATTTGTGTTTCCACCCGGTATTTCCGGGTTAATAATCATAAACCTGCTATATTACCAGAAAAGCAACAAAAATATAACAATACACCATATGAAACGAGGTCAAATAGCTACTTGATACAAAACAAACGATAGTTTGAATGTCAACATAAATGTTTTAAACCAAATGTCATGTTTGTTAACAAACTAATTATCGCTACTGTCTTCATCGTTAGACTCTTCATCACGAGGCATATTGGTGTTGAGCTGATTCTGATTTTGAGTGGAAGAGGGAAGATTGACACTAATATCTGCCTGTACTAAAGCTTGATAGATTGCCTGTGTATTATTCTCTTGAAAACGTAGCTGATTTTGAATCTGGGAACATTGAGACTCAAACATTTCATCTACCTCGGCCTATGTATACAATCGTCCGGTGGCACGTGATTGTGCGCTCCATCTTTGCGTGGACGAAGATGAAGAAATTAAAGTTCTACCTACTCCACGAACATGTCCACGACGTTCACCCAACACCGACCGCAGGATTTCTTCTTCGCTCAACGGACTCTGGCTCCCAACTTGACCGTCCCTTAAAAAGACCATATGGCGCTGTGTAATTATAAGACAAGAATGATTGTTATGGGATAAATAGAACATATATATATATATGTGTGTGTGTGTGTTAAGTATATAAAACATAAATAATTACGTACATGGTCAAGAGCCTCGTGAGTAAAGACGCCATTGCAGGTAAATGACCGGAAGGTGACCGGCGGCAGGGAGGTGTTAGGCGACAGGGAAATGACCGGAAGGATAGATAGGAGGAGAACAAACAACCTCCAAATCAAAAAACCATACATTAACAACAAAAATTAACCGAAAACAGCAAAAGAAACAGAAAAACTTACTTACCGGCGGTGGAGCGGCGGCAGGGGTGGAGGAGGAGAAGAGAGAAGGCGTGGACCTTTTGCACGTGGGGTCTACGACGACTGACTTCGGCTTGTGGGGCGACAGTGACGGCGAGATCTCGTGGGCGTGGAGGGGACGGCGGTCGATCGAGAGCACAAAAAGAGGAGAGAATGAGAAAAAACAAAGACCTGCAACCTAATATGTAACACCCACAAACCTGGGTTAGGAGATTATCAGGTTAGCGGTATGTGCTTATCTGATTTTATGTTATTAAGTGGTTAATTTTGTAATTAATTAATCTAATCTAAGTATGTGTTAATATAAATATTCATGTATTTTATTGTATGTATGTTTATAACCGTATGCATGTATGTATGCATGTATTTAGTTGTGTACGTGTTGGGGTATGAGTAATTAGAAGTGGGTTTTTGCCACCTCTTTCTATATTGCATGTATATGTGTAAGGGGTTTAGCTAAACATTCATTATCTCAAAATTCAAGAAAGTGTAGTGTGTGTTTGGTGTGTTTACTCTGCTGAAGAAGAAGAACAAGATAAAACAATCAGAATTTCATACATTCAATCCCAAAATATCAAGTTAAAGGTTAGATATATATTTTGTTATGTTTAAATGTTAGTTTGGGTAAGATTGATGATTGAAATAATCAGGAATATATGAAGAACATGGGAATCGGTTTTGATGAAATATAAGTTATTGTGGGTTTTGTGTGTTCATATGATTTATGTGTTTAAAATGATGTTTTGATGCATGAATCTGTGTTTAAATATGTTTAAACATAAACATTATGAATTCTGGGTTTGAGTTGATATAATGAAGTTATGATGTTCTCGGATTTGGTCAAAGAAGATGGTGAAAACCGATACATATGAAATCCGAGGGTAGGAAATCCGATTACCTTGAAACCAAGAGATTGAATCCGGAACTCCAAATCCGATGAAAGCAAATCCGATACCCTCAAATCCGAAAACATGATATCCGGAAGTCTTGATAACCGACACTCAAATCCTATACTCCAAAAATCCTACACTTGAGAATCCGAGACTAGAAAACCTATAAGAATCCGATTCATCCTAAATCCGAAACATTGGTGAATTCCGATAAGTGCTAGAATCCGGAAGTTTGTAATCCGAAACCCAAATCCGTTAGAGTGGAAATCCGAGTGTTAGGAATCCGAGTACTTGAAATCCGATTGAAAGAATCCGACTATGGTGAAATCCGATACTTGTGATTGGCGGATTCCTAAATCCGATAGAAACTGAAATCCGATAGTTTTGGGAAATCTGACACTTTGTGTTTGGATTTGGATTTGTTTATTGTTTGTTAGTTTCATGAATGAATTATAAATATATGGATATATGTGTTTAGGAGATTGAAACTGATTTGGTTATTGCTGTGTTTTCAGGCAATCCAAAGACTCGGTAATATTAGACTTCTGAGTACGTGCTGAAATAGAGGTGAGTAGACGTTAATCGCGGATGGTAAAGATTACAGTTAATGTTATTGATGTGATGCATGATTGTGATTGAGATTGGATTGATTGAACTGCTTATTGTGTTATTGATTGTTGATATCTGCTGCATGACTATTTGGTCGATACGCACTCTTAGGAAGATTTTGAGTTGCGTTGGGAAGTCAACTATACGTGGACTTGGGATGGGCTCGTCTACTGGTTGGTTGAACAGTAGTAGCCCTTCTGTTGCATATGTTGCTTCAGAGGTGGAGTTTACTGTGCCAATTCAGTGGAGAGCTATAGGTAAACCTTTGCTTTGGCCGGCATTGGTTGTAGGTTCTGCGCCGAACCACCCGTCTTCTCGGATATGTGATTACATGTTTTGATATTGATTGTGAATGTTTGCTTTTGGTGTTTAGTTTCTACTCACTTAGCTTTGTGCTAATTCCCATCGGTTGATGTTTTGCAGGTTCGTGTTTATAGTTGCAGAAGGAAGAGTTGACCACACTCTGATACTTGTTTTAAAAAGACGTGCCAGTTATTTTGTAACACCAAACAGTTGTAGTTATTATGGTTTTGAACAAGTGTGGTATAATTGTAAATTTTGGTTTATATGTAATTAAGTTTGTTGAATTAAAGCTTCCGCAGTGCAATTAAAAAAATGGCTTGTTATTTTACGGTGTTACAGTTTGGTATCAGAGCCTAGGTTTGACGATGCATGCACGGCTAGAGTGTTGCATTCCCAAATCTTGGCTCGTGACGGTTCAAGCTTTCCTTCGAGGGAATTAGGGTGAGTTAGAGTTGTCTGTAATAGTTAGTATTTTGGCACCAGTAATCGAGGATTTAGATAATGTAAACGAAGATGGAACATCTGGTTAAGAATAAGAGGAAGATCACAGTGAATATATCTTTAAACTGGAAAATGAACGGATGGATCTTAGAAATAAGGTCCATAACATGGAACAAAGATTGAACCAACCTGAACCAACCCCTGTACCAACTGCGATTCCCACACAGGCAACCATACCACCTGTAACCGATGACACAAATGATGCAACAACCATTCTACTACCCATATCCTCAACCAGGAGCCTACCCTTTTGCTTTTCCAGGGTATAAGCAACCATGCACTTATAAACAGTTTCTTGACTGCAAGCCTTCTGAATACCGAGGGAGTTATGATCCCAGTATCACCTTAAACTGGCTGAGGGAGATGGTGAAGGCACTGGATGCCTGTAATTGCGAAAATGAACTCAAAGTGAAGTATGCATCGAGGATGCTTAAAGGAGATGCTATGGTTTGGTGGGATTCTATTACCGGCCACTTTACTGAGCAGCAACGAGAGAGCATCGCCTGGAGTCAATTCCAGGAGAAACTATGCGAGCAATATTGTGGTACCTTCGAGATTGCCAAAATCAAGAAGAAATTTATGGATCTGCAGATGACCGGAAACATGACTGTAGATCAACTCATCAAGCAATTCAACGAAAAGATGAGATTTGTCAAACACTGGGTGCCTGATGAAGAATCGAAGATTGCCCATTTTGTGGGGGCACTGCATTCGGATCTCTGTAGCGCCACCAAGTGGGCTACCACTTTATCCCATGCTTTCACTTTAGCCAAATCGGTTGAAGGGGATTTGATCGCGAGGAACAGGCTGAGTGGGGAGAGAATCTCCCAACAAAAGTCAAGGTTTGAACATTACAACACCCAACAGAGGCAAGGAGGGCAGGGTAGTGGAAGTAGACAAGGGAGCAGAATAGGAGGCCTACTTCAGGTGGGTCTACTCAAAGGGCACCTTGGTGTAACAGGTGCAAATCCTATCACCATGGGTAGTGTACACCCCAGTCTATGCGATGTGTGAAGTGTGGCCAGTTTGGCCATGACCTGAAAAATTGCAGACTACCGAGGAGTGTCCGCTGGAATTGCCAAAAGGAGGGGCACGGGGTTGGTGACTGTCTGCTGAGCAAGAAAACAGGGTCAGGGTCAGGAGGGGGAGGAGCTGGGGGATCATCTTCAGCCGGTCAGAAAAGAAAGAACCCACCCACTACCAAGGGTCGGGTATTCAAGATGATTGTGGATGATGCCACTACCACAGATGATGTTATAACCAGTATGTTTATGATAAACTCTACTCCTGCTAGAGTATTATTTGACTCACGGGCAAATCGCTCCTTTGTATCTGTAGAATTCTGTGGTAGGTTAAATGTGCCTGTAATTGAACTTGCTACTGCTTTAGAGATAGAGGTAGTTGATGGTATGATGGTTCCGGTCACGACTGTTGTGGCTGGAGCCAAGATAGACATAGATGGTACATGCTTTCCTGTTTATGTAATGTCATTATCTAGGTTCGATGTGGTGCTCGGGATGGATTGACTGAGTCTGAATCAAGCCAGTATCAAGTGCCACAGGATGTTGATCTCCTTTCCATTGGCGGATGGCACACGGGTAGTAGCAAGGGGTGAGAAGGATGGGTCTGTGATTCCGATTATCTCGTGTTTAAAAGCTAAAAAGGCGTTGGATAAAGGTTGTGAATCGTATTTTTCATATGTAATTGACGGTAAGAAAGAGAAGCAGACAATGAACGACATCCGTGTGGTAACGGAATACCCGGAGATGTTTCTAGAGGAATTACCAGGACTGCCTCCAGTTCGTGAGGTAGAGTTCAAGATAGATTTAATTCCTGGTTCCCGACCAGTAGCAAAGGCTCCATATAGGTTGGCACATTCAGAGATCCAAGAGATGATGACTTAGATACAGGATTTGTTAGACAAAGGCTTCATCTGTCCAAGTTCATCTCCGTGGGGTGCACCGGTTCTGTTAGTAAAGAAGAAAGATGGTACATTGCATATGTGTATCGATTACCGGGAATTGAACAAGAGAACGATAAAGAACAAGTATCCGTTGCCAAGAATTGATTATTTATTTGATCAACTACAGGGAGCTTCGTTCTTTTCTAAGATTGATTTGAGATCAGGTTATCATCAGGTACGTGTTTCAGAGGAAGACGTGTCAAAGACAGCTTTTCGTACGCACTACGGGCACTACGAGTTCTTGGTTATGCCATTCGGCTTAACCAATGCACCTGCGATCTTTATGGATTTAATGAACAGAGTCTGTCGACAATTCCTGGATGATTTTGTAATAATCTTCATCGATGACATACTGATTTATTCAAAGACTAAGAAGGAACACGAATAGCATTTGAGACAGATTCTGGAGACTCTGAAGAAAGAACATCTATTTGCTAAGTTCTCAAAATGCGAATTTTGGTTGAGAGAAGTACAATTCTTGGGACATGTGATATGTAACGAGGGAGTAAAAGTAGATCCTTCGAAGGTGGAAGCAGTTATGAACTGGAATGCCCCAAGACACCGTCTGAGATCAAGAGTTTTCTGGGGTTAACTGGATACTACCGCAGGTTTATTAAAGACTTCTCCAAGATTGCAGGTCCGTTGACTAAGCTGACTCGAAAAGACGTGAAGTTTGTATGGGATAGTGAACAGGATAAAGCCTTCCAGATGTTGAAACAGTTGTTATGTCAGGCCCCCATTCTTGCATTGCCAAGTGGATCAGATGATTTCATAGTTTATTACGATGCATCGTTTGCCGGTTTGGGCTGTTTACTTATGCAGAGGGATCGGGTGATTGCGTATGCTTCAAGACAGTTGAAACCCCATGAGAAGAATTACCCGACACATGATTTGGAGCTGGCAGCAGTTGTTTTTGCCCTTAAGCTATGGAGACACTACCTGTATGGCACCAAGTGCGTGATTTGTACTGATCATAAGAGCCTACAGTACGTATTTACACAGAAAGAATTGAACATGAGACAGAGACGATGGGTGGAGTTGATAAAAGATTATGATTGTGAGATCAGATACCACCCTGGGGAAGCGAATGTGGTAGCATATGCCTTAAGCCGCAAGGGAGCGGGAAGTTCTATCCAGTTCATGCGCATGGAAATCGTATCTGACTTAGTGGATAGACTAAAGTCTGCCTAGCTCGAAGCTCTTAAGGAGGAAAACTTGAAGAATGAACTAATGAGAAAATGTAAGGATGAACTTGCTGATGATTCTCGTGGATTGAAAATATTTAAGACTCGTGTGTGGGTGCCTATGCTTGGAGAATTGAGAAAGTTGATTTTAATCGAAGCACACAAGTCGAGACTGTCTGTACACCCAGGAAGCACTAAAATGTACAACGATTTGAAAGTGCTTTACTGGTGGCCTACTATGAAGGCAGATGTGGCATATTTTGTGGAGTCATGCCATATCTGTGTACAAGTAAAGGTAGAACATCAGAAACCTTACGGATCCTTAAGCAGTTGGAGATTCCTGAGTGGAATTGGGAGCATATAACGATGGATTTCGTGACTAAACTTCCGCGAACTCAGAAGAATCATGACATGATTTGTGTGATTGTGGATCGGCTGACAAAGAGCGCTCATTTTCTGTCTACATGTGAGGCAGCTTCTCTGAGTAAGTTGGCTCAACTATAAATAGACGAGATTGTTGCAAGGCATGGTATACCGCTGTCAATTGTATCTGACAGAGACTCCAGATTCGTTTCTAACTTCTGGAGGAGTTTACAGAGGGAATTAGGGACGAGGATTAATTTGAGTACGGCTTATCATCCCCAGACTGACGGTCACACTGAACGAACCATACAGACACTCAAAGATATGTTACGTGCTTGTGTACTTGAGTATGGGGGATCTTGGGATTCGCACCTGCCATTGATAGAGTTTGTGTACAATAATTCTTACCACTCCAGTATTAGGATGCCTCCGTACGAAATGTTATACTGCTGTCGCTTCCGTACTCCGACGTGTTGGTTAGAGGCTGGTGAGAAGCAGTTTGCAGGGCCCGAGATAGTTCAGATAACAGCTGGTAAGGTTGCAATTGCCAGAGACAAGTTGAAGGCTGCCAGAGATAGACAGAAAATGTACGCAGATCTATGACGTCGTCCGGTAAAGTTTGATGTGGGAGAGTTATTGTACTTGAAGGTCTCTCCATGGAAGGGTGTAATTCGTTTTGGAAAACGCAGCATTACATTGGTCCCTTCCTCATACGGTAGATAGTACAGCAGAACTTGCAGGAATTCACGACACGTTTAACGTCTGGAAATGCAAGGTTGATGTTGAAAGTCAGAGTATTGATTCAAAGAAGAGATTGATAGAGAAACCCGTTGAGCTATTAGACGCAAAGTGACCAAGCTCCGAAAGAAGCAGATACCACAGTCTAGGTTCTGATTTAACATGGGAGACTGAGGTAGAGATGAGAGAAAGATATCCCCGCTTGTTTGAGCAAGAAGGGATTCCGAGGACGGAATCCTCTTAAGGGGAGAGATTTGTAACACCTGCAAACCTGGAGCTAGGAGATTAGAAGGTTAGCGGTATGTGCTTATATGATTTTATGTTATTAAGTGGTTAATTATTTAATTAATTAATCTAATATAAGTATATGTTAATATAAATATTCATGTATTTTATTGTATTTATGTTTATAACCGTATGCATGTATGTATGCATGTATTTAGTTGTGTACGTGTTGGGGTATGAGTAATTAGAGGTGGGTTTTTGCCACCTCTTGCTATATTGCATGTATACGTGTAAGGGATTTAGCTAAACATTCATTATCTCAAAATTCAAGAAAGTGTAGTGTGTGTTTGGTGTGTTTACTCTGCCGAAGAAGAAGAACAAGATAAAACAATCGGAATTTCATACATTCAATCCCAAAAAATCAAGTTAAAGGTTAGATATATATTTTGTTATGTTTAAATGTTAGTTTGGGTAAGATTGATGATCGAAATAAACATGAATATATGAAGAACATGAGAATCGGTTTTGATGAAATATAAGTTATTGTGGGTTTTGTGTGTTCATATGATTTATGTGTTTAAAATGATGTTTTGATGCATGAATCTGTGCTTAAATATGTTTAAACATGTTTCTATTATGATTTGGTTAAAGAAGATGGTGAAAACCGACATCTGTAAAACCGATACATTTGAAGCCAAGAGATTGAATCCGGAACTCCAAATCCGATGAAAGCAAATCCGATATCCTCAAATCCGAAAACATGATATCCGGAAGTCTTGATAACCGACACTCAAATCCTATACTCCAAAAATCCTACACTTGAGAATCCGAGACTAGAAAACCTATAAGAATCCGACTCATCCTAAATCCGAAACATTGGTGAATTCCGATAAGTGCTAGAATCCGGAAGTTTGTAATCCGAAACCCAAATCCGTTAGAGTGGAAATCCGAGTGTTAGGAATCCGAGTACTTGAAATCCGATTGAAAGAATCCGACTATGGTGAAATCCGATACTTGTGATTGGCGGATTCCTAAATCCGATAAAAATTGAAATCTGATAGTTTTGGGAAATCCGACACTTTGTGTTTGGATTTGTATTTGTTTATTGTTTGTTAGTTTCATGAATGAATTATAAATATATGGATAGATATGTTTATGAGATTAGACTTCTAAGTACGTGCTGAAATAGAGGTGAGTGGACGTTAATCGCGGATGGTAAAGATTACAGTTAATGTTATTGATGTGATGCATGATTGTGATTGAGATTGGATTGATTGAACTGTTGATTGTTGATATCTACTGCATGACGATTTGGTCGATACACGCTCTTAGGATGATTTTGAGTTGCGTTGGGAAGTAAGCTATACGTGGACTTGGGATGGGCTCGGCTACTGGTTGGTTGAACAGTAGTAGCCCTTGTGTTGCATATGTTGCTTCAGAGGTGGAGTTTACTGTGCCAATTCAGTGGAGAGCTATCGGTAAACCTTTGCTTTGGCCGGCATTGGTTGTAGGTTCTGCGCCGAACCGCCGGTCTTCTCGGATATGTGATTACATGTTTTCATATTGATTGTGAATATTTGCTTTTGGTGTTTAGCCTCTACTCACTTAACTTTGTGCTAATTCCCCTCGGTTGATGTTTTGCAGGTTCGTGTTTGTAGTTGCAGAAGGAAGAGTTGACCACACTCTGATACTTGTTTTAAAAAGAGATGAGCGAGTTATTTTGTAACACCAAACAGTTGTAGTTATTATGGTTTTGAACAAATGTGGTATAATTGTAAATTTTGGTTTATATGTAATTAAGTTTGTTGAATTAAAGCTTCCGCAGTCCCATTAAAAAATGGCTTGTGATTTTACGGTATTACATAATAAATCGTAACACTTTTTGCAGCGTCACTTTTTGCGGCGACATTCCACTATTTGCGGCGACATATAATTAATTAGAATTAAAAAAAAGGAAACTGCATTTGCGGCGATGTGACATCTTTTGCGGCAACATGAATTATTTTCGGTGGGAAAATACCCCGCCATTTTTTTCGTGGAAATAAAAAATATAAAAATTAAATCATTAGAGCATTAGCGGCGACACTATTTGCGGCGACATAATAGTTTTTGCGGCGATATGTAATGACTTAGAATTAAAAAAAGGAAAATTAATTAGCGGCGACACTATTTACGGCGAAAAGTGTCTTTTTGCGGCGACGTGAATTATTTTATGTGGAAAAATGTCCCGCCATTATTTTCGCGAAAATAAAAAAATAAAACTTAAATCATTAGAGTATTAGCGGCGACATATGTCGCCGCAAAAAGTCTTTGTTGAAAGTCAAGCCACCTTGACTCGAATTTTGTCTTTTAGTGGACCTTTTGAGGCGACATTTGTCGCCGCTAATTAATGTCGACGCAAAAAGTGTTTTTTCTTGTAGTGGTTAGGTGGTCTAACACCTGCGACAACACCGTGAGAGTTCTAGTTTTTAGGTCTCTTGGATCATGGGGATTCCGCATGTAAACAGAGTCGACTTCTTGGAGTCATCACCCACAATTTTTTGTGTTTCAATTGATAAATCAAACTATCCCTCTTCTCCAAGCCACCACCGAAAGCCTTTGTTTAGTGCTTCATTTCTACCTTCCTTGGTAAGGGGAACCGCATGTAAGTCACCATATTGGAAAGCACATCATGTAAGTTTTTCCCTACATTCACCGTTGATAATCCATCCTCCGGCACTCCAGTTTTGACCAAGTTGCTTGTTTGGCGTTTGTTCTCTTCCGTTACTTAGCAAGTTAGATCATGTTTCTTTTAGATGGTAGTTTTTTTTATTTGATAAACGTTTAGGGTGGCGGAATACCCATCATTCCATCTTTACACCTCACCGTTTACATCTCCCCCCTCGATCTTTTAACTCAAATAAATCACTCTAGTACTCATCTTTCTCTCTCACCATCCCACTTATCCATCTATCCCTCGCTAGCAACGGTCAAATGAGAGAAACAACTCTCCTACCAACTTTGGGACAAGTCAGAGTGGTGTGCCCGATGGCCAAATCACCTTCACGCCGTTGAGCAGGAGGTATGCTGTCTTCCACTTATAAGTAGGCATTTTTTTAGTCATTTACTATATTATGACCCTTTAATTAGCAAAATTAAGTAAATTAGTTAATATTTAAATAGTCAATGGTGGGTCACTTGATTTATAAACCCTAACAGTGATCTTAAGTAGGGCTGGCAAATCCTAACACGACCCGAACCGAACACGATCTAGGTCGACACGAACACGACCCGGAACTGAAATGGGTCAGAAATGGGTCGATCCGAAATTGACACGAAACTAGTCGACACGAACACAACACAAACATGATAACCCGAAGATAACCTGTTTGACACGATTTTCTATAATAATAATTAAAAAACCCCAAAATATATTTTAACATAAAAATATTTAGAAATTTATAGTTATAAAAGTTAAAAATTTTAAACTATAAAAGAAGTGGCGGCACTTTCAAGTTTCAACTTTCTTACTTTCATTCAAAAATTTTATTTTGAGAATTAAATCAAAACTTAAACATGGTAAATAAGTAAATAATAATATATATGAAATGAAAAGAGAAAACAGGGGAAGGTAAACAGCGGAAGCAAAAGTGCAAAACAGACTGCAAAAGGAAAAAAAAAAACTTATCACCATTCACCAACCCTAGCCTCCACGGCTCCACTCTCCAGCACCTCCCGCCCTCCCCCTTGCGTTCCAAGTTCCGACTTGCGACGCCGACGCCCGCAACACTGGTACAGGCTTACAGCTCGACAAGCGACAAGGCCGCCACAGCTCGTCGTCCGCCGCCCTCCGTTCGTCCACCTTCCGCCGTTCGGTCGTCCTCATCCTCCCCGTCGTCCCTCGTCCTCCAGATCATCCCTGTCGCCTCTCTGTTCAACACTTCAACATCTCTAAAAGGTAATTGACTATTTGACTGCAATCTCCTTTAAGTTTCTGCTTTCCACCTATTGATTTCTAAAAGGTATTGACTGCTTTCCACAAATATAAATGACTTTTTACTTAATGTGGGATCATATAATTTAGTAATTTACATAGGTGACTAAAAATCTGAAATCAGGACATAGCCAACAAATCAGGCTCAAAAACTCATTTGTCGGTACATTAGAAGCTGAAAATTGTTTCATCTACTTACTGTTTTTGCATCTTATTATTGTTTTGGTAGCTTAGTCATGGCTACTACACAAGAAAGTGATGTACATCCGTTAGATCATGATGAGGAGCAGAATACACCATTACAAACTAGTCAATCTGAAATTCCTGAAGGTTTCGAGGACTGTGGGGCTAAAAGGAAACGAAGACTTACATCTGGGATTTGGAAAGAATTCCGTCTCCTCCCGTCAAAACTAGGTGAAGACTTACTTTTGAATGCATTAACTGTGGTAATCATTATAATGCTGAAAGTAAGAATGGAACTGGTAATTTACATCGTCATGCAAGAAGCTGTAAAAAAAAACCACCGCAGATATTGGAAAATTTATTGTTACATCTGAAAAGGCTAGTTTGTCAAACTTCAATCAAGATACGTTTAAAGAGATGGTGGTGCATGCGATTATTAGGCATGATTTGCCGTTTTCTTTTGTTGAATATGAAGGAATTAGGAGAATCTTTAACTATTTGGAACCACAAACACCTAAGTTTACTAGAAACACCGCAAAGTCTCATATCAAAAAGCTATATTATAAAGAAATGACTAGACTTCGTGGTGAATTAATTGCATGTCCTAGTAGAATTTGTTTAACATCTGATGCATGGACTTTTATTGCCACAAATGGATATTTAAGTTTGACTGCACATTATGTGGATAGTAATTGGGTTCTTCGGAAGAAAATTCTGAATTTTTCTTACTTTCCTCCTCCACATACTGGGATTGCAATAGCTGAAAAGATTACTAATTTAGTCACTGATTGGGGGATAGAAAAGAAGTTATTTTCTATCACATTAGATAATGCTTCTTCAAATGACTCTTGTGTTGGCATACTCAAAACTAATTTCACATCAAAGAATCTTTTGGTGCATGATGGTACTCTGTTTCATGTTCGATGTTGTGCACACATTTTAAATTTGATTGTGCACGATGGTTTGAAAGAGATTGATGGTGCTGTGATTAAAATTAGAGAATATGTGAAATACATCAAGTATTCCGAAGGAAGAAGAATTAAGTCCAAACAATGTGCTGAACAAACATCTTTAGAGACTAAGAAAGGCTTACAACAAGATGTTCCTACCCGATGGAACTCGACATATATCATGCTTTCTAGTGCTCTCTACTATCGTCGTGCTATATGTTACTTTGATTTGTGTGATACCAATTCTCAAGAGTGCCCCACTCAAGAAGAATGGGATAAAGTTGACAAGATTTGTCAATTTCTCGAGGTTTTTTATGATGCAACAAATTCTTTTTCTGGGTCTCTCTATCCTACATCCAATTTGTATTTCCCTCATGTGTTTTTGATTCAACTACATTTGATTGAGAAGAGTAGAAGTACCGATGATTATATGAAAAAGATAGCTCAACAAATGTCCCTTAAGTTCAATAAGTATTGGTCCGAATTCAATCTTTTGTTAGCTATTGCGGTGGTATTTGATCCTAGATAAAGGGACGTTCTTTGTGTTCATATCTCAACTGTTGCATCCGAATCGGCTTTTAGTCTTGGCGGTAGGATTCTTGATCAATATCGTAGTTCTATGTCACCACCTACTGTTGAAGCTTTGATATGCACCCGAGACTTGTTATTTGGAGGAGCAGGTAAACTCATAAAGTGTGAATATATATATTTGTCGACATGCTTTGAGGTATTATATGTTTGAAATTATATATTTCATATTTGCTATTTATATTTCTCTTAATGCAGTTGTAACAGAAGTGAATATGGATGACCTCATTCGGAATTTCAACGAGGAAATAAATTTAACCATTAATGAGGACCATGAGGTCACACATTCAAATACGTCTGAGAATTATTTAAGGGAATATGTTATTTAATTTTTTAGATTTGAAATATGCAAATTATGTCATTTCATATTTTCCTACTTATATTTCTCTCTATGTTGTTTTTAATTAGATATGAATCTATGATGATACATCTTAGAGACTAGTGGAGGTGACAAGGTATTTGAACTTTGAAGGAGCAAAGCTTATTGTCATTGTGACAATTAACATGATGGTTTATCCGTGTGTTTAAGGATTTTAGTCGTATGTTTGAATTTCTAAACTTATGTTGTGAATTTTATTTGTATTTGTGTTTTAGAACTATTATATTGGTTTTATAATTTTGATTTTTAATGTTTGCTAAGTTGAACAAATAAAGAATTAAAATGCATAATAAAAGCTTAGTAAAATTTATATAAGAAAGTTATACATGTAACATTTTTGTGAAAAATAATTTGATATGAAACCCAACATGAAAATCAAGTTATTTGACCGAAAATATAATTTGATTTTTTTCTTCAAAAAATGGGTCGACACGAAAACACGACCCGAACTGAACACGAAGTAAGTGACACGAACCGAACATGACACGAAACTAAACTGGGTCGAAAATGGGTCAACACGAAAATGGTTGACATGAACCATTTAATACGAACACGACCCGAATTGTCAGGCCTAATCTTAAGTATATCTTGAAATTTTAGTAATTGTCGTGAAAATTGTAAGAAATATTGAAATATACTAATGGCACATATCTGAAATCCTTGACATGTATTTTAAAAAATCTCTTCTGAGGCTAACAGCTCCTAATTCTTTGTTCTAGGTTAGTAAAAACAAGAGTTTTACAAGGGATTAAAGAGAATAAATAAAACTTTTGTTTAACATAATTTTCTAACACTGTTCACTCAATGGATGTATCAATTGGCTGAAGCTTTATTGTAGTACTTGGGTTTCACCAAAGCTTTAGAGTTAGTGTATTCAAATCACTACCTTAAGTCCAATGATGATGATACCATGGGTTAATTCTTTTCAATTAAAGAAGCATCATAGTATCCATCTTGGATGGCAGTCTGTTGAAGAGATTTATAAGCAGAGAAGGTGTCTTGGTACTAAGCCAAGGATGGCACAACCAGTAAAGTCCCAATAGTGTCGCCACAACCCGAAATGAAGCCATATAGATTAATACAACCAAGAAGAAGGCTGTTAGTGCGAAGATTGATGTAGCCCTTATATCTGAACATGTAAGTATAGCCATTGCCTTTTCTCCCACTGTTGCAATATCTCCAACCACTGTTTGATATCTACCTGAAATGCTTCTTAATCGATCATACCTCATTTTCACTTTTTCAAATGGTTGAGATGTTGGGAAAGTGTCAAATTCCTCATCAAGATGATCCAGATCTATTGTTTCTGCCTGTGAAAGACGAGCATCGAGGTGAGGTGGGTTTCTTGGCCTGAATCTATAGTTCCACAATCCTGTCATCGATAAGGTGAAGAAGAATGTTGGGAGTATGAGTTTTGGGTACCAAACAAAGGCCAAGTACAAGAAATGGATGATAATTGTTTTCATTGGACTTCGCCAATGACGAAGCTCATCAAACCATCTATACGCGGTTGTGATACCCAATACAAATGACATTAGACGCTCAAAATTGTCTTTTTCCTTCCTCAAGCTCCACAGATGGGATCCAGGATCAAGCATGTTGTGCACAACCTCCTTTTTGATTGGTGGCTCTGCTTTTGTGAGACTGGCTGCCGCTATTAATGAAGTCCAGTGGCTGAGAATATCAAGTTGTATCGGACGCAGTGGTAGCAAATAATTCATTTTAGGCAATAGTGGCTTTGTGTATTGGGCAAGCATATTGGCCCAGGCTACAGAAGTAAACCGTACAACTACTTGGAGTTCACCATGATTCTTCAACCCTGAGCGATGTATGGTTGGTTTCCAAAGTCTGGATCTGAATTCACACGTTACCAATCCTTGTATCTCTCATGTCTTTTTCACAATCGTCAAAAATGCCGATGCTGATTACTGTGCAAGGATCGTAAATTAACCTCCCAAGCATAGTGCTCGTTCCGACAAGGCTCTTGACTGTTGACAATTGTTCTGGTGCGTACCCATTTGTTTCCATACTTGGCTACACAATATGCAGATGTACTAGTTGTTCCACCATCTCTTTGCTTCTTCATTTGTGGTAGACGTCTTGCGCTCAAAATTTGTAATTCAAGAGTCCCGATGCTATCTTTCTTCATATGATTTGCAGAAGGTTGAAAGCCACCACGGCTGCCATCAGAGACATGGCAACCTGCCTCCAAACAAAGTCTTAGAAGAATTTTCCCTTGTTTCTTTTTATCACTTCCTCTATTGTCGGAAGAAACTCCATTGAGACTGAACCACCGTGCTTCAACCTGTGTTGTGGAATCAAATCTCTGTGGGATTCCATTCAAGGGCACAACCGTCCTCCCTATCAGTTCCTCTCTTAATTGGGTAATTTTCTCAAATGCATCGACAATAAGGTAATCATCCAATATTTTTTCAGAGACTGCGAACATAAGATCTTCGTTCCAAACAGAATTACCATCAAGTACCCTGGAGGTTCTGGTACTCGAGCACATCCTTGGATTCTCTAATGTTACCTTAACAAAGAGTTCATGTTGCTGATTGTTGTCGAAAGGTGCCAGATGTTCAGCTTCAATGACACCAACTCTTAGATAGTAGACAGTGGGAGAGAAATAGACACTCGAACTTGTGTTTGTACGGTTTTGATTAACTATGATACCATTGCTGGTCTCACTGGAGTATGAATTCCCTTTTTCATTCTCTTCATCCCTCCATCTGTCGTCCCCTTTATATGTCTTGTCGTCGTAGTCGCTGCTTTTTTCTAGTTTATGTGCTTTTTTAATAAGAGGATTTACCAAATTAAACAACAAACAAAGCAATATTATAAAAATAAGCAAAAAAAAAATCAAAATAACCAAAATAAGCATCAATTTCGCCGATGGGGTCTCCATTTCGCCGACCAACCATATGCTGACACGTGTTTTTTTTAAAAAATTTGATTTCGCCGATAAAAGTAGTCCATTTCGCCGATAAAAGGCACCCATTTAGCTGATAAAAGTGGCACAACAATCGGTAGCCGTCGTTCACACTTTCCCATTTCGCCGGTAAAAGTGTCTCATTTCGCCAATAAAAGGTGTCCATTTAGCCGATACTTGATTGAATGGCATGCATAGTGATTTATTTTTATTTTTTATATATCTACCATATAATATAATATACCCCATATATCTATACATAATTCAATTTTTTTAATTTCTTAAAATATATCTACCCCATATATCTATACATAATTCAATTTTTTTTTAATTTCTTAAAATATATCTACCCCATATATCTACACATAATTCAATTTTTTTTAATTTCTTAAAATATATCTACCCCATATATCTACACATAATTCAATCTTTTAATATAAATAAAAGAGTAATCTACATCAAATCTATAAAAATTTCAAATTTTGTTTTTAATAGTAAAAATTATTTCAATTCAAAAGATAACTAAATTCTGTGTATTATATATGTATTTCTTTACTATTTAAACATACTATTTTTAAATATTTATTATTTATCATAGTTTTAAATTTTCACTTTTTCACCATATTATAATTATTTAATATTTTTTATTAGTTTGTAATATTTATTACTTTTTTAAGCACACATGTATATCGCACGGTCATTTAATCTACATAAAATAATATTTTTTAAATACCAATATTTTAAGAGAAGCTTGCCTAATTAAACAAAATAATAACATTCTTGCTAAAATAAGCAAAAAAAAACACCCATGTGAAAATTTTTATTAGAATTTATCTACTAGATAAAAACTCTAAAATATAATACAAGGATGTTATAGTTGGTGATAAAATTGAAATTTTGACAAATCCGGCTCAAATTGTGACAAATTCGGTTGAGTTGGTTGTTGAACAGAGGTATTACTGGGTTGCGTACTTGATTGTTGTGACAAAAACGGCATCCTGCAACCATCTCGGTTGTGTCCACTGTCACCGCAACGAGAGCAGCGGGTAGGCAATACTTGTTCTCCCCTTGACGGTATACGTTTGACAAGTTTTGGTCTGCCAGGCTGCCTTTTATTCATTAACGGTGGTTGTACAGGTTTAAGATCAAAAGGTAATTCCCAACAATTTTTGTTAGGGACTGGATTTATACAACCAGTATACGTAGCAAGATACGTTTCTTTAGTGAATCACAATGACGCCCAGTGACTTACATCGGTAAGCCTTAGGTAACTAGCAACAGCAACTGTGTGACCACAAGGCAATCTGGAAAGTTCCCATTTTCGACAGTCACAACTCATTTGTTCCGTATCAACAATACTAACGTTATTTTTGTGATCACCAATATGAAACCGGTAGTTTGTAATTCCATTTAGAGCACTTCCTCATCCTTCGCCGTATCTTATTGTCAGCCCACATCGTGAGTCGGTGCTGAAGTTTCTCTGTATGAAAATAAAATCAAGTATTTAAAAACAAACGTCGCATATAAGATACTTTTATCGAAATATCTTTACCTGCCGCGTTCTGACGGTTATAGAACCAATTCTGAACACTTGACCGGAAAAAATCAATAAGCATGACCACCGGCAGTTTACACGCATGACGAGACAGAGAATTCATGGACTCGGCGCTATTGGAGGTCATGATGTTGTATCGATTACCGGCGAAGCATGATCTCGTCCACTTGCTCTTCTCAATGTTTTCAAGATAAGAAAAAACCTGAGGGGCAGCCCTGCCAATCTTGCCATACCAGTATTGAAATTCAGGCATGGTGTAAGATTTGCATGCCTTCCAGAATAAGAATATACTCTTTTTGGATTTGGATGACCTCAGGTTTAGGTTGACCTGCAGATGACGGCAACACAAAACATGGTACGAATCCAGAAAAACATTGCGTATGGCTAGTTCAATAGATGTGGCCCTGTCAGAAACGAATGTATACGTCTTGTATGGGATGCATGATCGTAGTTTTTCAAGAAACCACGTCCAAGAGTCCCCACTCTCGGTTTTGCCTATCCCATACGCGAGTGGAAGGATCTAGTTATTACCGTCCATTGCAACCGCCAGGAAGTTGGTGCCAAGGTATGTTCCTTTCAGAAACAGTTTTCCTATCCCATACGCGTCTACTATAATGACTAGGCGTAGGTGATTCAAGAAGCTTTGAAGCTAAAAAACAGTTTTCCGGTTATAAACAAATGTTTGTGTGTACGATGTTAAAACTATAAGTACCATATGAGAGACAATAACGTACCGCGGGTCCTAGAGCGACAAACAACATCTCAAAGCGGAAACAGTCATCGGTCAATATTTCTGTGACTATACCCGGGTTAGCCCGCTTTAGATAATGACAATAACCTGGAAGATCGGAGAAAGAACCCTCATGTGTTCCGTGCAATTGTTAGAGGGCATACGCTTTCCCCCTCCAAGCCTGTGAGTAAGAGATGTTACATTTGAAGCGTTCGTTCATGTCTTTTACAATATCTCCTCCGCGGTAAACACGACCTGGGTCTTGAAGCTGGCCTTTTATGATATTTGCCAACACCTTCTTACCCGTATTGCGCATTGTAGGATACATTTGTGTTCGTGAGCATGTGTGTTCGTCTTTCAGCTTCATTACCATGAAACATGGGTTATCTGTGCTTGCAATGTTCTTGGACTTAAGTTCCCATGCACAGTCTTTCATTGTGCATCTAACATCGAACCTCATCTTGTTAGAAGTCCTGACTTTGTATTCGAAGCACTCCTGAAGACATTTCAACCCAAGCTGGACCTTTAGGTCATCCTTGCTCTCAAACATCTGTCCTTCAATAATACACGAGGACGAATTTTGGCTGGAAGAGGATGTAGATGATTCCGGCACCTGGAAGGGGTGGTGGCATGCCACTAAATGTCATGAAACCAGATCCAAAAGGTTCTTCCTTTTCTTCTTGATCCTCCTCAGAATCACCTCGTCAAAAGCTGGTTCGGTAAATGGGTTATCTTCTGTGTTATTAAACGGTGGTTTTTCAATATTACAGATAAATTCAGTTCGGAATAGGGAGCAGTTAGTTGGTATGGGTTGTTGTTGGAATGGACTATCATTTTGAACATAGTCTACGGGGACATTGTGAAACGAGGCCGCATTAAAATGGTCATATTGAGGAGTGGGAGGATGACTTTCATGTTGAAAATGGTGTTCATATGCATAAGTTTGTGTTGGACCATCATTAGAGATGCTCTTAACTATAAACAAAGTAACAGGATTGTGGGATGAGGACCTTACGACGTGGTCCATGAACACATTAACATCTTCATCGTCACAGATGTATATCGGGGAGTCGTATTGTGGGTCTTGATATGAGAGCATGATCTGTTTATCAAACCCACATTTTCTAGACATGAATTGAATCATGTCCGTAAAGGTTATCACTGCAGGTAGGCGTGCAACACGTCTAATAACGTTGTTTGAACTATAATTATAAACTTCATCGACCAATTGCCACTCACCTGCAGTGACATATGAAAATTTCACTATTGGAACGGAAGTGCTCATATTTCTTAGAAAACAAGTGATGTTAATACAGAGAAAATTTAGGGTTGATGAATATTTGTGTTGGACATATTCATATTTATAGGAAAATTATAGTTAATTGTATTGGGTCTGTTAAACAATGAGGAGTTGTATTTTTCTGAAAAAAAAATAAAGGTGATTGCGACAAGTCATCTTTTATCAGCGAGATTCCCTTACGGGTGGTACTTTTCTGAAAACATAAAGGTGATTGTGACAAGTCTTCTTTTATCAGCGAGATTCCCTTACGAGTGGTACTTTTCTGAAAACTTAAAGGTGATTGTGACAAGTCATCTTTTATCGGCGAGATTCCCTTACGAGTGGTACTTTTCTGAAAACTTAAAAGTGATTGCGACAAGTCATCTTTTATCGGCAAGATTCCTTTACGAGTGGTAATTTTCTGAAAACGTAAAGGTGATTGCGACAAGTCATCTTTTATCGGAGAGAAAAATAACTGACATCGATTAAAAAACATTACATAGAAAAAATTTGAAAACAAAATTATTTATTCCAAACACATGAAATACATATACCGATATATGTAAACATACAACGGTTTACTTATCAAAACGAAACATAAAGCGTTTTTTTTCCTTCAATCTAATGATTAACCTCACTAAACACACTAAGACAATCTTGTGAGAGGGTCTCATCTTGAATCCTTGTATTATTAAGATAGTTTAAATATTCCATCTCATTTGCAGTTAAATTTGCCACTCTAGTAGTTAGAGCTTGAAGCTTATCAATCTTACTCGTATCTGCACGTACGAAGATGTTGGCAGCATTTCTTAGCTCTTCATTTCGATATGTTGAACATCTTTTGTGATAGCATTGCGTATGTCCACAGCGGTCATTGGCTATGACTCAATTTCTCGTGGTATTTTTTTGCCCTTATCTTGATCCATTTATGAAGCTATAGTTTTGTAAGAAATAGTATGGTGTTTGTTTCAACATAAGGTATGGAGTAATGTTTATATATATCTGAGTTTCTTGTTGCCATTTAGAACAGTGTTCGAGTTATTGTCAGAGTTTGTAAAATGCAATTGTTCGGTTCAGAAGAAAAGTATACTATGAGGAGACAAATTTCACTGAAGTTAAGATTATTAAACACAATATATTACATAGAAATACAAAGACACAAACAAACATATTTGTTAATGCAACTTAGACAGGAAATCTTTCTTCATATGGATCATTTGGTGGAACTTTACAAACAGATCGTAACTCCTAAAACTAGTGGATAAGTCATAATCAGACTCAAGTTCTAGGAAATTGAGATACTTCACCTCTAAGTTGTTCAAATTCCCAGCTCTACTTTGTAGAGCGGCAATTTTTTCACTTTTTCTTACACTCGCTTCGTAGAACATTTCTCCCAGGTGTGACAACTCCGCTTGATGATGCTCCATTTCTTCTATATCTCTTTCAATTTCCTTTCGTATGTTGGAAGCTGTCATTGGTAGTAATTCGGGTAATGTTGCTAGTTGTTTACCTTTGTCTTGATCCATTCGTGAAAGAATACTAAGCACAAAAGGTTGAGTACACAATAGATGTAATATCTAACATTTTATTGTTAGGATTTTGGTGTGACTGGTCATCTTTTATCGGGGAGATTTCCTAATGGGTAGTGTATTTCTGAAAAGTTAAAGGTGATGGTGACTAGTCATCTTTTATCGGCGAGATTCCCTGATGGGTGGTGTATTTCTGAAAAGTTAAAGATGATGGTGACTAGTCATTTTTTATCGGTGAGATTTCCTGATGGGTGGTGTATTTCTGAAAAGTTTAAGGTGATGGTGACTAGTCATCTTTTATCGGCGAGATTCCCTGATGGGTGGTGTATTTCTGAAAAGTTAAAGGTGATGGTGACTGGTCATCTTTTATCGGTGAGATTCCCTGATGGGTGGTGTATTTCTGCAAAGTTAAAGGTGATGGTGACCGGTCATCTTTTATCGGCGAAATTCCCTGATTGGTGGTTTATATATATATATATATATGTAAACACATCATTCTGAATCATAAGTGCTTGAAAAAAAACATCTTACAAATTCCCTACAAAAGAATGGAAGGTGTGAAAAAAAGAATGGCTGAAATTGAACGTTTTATCAATTCATTGTATGAACACTACATTGCTATAAAACGCGATGAAGAGGAGATAAAAGATGATACTACAATATTAGAGACGGTGAATCTTGGTGAATACAACCACCCATGGCCTGAAGAGTCACGAATTGTGGTTCCGCCCCCGTCATTGTATTTGACTCAAATACAATCGCAAATTGATGACCTGCAACTGGAATACCAAGAGCTGAAGAATATGCTGGACAAATCTGTAGCAAAAGACAATGAGGAACACATCCCGATGCCGGCGGTTACTTTGGGCGAACATCAGTACCCTAGGAATGAACGTTCTATTGCAAAAACCGTAGAAGATTACTACTTCAATGGGGATGTTGGTATATCGACCGGGGGGGGGGGGAGGACATCTACACGGCATTTTGTCATATCAAAACAAGGCATTTCTGGGGTGTATTGTTGGGAAAAGAAGGGAATCCAAATTTGTGGGATGCGGTAAGTATTAATAGTTTTATATAAAGATAAATAATTGTTAATTAATATGCTTGAAAATATATTTAACATAAAATCAATAGCATGTGGACGCTTGGACTACATGGACGTTGATGTACTTGAAGCATAAGGCAAGTACCAGTGCTACACCACAAACCCGCTACCATGAATGGGGTCCCGGCATTGGGTGGAGAACGCTGCGAGGAGAAATCATGAAGTGGCGGTGTAGGCACTCTCTCTTCAGCTTGGGCCTGTCCTACAACAATGCCGTCACCACCTTCAAAAAACGGTAGGATGGAAATCCAGCAGTCTTGAGTCTGCTCAATGGAGGTGGGAGTCATGTTCATCGGCGCATAAGCCAGCTTCGGATAGTCATAAAAAAATAGTTAGTGCGTATAAATTTACAACACGTTTTAAAAATAACTAGTAGAAACATCTACATCTGCGCATTAGGAGAAAATAGCCACGACCTGATCAAATTCCATGCGAAAGGGTGCCTTACCCACCGTAAGGCCTCCGGGTATCGACCCGTCATAGGAGAGAAACATCCTGATACCGGGGAAGGTCTCGTAAACCCAACACTATAGAAATAAACTATATTAGAAAACAAAACGGTAGATATATGTTATTATTATTATATCGTTAACAATGTATTATTATACCTTTAGGACCCATACAAGCCCATAAAGAGTGTAGGCTCCACGGGGATTATTCGCATGACGTGCGACTCTATCCGCATTTAATGCGTTATAAAGCTGGTGGTACATGTACGCCCAGATAAACGACCCCCAAGGGAAGGTGTTCCATGCATTCAGGTCCTCCAGTAGATGTATAACGCCTATATGAATGTAACATTGGTCATCGGACCCAATAAACCCACGGTATAGCATGACTAGCAATGCTACCCTCACCGCTTCATCATCCACACGTTATTAAACGCAGTTACATTGTCCCATAGTTTAAGCACGTGGTTCACGTATAACCGGGGTGAATCAAGTCCCGGGAAAACACGCCTTATAAAACCTATTTCGGGGAGATTGTCGATAAAGTTTATGGGCCCAAATCTAAGTCCTGTCAGCAGACAAAACTCTCGGAGCCCGAAAGTTATGTGGTTGCCCGCCACATTGAAAAATAAGGTTTCCCATTCATTAATCCCATTCACTATCTGCCTACACAACAATGCGTGTACGACCATAGGATCATTCTGTGGCCCAAAACAAGTCTGGCGAAATATTGCCAAACTATCTGTTCTTTCGCTCCGGCGTTGTTTAATTTGCGCGCACACGTAACTTGTTTCGACTTGTTAGACTTGCCTTGTAAATTTCCTACAAATGAAATGAGTTTTTAGAGTTTTTATTACATATAACATTCATAAAACAATCAAACATTATAAATTTTTTAAACTTCTCTATCATTTTAAATAAAATTTTAAAACCTTTAAAATTATTAGATTAACTTGTCTATTAACTCTAAATTATTTTACACTATTTTAAGTATAGTAAATTTTCTATACTCTCTAACTACATTACTATAACTTTATTATAAAATAGTTTTTTAAATATATATATAAATTTGTCTCTCATGTTTAACTATAAAGATATAACCTTAATCTCTAAATTTTATAAGTATATACATTTATCTATTACATTTAAATTTTATAACTATATTAATTTTTAAATCAATTATGAAAATAACCTAAATCAGTTTCTTATAACTTCATACTATTATATATATATATATATATATATATATATATATATATAACTTTGTCTATCATTTTTAACTTGATTTTTAAAAACTTTATAAATATATTAATTTGTCTATGACATTGAAATAGATTTTTTTTTAAATTTATACTTTTATAACTATATTAATTTCTCCAGGAGATCGAAATACAATTTTGTTAATAAACTTTATATTATTTTAATTAAATTAATTTCTCTATGACATCTACCTTTATAGTTTTATAAATATATTAATTTCTCTATCTCATCTAACTAGATTTTTTATAAAACTTCATACTTTTATAAATATATTAATTTTTCTATCATGTTTAACTAAACTTGTCTATATTCTTTATCAATTTTCTAAAACATTCATAATCTATTAAATATATATTTCTCTATATAAATTGGTCATATATTAAATTTACAATTTTCAAGTCATTTAAATATTTAATTATTTACAATATTACAAACATAAATACAAGTTAACAACTTTTTAATTATTTTGAAAATACACAAACACTAAAATTAATTTCATCTAACAATTAATAAAAATTTAGCAAACGCAATAAAACATTTTAAACATACATTTTGTTGGGAAAAATAGGCTTATAAATATATCCTCTTTTGTTGACACAAAAATATACAACTTGTTTATATAATTGTATGTATTAACATTAACATATGTGCACATATACATATATATATATATTCAATCAAATATATTCTTATCTATAATCTACAAAACAAGCTTCATCAAATGTCCAAGCTCCAATCGTCAAGATCCGAGTTCAAGTAGAAGCCGATGTCGAAGATTCCTACAAACAAACGTTTGAAGTTTATGAGCTTACAAAATAAATAATAAAATGAGTTTAAATTTTTATAAAATAATTTTTATAAATATTCTTTGATAAATATTGTGAGCTCATATTCTTGTGAGCTCATATTCTTTGATAAATATTCAATCTTTCAAGATCAAGAATGAAGCAAGAGTGAAAGCCTTCAAAGCTCAAACACTACATTACCTACTTATACATTTGTAATAGTGTGAGGATCATCTCTAGCCTTAGAATTAGAGAGAAGTAAGGATCATCTCTAGCCTATAGAATTAGAGAGAAGTGAGGATCAACTCTAGCCTTTCCAATTAGAGTGAAGTGAGGTTTATCTTAACCTTGTTTGCAAGAGTGAAGTGTAATTCTTGTAAGCTAAAGAGAGAAGTTGTAAAATGTTTATCTTTACCTTCAAAGAGAGAAGTTACTGGAGCAACTCCTGGTGGGTGAGGCCAAGGAGTGGATGTAGAGCAAGGTTGTTAACCCTTGCTTGAACCACTATAAATCATTTTGTCCTAGCTACTTACATTGGTGATATCTTTCCTCCTTAAACTCTTTAATTACTTGCAAATATTGTTAAAAACTTCAAAAAGTGGGCATATAACCTATTCACCCCCGCTCTAGGTTCTAACAATTGGTATCAGAGCAAGTTGCTCTAGATAATTTTTGAAAAGTTGTTTAAATCTTCTAAAAATATTTTTCAAAAGTTTTTGAGTTGATAAAATGGGACAAAATTATGTAGAGGGGAATTCTATGGTTAGACCTCCACTTCTTGAAGAAGAAGACTTTTGCTATTGGAAGCAAAGATTCATGACCTATGTAAAGGCCAAAGATATTGACCTTTGGAAGATTATTGAAGAAGGAGATCATGTTCCAAAAACCTTTGATTCTAAACAAAATGCTTATGTTCCAACCCCTAAAGAAAAATGGGATCAAGAGGACAAGAAAATGGTTTCAAAAAATTTTCTAGCAAAACTTTTTTTTACAATGCTTTACCTAGAAAAGAGTTTGAAAGAGTTTTCATGTGTGAAAGTGCTAATGCTATTTGGAAATCTCTTGTCATCACACATCAAGGAAATGCCCAAGTTCTAGATAACAAAATTGAATTACTTATGCAACAATATGAACAATTTCAAATACTAGATGATATGAAAATTGATGATGCTTTTACAAGGTTTAATACTATTGTTTCTAGTCTTAAGGCACTTGGGACTACTTACACTAACAAGAAAATTGTAAGAAAGTTTCTTAGGGCTCTTTTACCTAAATTGTAAGAAAGTTTCTTAGGGCTCTTTCAAATACTAGATGATATGAGCTAATAGGAAATCTCAAGGTGTATGAAGTAATCATGCAAAAAGATGATGAAAGTGCCAAGCCAAATAAAGAAAAAAGCAAATGTATTGCACTTAAAGCTAAACATGTCAAAGAATCCTCAAGTGATGAAGAAGAGGAAAGAAAAGAAGAAAAATGTCTCATGGCTTTTGAGACAAGTGAGGTACATTCCGATTCTAGCTACTATAGTGATAATGATGACCATCAGTATGATCAATTATGTGATTTTAGCTCTAAAATACTTGCTAAAAATGAGGAGTTAAAAAATGAGAACAAGAGCTTCAAAAAGGAAAATGTCAAGTTAAAAAATGAAAATGATAACTTGAACTTGAAAATAAAAGATCTAGAAAGTAAAATTGCTTCTCATATATCTCCACGCTTGAAAGATTTGGAAAGTAAGCTACAGACAAATTTTGACACAACCACCTTGTCAAAATTTGAAGATAGTTCAACCAAGTTAGATGAGATGTTAAAGATTCAAAAATCATCAAAAGATAAGGGTGGTCTTGGGTTCTCAAGTTACTCAAACAACATGTCAACTAGTCACTTAACACCTATCAAATTTGTGAAAGAAAAAGGGGAAGAAAAAATCTAGAAGCCTCACGGTCGACCCACGGTATCGACCGTGCATCGACCGTCGGCTCACTGGAATTTTCCAAAAGTTCAAAATTGCAACTTTGTTTCTAGTTCTTCCACTTGTATGCCAAAGGTTGCAAGTAATGAATTAATGAGAAAGTTTTATACTCCAACTACAAGGCATGGACTTGGATTCAAGAAACCTAAATCAAATACATTTCAAAAATAAAGACATTCTCATAAACTTATTAACTTTATGAACACATGGTATCATAAAGGGTTCAATATTACACAAAGGTGGATTAGAGTAGGAGTTTTTGATACTAACCATCCTGGACCTATGAAACATTGGGTACCAAAAGCTTGAATGAAAATTACACAAGTGTAGGGGTGCAACAAAAATGAGATTATGTCTCATTAATGGATTCTTGATAGTGGTTGCTCAAAACACATGATCGGTAATAGAGAACTCCTCACTTCGTACAAGGAGTATGATGGAGGACATGTGGTGTTTGGAAGCAACCTAAGAAGAAAGGTGGTTGGTTAAGGTAACATTCTTCATGACAATATCAAATTCTTGAATGTTGAGCATGTTAATGGTTTAGCTTACAACTTAATAAGTATTGGTCAACTATGTGATAAAGATCTAAATGTTAAACTCTCTAAACATGAAAGCTTGATATGCAAAGATGATAAAGTTTTAGTAAAAGATGTTTGGAGAAATGGACTCTATACATGTAGACTTGGTGATAATCCTAACACACAAGTATGTCTTGCATCTATACTTGATAGAAAGCTAGGACATGCTAACATGAGATTAGTACAAACATTGACTATACATGAGCTTGTTAGAGTCCTACCAAATTTTAAATTCGATAATCATTTTTGTGATGCATGTAAGATAGAAAAACAAGTGCACTCATCTCATAAATCTAAAATGCTATAAAAACTAAGAGATGTCTTTGGGCCTTCATCAATTCAAAGTTATGGAGGAAACTTCAACACACTAGTTGTTGTAGATGACTTTTCTAAATATACATGGACATTATTTTTGAAAACAAAAATTGAAGCTTTTGACAAATTCAAAAATCTTGGCAAGAAAATTCAAAACCAATTGGGTTGAATGATTATCTCAATTCATACCAACCATGAAAGAGAAATTGTCAATAAAGCGTAATTTGGAGCATTTTGTGATAAACATGGTGTTCCTCATAACTTTTCGGCTCCTCACACTCCCCAATCAAATGAGGTTTTTGAAAGGAAAAATAGGACTTTACAAGCTTTGATTAGACCAATGTTAAGTAAAACACCATATGAAATCATCAAAGGTAGAAAACCACCCAATAACTCAAGTGATAGGAAATCTAAATCAAAGACTCACTAGATCTCAAGCCCAAAACTTTAATTCCTTCTTTGCCTTTGTGTCACACATAGAACCCAAGAATATTAAAGAGGCAATTAAGGATGAAAATTGGGCAATGACAATGCAAGAAGAGTTAAATCAATTCACTAGAAGCCAAGCTTGGGACTTAGTACTTTTACCTAGTGGTCACACAATAATTGGAACTAAATGAGTATTTAGAAACAAAGCTGGACTAGTAGCCCAATGATATAATCAACAAAAAAGGATAGACTTTGATGAATCCTTTGCTCCGGCTACTAGATTTGAATCCATTTGGAGTCTACTTGCTTATGGTTGTGCTCAAAGTTTTAAATTATATCAAATGTATGTCAAAAGTGCTTTTCTAAATGGATTTATAAATGAGGAAGTCTATGTATGTCAACCTCCCGGTTTTGATTTTTTAAGACCCCATCATATGTATATAATCTTAAAAAAAAGCATTGTATGGCCTTAAACAAGCACCTAGAGCATGGTATGATAAATTAAAATCATTCTTGAATAAATATAGTATAGGTCAAGTTGAAAATACATTGTTAACAAAGAAAAAGAAAAATGACTTCTTGCTTGTGTAAATTTATGTGGATAATAACATATTTGGGTAAACATGTCAAGATTTGTGTGATGAGTTTTCAAATCTTATACATAATGAAATTGAAATGAGAATGATGGATGAGTTGAATTACTTTCTTGGTCTTCAAATAAAACAATATGAACATGGTACATTCAACACATTAGGCATCATTTTCTACGTGACAATATGCAAAAAAAAGGAAATATAAATTTAGAAAAGGTTGCTTCATGTGAAAATATTGCCGACATATTCAGTAAACCGCTAAAAATTGAAATATTTGATACATTACGACTTGGTTTAGGAATGATAGAACATGTTCCTTAAAAATAACACCTAAATGCATGAAAATGGTCAAAATATACATTCCAGAAGCACCACGGTCGACTCACGGTCGATACCGTGGATTGACCGTCAAATCACTGCCTAAATTCAAAAACTAAGCAAAAAGGCGCGGTCGATATCACGGTCGACCGTGGATCGACCGTCGTGGGCCTGACGGATTTTTGACCCTATTTTGGCTTTTCTCTCTCTTTCCTCTCCACTACATCTCATCTCATCTTCCCCCACAAACCCTAGCCGCCATTTTCAACATTTATCTTTCAAAAAGCTTGAAAATCATCACAAGAAAAAATACTTTACCTTACGGTTGAAGTTGCGGTCAAAGGCTCGGTTGGATTCACGGTTGAAGATTCTTCGTCTCGTGATTTCTTATCTTCACAAATTTCTTGTTAAAGGTATACTTTTATCTCTTCCTCCTTTTCTTAGAACTCTCTTTGTGCACCAAAGAGTCATGTAATCTATAGGATTTGGGAGATTTCTAAGAAGAAAGTATATTTGGTTTGAAAAATAATGTTTTTCTTTGTGTAAAAGAAAAATAATAGATGATATTGGTGTTGGTTAAGTATGATAAGTATATAAATATCATGTCACAAAGGACAAAAAGTCAAATTACAAACAGCTCACCTACGGTTGATACACGGTCGACCGTAGCATCGACCGTCGTGTACATGAAAATTCCAGGCGATCCACGGTCGATATCGTGCATCGACCGTCAGCCCACTGGAAATTTTTGAGATTTTCAATTTTTATTTTTTGACTTTTAATGCCCAAACTCAATCTATTCATGCTTAATATATCTTAACTAACATTAGCTATCACATGATTAATAAAAGTTTCAAATCATTCTCCACTTTAGGACACATACACATTATGAACATATTGTCAAGGAGTTTGTTATATTCTTTGAACACACTCTCAATTATGTTGAAGTATATTACCACTTGTCATGATTTTACAAAGCAAAGGTCTTTTACAAATCTAGTGTCATGACAAGATAAATTGTAGTGATTCAAGGGAAAGTAGTTATGGTGATTGTTTGTTGATGTGATATTTACTACTATTTGTTGTGATTCTTAGGCCATGAATTATGTTACTTGAACCTTGGCTTGTAATAAATGCATATTTAGAATTTTGTTTATACTCACATCTCTTTGGCAAGTTCTTGGTAGTATTTCCATATATTATAGACCAAACATCTCAAGAAGTGGAGCTCTACGTTCAAGGGGGAGCTTATGTCAAGGGGGAGTCTCCTTTTTGTTAAGACAAAAAAGGGGGAGAAGATAGAAGAGTATATAGAAGATAGAAGAATATATACATATATGTATATATGCACATGTTAACATGTTAAAGTTATATATACAATTCTTATACAAGTTATAAATTTTTGTCTTCAACAAAAAGGGGGAGATTGTTGGGAAAAATAGGCTTATAAATATATCCTCTTTTGTTGACACAAAAATATACAACTTGTTTATATAATTGTATGTATTAACATTAACATATGTGCACATATACATATATATATATATATATATATGTTCAATCAAATATATTCTTATCTATAATCTACAAAACAAGCTTCAACAAATGTCCAAGCTCCAATCGTCAAGATCCGAGTTCAAGTAGAAGCCGATGTCGAAGATTCCTACAAACAAACGTTTGAAGTTTATGAGCTTACAAAATAAATAATAAAATGAGTTTAAATTTTTATAAAATAATTTTTATAAAAACTGTTATAAAAATTGAGACAATTTTTTATAAAATCACAAGCTTGGTAGTCAAAGCAAATGAATTCCTATTTTGGCAAATACTAAACATAATCTTCTATTGAAATAAGCCAAAACCATATTTAGCAAAAAGAATCTCTCAAAGAGGTAAACTTCCAACATGCTTTGTGCATTTAGTTTCCAAACTACCATTTTCATGATTAAATTCAAACTTAAGAAGTATGGCACTAACCCAACTTTTCTTAAGCTTCTTTTTAGTGCAATTTATGGTAAAAATGGGTTGTGTGTGGTTTTGGTAAAAGGCCAACGTCTATATTCGCAAGGCTTAAAAAGTTCCAGCAGGCTGACGGTCGATGCCACGGTCGACCGTGGATCGACCGTGGACAGTCTGGACACTTTCTGAGCTTGCACCTTTTTCCTTATATAAGGTAACTCAAGTCTTGTTTTTTTACTAAGCTCTTGCAATCTGAAAAACACATAATACATACAAAATCTTGTGAGCTCATATTCTTTGATAAATATTCAATCTTTCAAGATCAAGAATGAAGCAAGAGTGAAAGCCTTTAAAGCTCAAACACTACATTACCTACTTATACATTTGTAATAGTGTGAGGATCATCTCTAGCCTTAGAATTAGAGAGAAGTAAGGATCATCTCTAGCCTATAGAATTAGAGAGAAGTGAGGATCAACTCTAGCCTTTCCAATTAGAGTGAAGTGAGGTTTATCTTAACCTTGTTTGCAAGAGTGAAGTGTAATTCTTGTAAGCTAAAGAGAGAAGTTGTAAAAGGTTTATCTCTACCTTTAAAGAGAGAAGTTAGTGGAGCAACTCTTGGTGGGTGAGGCCAATGAGTGGATGTAGAGCAAGGTTGCCACTATAAATCATTGTGTCCTAGCTACTTACATTGGTGATATCTTTCCTCCTTAAACTCTTTAATTACTTGCAAATATTGTTAAAAACTTCAAAAAGTAGGCATATAACCAATTCACCCCCCTCTAGGTTCTAACATATTTAAAAGTAATAATACACATGGTATTTTAAAAATTAAAATGTAACATACATTCATAGTCTAAATATATATTTTTCAAGTCTTTCAAATATTTAATTTTTTACAATATTACAAACATATATACAAATTAACAACTTTTTATTATTGGAAAATAAAGAAATACTAAAACTCATGTCATCTAATAATTTATAAACAATAAATAAACACAATAACACTTTTTTAACAAACATAATATACATGATATTTAAAATAAAACAAACATACATTTACATACATATACATAAATATAATTTTTATTTTTTTAAATAAAAGGTTTACCATTCTTATATAAAGTTTGATGGAAAAATAGAGATGTCGGAAAAGTCCCCACGCCGGAAAAGCCGCCGAAAGAGTCGCCGGAAAACTCAACAAAGTGGGTATTTGGTCGCCGGAGTGGTCGCCGGAGGTGTCGCCAGAACCCGTCGTTCACACTTACAAGCTTTTGGTGGCCGGAGGATGTCGCCGGAAATTTTTGAAAGAGTTCAGATTTAATTTCTTACCATTACCCCTTCTATTTATCCTCTTTTACCACCTAAAAAATTACAAAACATCTAATCTACTTTAATTTTTACTATTTTTCAACAATAAATACAATCTTTCTCATACGATTTGACAACTCAAAAATGATTTGACAACACATTTGATTTGACAACACATCTTTTTACTTTTTTTGCTTTTATCAGCTAAACAGAGCACTTTTATCGGCGAAATGGAATTTTTTTTCTTTTCTCAATGCAACGTGGATAGATTTTATTGGTCGGCTAAACCGAGCACTTTTATCGGCTAAACTGGCACCTTTTATTGGCTAAATGCGTATTTTTTTTCACGTGGCGCGATATTATTGGTTGGCGGAATGGGAGTCTTTTATCAGCGAAACCGAACACTTTTATCGGCGAAATCATGCTTAAATTTGTAATATTGATCTTTTGATGCTTATTTTTGCTATTGCACACTAAAAGTGCTTATTTTGGTAATTGATTTTTTTAAATAATACTTAGACGACGGTGTAGTTTTTGATATCCATAACAATACTGCGCTCGAAGAGTGTTGATTCTAAGAGTAATATCACCTCTACCATGAGAAAAAGAACCTCGTTTACAACGTCGATATCGCTGGATAGCGGCTTCAGACTCTAACAGTGACACCGGGCACCAGAAATTTGGACACAGCCTAGGAATCCCTTGTGGTGGTTGGCATGACAATCATCGTAAAGGATGACTTGGATATTGGACTTATGAAGATTTCGTGGGCTTTGAATGTCAAAGACGAGCTTTTCATTCCACGTTGGATAGAGATCCCGGACTTTGGTTTGCGTGTGCTGGCGATGGCCATGGAAATCAACTTCAACAAAGGGGCTGGCTGAGCCATGGTGATCTGTAGGCAAGAGGTCCCGAGCATTCAGTACTTCCATAATAAGTTTCGCCATTGATGAAAGTAAACCAAGGTTGTACATTATATGTATTTATTAAATCATGGTTGATGTTGGAGGGTGTTTCTGTCTTTTTTATTGGGATTTTCATAATTAACGTTGAATTTGGAGGGTGTTTCTATCTTTTTTATTGGGATTTTCATAATTTTAGGCCAAGCTTAATTTAAATAAGCACCTGATAATAACTTTATAATAAATAAATAAACAAATTGATAAATCTTTAAATTATCACCGAAAGATGACCAAAAACATTAGATTGGCACCTGACAAATTATGCTGTCATTAAATGCATTGTACCTAACTTATCCTCGGATAATTCGATCTATTGAAATATTTCCAGGCTGATGAGATTGATTATCATAACTGCAAACAAAAAAACAGTTAGGAGCTGTTTGGTTGGTAATTGGAATTCAATTCTAATAAAATTTCATGTCTGGTTCATTATTTAGGGCGGCATCTGTAACATCCTGAATTTGGGTCTAGTAGTTACATAGGCTTTGGTAAGTTAACACGTGATTATTGATTATTGATTATTAATTGATTAAATGTTTATTTAATTTTTTTAGTAATTAACTTTTAATTAAGTTTATTATAATTAAATGTGTGTACGTATGCATGTAGTAGAGATTGTGTGATTGACACCTCCTGCTTGGATATTCGGTTTATGCATGCGTGGATTAGGAGTTAACTTAGAACTCTTGATAGTCAACTTCTTCATTTAGAAAATCTGCTAAGTGTGTGTATGTGCGTGTTTTGAGAGAAAAAGAAGAACAAGGAATCGGATTTTGGTTTGTTAAAGTGGTTGCATTCAAGTTTAGGTTGGTAAACTTCTTCTATGTGATTAATTCAAGAATCATGATAACATGCTATTGTTTTGTTATATTATCTGCTGGGTTTTGTATGAAACCACCATGGATGAACTTGTAAGTAGACTTCACGAATGGGTTTAGTTACTTTGATCATGTTCTTGAGTTTTATGGTGTTTTGATGCATGAAAGCATGTTTATAGATGATTAAATATGTTTTAGTATAGTTCAAACATGATTTGGTGTGATTTTTAGTAAGTTCATATTGCTGGATATATGGTTCATAAAATGGTTGAAGTTGGCGGATTATTAAAGTGAAGAAGATGATTGATGAATACCGACAACTTGAAAACCGACATGATGAAATCCGGTTACCATTGAATCCGACAGAGAAATCCGATGGTATTGAAATCCGATTATTGGATCCAAAGGTAAATCCGATTGTTGGATCCGAAGGTAAATCCGACTTTGTTGGAATCCGGTGATTATAACGACCTGAAAAGGTTGTATTGGTGGCCCACTCTGAAGAAAGACATTGCTTCATTCATGGAGAAATGTCAGATATGTGCCCAAGTCAAGATAGAGCATCAAAGGACTTATGGAAATTTGCAATAGCTTGACATTCCGGAATGGAAATGGGATCACATCACGATGGATTTCGTGACAAAGCTGCCAAAGACGTTCAGAGGGCATGATATGATTTGGGTCATTGTTGACCGACTGACTAAAAGTGCTCATTTCTTGGCAACCAACGAGTCGGCTTCGTTGACTCGTTTGGCACGGCTTTATATTGATGAGATAGTAACACGTCACGGTCTTCCTTGTTCAATTGTTTCTGATCGTGACTCCAGATTTGTATCTAATTTCTAGCAAAGTTTGCAACGTGAGTTAGGCACTCGTGTGCATCTGAGCACTACCTATCACCCGCAGACCGATGGCCAATCAGAAACAACGATTCAGACTCTTGAAGACATGCTTCGAGCGTGTGTACTTGAATACGGTGGATCATCGGATTCACATCTTCCATTGATTGAATTTGCTTATAATAATTCGTATCATTCCAGCATTGGAATGCCACCGTACGAAATGCTCTACGGGAGACGATGTCGTACTCCGACTTGTTGGTTGGAGCCCGGAGAGAAACAGTTTGCTGGATCTGAGATTGTCCAGATGACCTTAGATAAAGTAAATGTGGCTTTAGTAAAGCTTAAAGCAGCCCGAGATCGACAGAAGATATATGTGGATCCTAAGCGTCATCCCACTACATTCGATGTCGGTGATTGTGTATTCTTGAAGGTTTCCCCTTGGAAGGGCGTTATTCGCTTTGGGCGCAAAGGGAAACTAAGTCCACGTTTCATAGGCCCATTCAAGATTGTGCATAAAGTCAATGGTCAGACGGTAACTCTTGAGTTGCCGCCTGAGCTATCGGGAATCCACGATACCTTCAACGTGTGTTACTTGCGTAAGTGCAACGTTGAATAGGAACAGATTGTTCCGTTACAAGAACTGAAGGTTGACTCTTCTAAGAGACTCGTAGAAGAACCTATTGAAATTCTTGACACGAAGGTCAAGAAGCTACGAAAGAAGATGATCAAACTAGTTCTTGTTAAGTGGAAACACAACTTAGGTCCGAACCTGACGTGGGAAGTCGAGGACGAGATGAAGACAAGATACCCTCACCTATTTATCACTGAGTAGATTCCGAGGATGAAATCTTCTTAAGGGGGGTAGATTTGTAACATCCTCAATTTGGGCCTAGCTGTTAGACATGTAATTGAAGTTAGTTATGTTAATAAGAAAGAATTAAATGTATGTATGTGTGTTTTGTGTTTAAGGTGCTTAATGTATATATGCATATGTAATAGAAAAAGAAAGGAAAAGGATTAAGAGGAAATCCAGAGGCGGTGCCTCTGGATTGTGATATGTATAAATGTAAGAAAAATTCAAATGTGGTCAAAGACCATAAGAACCAAAACACCACAAAACTCTCGGATTCTCTCTACTCTCTCGGTTTCTCTCATTTCTTGAAGAAACAAGGATTTGGTGGTTTTGAATTCCAAATCAAGGCAAATACTTGTTGTTGTTAAGATTTAATACATATGAAACTGTTTTTATGATTAAAAGCATGATTGAAACTCAAATCCTTGCAAGACATCACTTAGAACATTCAAAGCTTACTTTGCAAGTGGGTTTTGGTTGTTTGGTGTTATTGTATGGGTTTGATGTGTTTTCAAAGTCATACCAACGAAAATAAGTGTTTTCAGAATATATAAATGTCAAAACAAACAAGAAACAAGCTCTGGAAATAAGCCAATGAAGATGGCGGTTTCCATGTTAGAACAGTCGGATTCCGAGACATGAAGGTGTCGGAATCCACATGTTGCCCAAATCCGATAAAGTGTCGGATTCCGAGACTTAGGGTGTCGGAATCCGCATCAAGTCTAAATCCGCATATTTAAATCCGTGTTATTGTTTTAAATCCGATAAGTATCGGATTCCCAATGTCCACATGTAAATTGCAAGTCGAAATCCGAAAGTATCGGATTCCCAATGTCCACATGTAAATTGCAAGTCGAAATCCGAAAGTATCGGATTTCTTTGCATGTATCGGATTTCTTTGTAAGTGTCGGATTCCGACAGAAGTGTCGGATTCCGATAAAAGTACTAGATTCCGATGGAAGGTCGGATTTCCAATTGTATGTCAAGGTTTCCAAGTTCTTAAGTGTTGAAATCCGAGGAGGGTCGGATTTCGCAAAAGTATCGGAATTCCCTTAAAGTGTCGGATTTCATGAAATCCGACAGTCTGTCGGATTTGCGTGGAATCCGGATTTGGGATTTACTTTGTTGGCTTTGTAGCTATTCTAAGTATGTTAAAATGATTAATGTAAATTCTAATGTTCTAGGTGAACTTGATATCCTAGACAAGGCAGGAAATTGAATAGTTATCTGTTAAGCCACTCAGGTGAGTACCGACTTCCATAAGCCTCAGTAGAGGAAGAATTATGTGCTAAGTGATTTGAGTGCACTTGTGCTCATAAGTAAATGAATAAGAATTTTCATGTTATTTAAAGTACAATGCCATGCTAAATACTTGTCGTATGTAAGTTAAGTGCATGCCAGCGGGATCCAGAACTGGAACCGCTTAGTTAAATGAATGCTATGCATGATACTGATTCTGAATGAATCAGTTAAGTAAAGATATGATGATATACATGTTAGGGATCCAGATTTGATCCATAAAGAAGTAACTCAATGTAAATGCATGCTAAAAGAAGTAAATGAATATGCATGCTAAGTAAATGAACAAGATATGTGTATGTGTTCGCGAACATCAGCAAGCATGGTTAAGGTCAGCCGGTTAGCTGGATCCCTGGGACCTTGATTAGGAGATTCAGGATTGAACGGTGATTCGAGGTAACATTCCGGATCGTAGGTTCTGCAGAACCGCCGTGCCTTATATCATGAGGGTTAATCAGTCAGAAATGGCTGAGTTACCTAAGGAGCCTCTGGTTCCGTTAACGATGCTTGGTGGACTGCTTTATGCTCCCCCACCAGCGCGGAGGGTTGTGTCTGATCCCCCGGTGTATTGGTGTTGTGCGGGACTAGCTATCCTGCAAGAAACAACTTATACCGATCGTGTTAGCACGCCACAATGTGATAGGATATCATTGTATGCTTATTCCTGATATACATGTTCTGCTCTAATGAAGTTTATGCCAAGTTTGTGTTCACTAGCTAAGTGTAGCTAACGGTGCCATGTTAACTGCTTTTGCAGATCAAAGATAGATTGCTTGGTGAGCCGGGTCCCCCGCCTCCAGATATTTTGCGGGAGCACTTGTTGTTGTAATAAATACATTATGGTCGGTTGTTTTGTAAAGTAACACCCGATACTAAAACAATGCTTTATGTAAATATTTTTTCTGCTTAATGATAATTGTTCGTGATTAAGTTCACGTCTGTTTAAAAACGCAAATTTTTGCTAAAATATGGTATATGCAAAGCCGGTGTTACAGAATCCGACACTATGTATCGGATTTCCTCAATTCCGATACCTTGTAGCAGATTTCATTGAAATCCGATGGTTTTGTTGTTTGTTGATCATTTGATGCTATATGTTAAGTGTTCATGTATATGTAACTTTAGTTTGTTGTGAATAACTAAAGAAGATATAAATATATGTTTGATATATATTTATGAACTGAATACTGATTTTAGTTTATTGTGTTCTCAGGAACAGACAAGACTCAGTAACATTAGATAACTGAGTGGGAGTACGAGATCTCGAGTTGAGTGGATGTTTACTCACGGATGATATTGGTTGTAACTGGTTTGGTTGCAACTGTTTATAGATTGATGCATGGATAGACTTATTGTCTGATAATTGATTAACCGGTTATTTGTTAATTAATTGTTGCGTCAGTGATATGTATACATGATTTTGGGAAGTCAGTTACGGCTTGGCATATGGGCTGGGTTCGTTTGCTATCGGCTAATCAGTATTTGGATCTTTTGATGTATTCGTTGCAACTTAAGGGTAATACTGTGTGAGAATAGCAAATGGACTGTCGGTAAACCTTTGCTTTGGCCGGCATTGGTTGTAGGTTCCTGCAGAACCGCCGGTCTTTCCGGAACACGATTATTTGTTAAATGTTGTTGATATCATGTGGTTGTGGCTGATGTATCCGTTGTGGTTTTACTCCATTCACTTAGCTTTGTGCTAATCCCCCACCTCTCACTCTTTTTAAAGGTTTTGGGTAAGTCAGCGGCTCGGCTGAGAGTGGTTAGCTTGGGGAGTAATTGTCTGGGCCTCTGATACTATATTTGTGACAAGCCGTAGTTTTTGTAATACTGATATTTTAAACTATGGTTGGCTTTGAAAACAGTTCTATGTTTACAGTTGTAAATACTTTTAGTATTTGTGATCGCTTCCGCAGTGTATTTAAAATGAAAATTTTTGGGTTGAAAATAAGATGTTACAGCATCGGAGGTGTTGTTTGTGTTGTTACGGTGGTTTTGGGGGCGGCAAGTGGTGTTGATGACGGTGATAGTGGGTGGTGACAGGTGGTGGTATAAAAAATCCTCTATTGTGCAACCAAACACAAAATAGTAAGGAATCAAATTCCAATACATTTTAAATCCATTTCAGATTCCAATTCCAACAAAAAATAATGAGTGGTTGAACCCACGAATTCTTGACAGGACTTGATTAAATACTTTGTTTTAAATTAGGGGTTCTTCTAGACACCTTGTAGATCATTTCCTAGCATTTAATTCAATTTTCATCTAATTTTGAATGGCGTTTGATGCCCTCTTATCCCTTTCCCATCGCACGCAAAAACCAAGGAAAACCCCAAAATTTCTCAAATTGATACATGAATCATAAGACATGAATGTGAGTACATACCTGATTGAATTAACCACAAAATGTTACCTTCACACTAAAATTAGAGGTTTTAGTGATTCTCACCATATACAGTGGTTCTCACTATAATCTGCTCTTGTTAGCATTATGTAGATTAAGGTAAAAAGATGTAAATACACATGTGAAAATGGGTTGTGTTAAATATCATAACTACAAAACATCATAAAATATGAAAAAATGGCGATAGACAACGTTAACTCACAAACCAACTGTGAAAGGGTCGACGCGTTCTTTTCAAGAAAATGACGAGATTGGGAACAAACAAGGAGCTGTAGATGAAGACCTACCTCAAATTTCATCGATTAGGGGTGAAGTAGGAGACAATTTTACAATGTCAAAGAATGTTCGTATACGGAAGTGATTGGAAACAAAACCACTTCTTAAGACCATCAACATCCACCCTAGTGTTAGCATCCAACCTGGTGTTACGCTGCCAACCCCACTGCCATATCAACATCCACATCATCTCCCACCTTCAATCCTATCAAAATCATAAACCCCCACATCCAACCTTCTTCAACCTATCTCTTTTCTATTTTTATTTTCTATTTTTTGCTTTAATTTAAATAATTTAATTATTTCAAAGACAATAAAATATAAAATAATTAATAATATTTCATAACTTTCATTAAATAATTTTGAATTAAAAAGTGAAAAATACATAATTTATAAAATAAAAAACTACATTCTACCACCCGTATTGTCGTCAAAGTTCCTCTTTTTGTTTCATAACGAAATCTAATTACTCACCCGAGAGATGAGTGTGTGGAGATAAGAAAAACTCGCGATCTTTTCGAAGCTCTCGTTTTCTTTCCGCCTCCGCTTTCATTATTGCCGCCTCAGCTTTCATCTTTGTAGCTTTGGTTTTTTCGCTCGCGAGTTATAATTTCTCTTGCTCCACGTTGAGCAATTTTTCATTCTCTAAATTGAACCTGTCCACATACTAATACACCCGTCATAACGTCATCTCTATTCGTACTTCTTTCTCGGTTTGCACGTTTTGCTCTGTCCCGCCCCATCGGCCGTTGAGGTTCCTCGATCTGAACCTCATCATCCTCGTCGTTGAGGTCGAAGCGAACACGTGCATCGGAAGACGCCGTGTTTGGGGTTGAATTAGACGTTGTCTTAGACTTTTTAAAAGGTATTCAATACTCTCCTCCATCATGGGTACCGTAAACCATCTCAGATGGTCTTTCAATACCCTCCTCGTGAGGAAAAGTAGAGTGATTGCCTACCGTTGCCCGATGCGGGATATTTGTCTATTTGAGGATGTCCACCTCACTCCATCCGGATCGACAATTGGCTACGAAGTTACTGTATATTCCGTTGAACTTCGAAATCTTCCGGTTCATGTCATCCCACTTGGAGTGAAATTGGTCTCCGGTGCGTTGAGTTGGGCTTCGATGGTTGAAAAAATTGCATACTTTTCCCCAAAAATTGTTTACAAATATATAAATTTAAGTAAGCATATATAAATATATCAATTTAAGTAAGCATATATAAATATATAAATTTAAGTAAGCGTATACAAATATATAAATTTAAGTAAGCGTATATAAATATATAAATTTAAGTAAGCGTATATAAATATATAAAAACGTACATGTTTTTTGAGCATTGCCGACCACACAATTTTCCGAAATTGTAACCCATGTCGTGGCTAGTAAAGCCTCTTGATCTAAAGTCCACGCCACCGCTTTTCTTCTATTGGCTAATTTTTTTGTGGCTTGGGTCTCGGGTTGGGTTTCAAGTTGGATCTCGGGAACCCCCTCCTCGGGTTGGGTGTTAGGAATCCCCTCCTCCTCGTCCTTATCCTCCCCCGGATATGTTCGGGTGTGAAGTAGTTGTTGAAAGCCTCTTTGAAACCCGCCGTCAAAATGTTGAAATTCTAGGTTGTATTGTTGAAATCCGCCATGTTGGATGACACCCGACAAGGGAGTAGGTGAATACAAAGGCATTTGTTGTATGCCTTGGTAAGTTGGGGGTGGAGTTGAAAACCCGAACATATTTTCCTGCGGAGAGGGTTGTGAGCTCGTGAGGTTGAATCCTACACACAAGCACATTCTTGTCTAAGTACAAATCCTTAGACAAGGATTGTCTCAATTAAATTAATAGACTCTAGCGAATCCATTACTCTCATTACCTTCTAATCATTCTCTTTCATCATTGGATTCACCTACTAGCATGGTCAATTTTATCATCTTTTGTCACACTATACACTTACAACGTCTGTATATCATACAATCTTACAACTGATTATATAACACGGTCATACATTCGGTACTTAAATACTTCATTATCACATTAGCATCATTAACACTTACATTATACTTTTGCCAACTTTACATCTTCCATGTAAGGCAGTGTTCAACAACTTGCTGTCTATTAAACACTTTACCTAACAGTCATCTTTCACATGTACTTAATGTTATTTACACATCTTTTACCAGGCCAACTTTAATTCATTCAAGTGATCAAATCACTCAAACATCTTACTATTATCATAAGTTCATAAACCACTTACAATTGTAGGCTAATTCTTAACCCACTTGAAAGTCACATTACACTTGGAATACCTCCGATTATTCTTTTATTACACATATATACATTACTTAACACAACCTTAAACATCGTTGGTTCTCGCATTACTTACTTTCACATTATGTCTTTCTAAACAATTTCTCATATTTCATCTTATGTTAAGAATGGTGTTTATCAAAACACTACCCATTCATAACATTAACTAAATCTCATTCGTATACATATACTTCACTTTAGTAAATCACTACTTGTGACTTTACCACTTATTTTCAAACACACTTAATCTTTCTTAACTTACCTCATAATGGTCTCTACTTTTATAATCAAAGTTACACCCGTAGGTGAACTTATCATTTCTGAAAATTCATACCATAAATGAATTCCCATGTACCATTGCAATTTTACTCCTATGCATTACTTTATACACCTCATAATCTCAGATTTCATTTACTACCAAATGGGACTATGTGTCCCCATTTTCATCTCAATCACTAACTTCACTCGTTTACTTGTAACCACCGATTATTCAGGGTTACCTTCATATTTATTTCACTCTCAACTTTTAGAAATTACCATCTCTTTACTTATACATTTGGGTTTTTATGTCCTTATGTCATTGTTCATTTGAACCATGATATATCATTACTTAAATATATTTTTTTTAAAACCACATACGTTTGATTAGTTAGACACATAATCAATCAATCGAGTTTTGAGCTCAATACATTAAATCTTAACAACGATTTTATGACTATTATTCGTTCTCACATTCGATCTCACGAATGGTTCAACTGTGAAGTGTTAATTACACTTACACATTTTAATTCGAACATCTTACGAATTTCTTTCTAATATCAAGGAAAACCGCTAACTCACTCGAGTTAATCTTACTTCCGTTCAATCTCATTTTACATTTTGGGTTACTAATCGTGAACCCACAATTCTTCTTTTATTAATCACTTAGATTTCATCAATACGCTTATTGCGTTTTACATGTCATTTAGAGTTTCATCTATCATAAGATATCATGTACCGTTGAGGTACCGCCTCACATCTAAAGTATACTTCTTTAATATCTTTGTATTCCAAATTCAACTCTTATCAACTCATGTTTGTTTAACATCTCATCATCAATCATTCTAATTACTTAAAATTGGAACGATTGTATTTGATTCATATTCGATTCTAATCGACATTTATCTTATCATAGCTTATTCATCAAAACTCTTCTTCATACTCTAGGATTCACATAGAATCCGTGATCAGACTTCATCAAAACTGAGAACAGTTCCCTGTTTGTCATATTACTAGTAGTCCACAAGACTACTATTATTCTATCTATTCATTTGGCATCACTTTTTAATCCATCATTATCAATCTGATTACATCAGATTGATCTATACATTACTTTTCACTTGAAATATTCATACATTTAGTTTTAGATTTACGATCATCACCATTTCACGTCTCTTGACGCCTTTAGTCTCACATTCTATTATGTAACCAATAATATATTGGTCATCGTATTTTAAACCTTTACCGTTATCGTTTTGAGTTATCTTGCATAACTTAACCAATTTGTACCATTAAGGCACATATAATAAGTTTTACATATTTATTTAGGATTTGTTTGTTTTTTTAAATAAGGTCTTATTTTCAAGAAAGGTCTACGGGAGCGCAGACATTTTTGATAAGCTTGTTTGTTTTTTCATAGAAACGTCTGCGTGCCCGCAGACGTTTCTAATAAGGCTATTTATTTTTTCGCAGACATAAGACCTTATTCTGTCTTATTTTTGCTTATTTTGAAAAGCTAAAATCTATAGCTTTTTTTCACAGACCTTCTCAATCTTAAGACCTTCTAAACCACATCTTCTCCTGAAGACATGAAATAAGACATAAGACATTTATGTCTTCGAAAACAAACAACACCTTAGTCTCATGGTTCATTATTTTCTTACTTCCAATTCACCTCTTGTGACTTAATATCAAGCTATCATTTTCATTCTACTAAGCAATCCTACCTTTAGGCAACCTAGTTTAATAACACAGAAGCAAGATACATTCTTGCCTCACATACATTTGCATATAATGCATAACCTACTCATAACAACTTTGGGACACTATGATGGTCGGGCCCGAGTTTGAGACTGAACACCCATCAGATGTCCAATTCACTCAAACTTAGGCTCTGATACCTAATTGTAACACTGCAATTTCAAGTATTTTAAAACCAAAAGTCACACATTAATTTAGTTGATAACAAAACAGCGGAAGTCTTTAAAATCATTTTCTTTATTTACAAACTGGTGTTATCAACATTAATACCGACCGACCATCATACCTGCAATAAGCAACAAATGTCCCAGCACAATAAAAGCAATCCCATGCCCAGGCTTAGCATACATTTGCAAAATCATATATATATATATATATATATATATATATATATATATACTGGGAGGAGGTTAGCTTTAAAAGCTAGTGAATACAAACTTAACCCTAAGCATCATGCAACATATAGGGCAACATATTATTCACATCATCATAGGCGTAGCAACATGGCAACATAGATTCATACGAGTCATATAACACAGGATTTAGCAAACAATGTTATCCTATCACATAGCGAAGTGCTAACATGTCCGACGAGTCTATTTTCTTGCAGGATAGCTAGTCCAGCTCAAACAACTACCACCATGGGAATAAGACACTGCCATCCATGCTGGTTTCATCACATAAGTGAATCACCGTGCTCGTTAAGGAGCCAAAGGCTCATAGGCTCAGCCATTTAAGGCAATCACCCCAGATAACCTAAGGAATGGCACTCGAGTACCGTTGATCCAGAACATTATGCCCGAAGGCCCAGGATCCAGCCAAAGCTGACCTTAATCAAGAATTTGTCCGGACATACATATAGCTCATCAATAACCCTTTGCAGGGACAATAGCATGCATGCTTTTACAGATAACATATAATCATCAATATGTGCACATGTACTTAAATACATGTCTTGCACATCAATTATCAAGGCATCTTAATTCTTAATCTTACTTGCATACATATAGCTTTCATAGTTACATAACTTAGCATACATAATAACAAGCTTAACTAGGCGGCTCCAATTTGGATCCGCTGGCATGCATTTTGCAATAACTAACAACTTTAACGAGACGGATCTAATACGGATCCATCAACAAACATACATATCATATTCCACGTATTTGTTCATTATCATTATAAATATATACCGTACGGGCATCTATACTTTGTGTTTCTATAAACACCAGTTTAAAGTTACTTTACAATCTTACTAATCATACTCGTAACTATCGAATTTCGTATATACCTAATAGTAAACAATAAATCCGTATATACTACATAATGGTTACAAGTTAAGTCGGTACTCACTTGTAGAGCTACCACAAGAGAACATAGTGTTCCGGCTCTTCTTGTTCGTTGGCTTTACCTAAAACATCATTACTTACATCAAATGGACATACACACAAAGTATTACTAACAAAGTAGTAGTAATAACACCCTAACGACACTTTAAGTCCAATTACAAGCCTACATAGGTTTTCCAATCGTTAAAATGCAAACAACAAACAAACTGCTTGATGTTGCTACAAAAGACTCCCTTGCGGCCGTAAGCCATCATGCTTGCGCCCGTAAGGGCTATTGTTTGCGCTCGCAAGCACAAATCCTTGTGCCCGTAAGTACAAGATCGGACCATTTCAATCAAGTTGGACTAATCTATATTTATGGCCGCAGAGATGGTTCCTTGCGACCGCAAGAACCTTTTGAAGCCTCCCTTGCGGCCGCAAGGACTACCCTTGCGCCCGCAAGCATGTCTGTTACAGACCACTAACGAGTTTCAACATTCTGTTCCTACCATTTTTCAACCAAAACATTTCCAATCGATTTTCAATCAACTTCTAATGATCATATGTGTTAAACCAAGTCCAACTAAACTTGAAACATCAATTCTTAACATATTTTATCAACCATATCAAGAATCAAGCTTAATTCTTCCATTTTGACCCATTTATATAAAACCATTAAACTTAATCAAACACATCACTTTAATTCATGATTCTTGCTTATAAACACTAATTTGATGTTCTAAGAACTAATTACAACTCCAATTTCAATTCTTGATTGCTATTTCTAGTAAACCCATTTTTAACCTCAAAACCTCAAAAGTCAAGAACTTGGAGAAGAAGGTGCATACTTACAAGAAAGATGATGAAGATGGCAACTAAGAACTGATTTCAACTTGGTTTGTTGCTGGAATTGGAAGCTTGAAGTCTTCCTCCTTGATTTCTCTTCCAAAAGCTTCAAGAACAAATGAAGAGGTTGAAGTGTGTGTGTGGTGTGTGTCACGTATGTATCTGTGTATTTACAATAAAGAAACCGACTTTTGTTTCTAATATATCCACAAGGGGTATTTTGTTCCCCTTTTCAACTTACAACTCAATATTCATTTACCCGTTTTTAACTAACGGGGATATTTATGGAATCCTTATCTAAAACCATTTAATAAATAACAACTATTATTTATTTATCACCAACTTTCATTTAACATTATATTACATCTTCATTCCTTAATTACTATTTCTTATTTAATTCACAAGGTTACAACCTTGTGAACACATAGTAAAACTAGGTCCATTTTGGGATGTTACACCCCACCATGTCCGAATAGAGATTTCGAGAACGAAATCGCGTTTAAGTGGGGGAGAGTTGTAATACCCGAACTTCCGAAAAATAAATAATGGGCTTGAATGGATGAATGGATAATGGGCTCAACATATGTGTATTGTTTGATAATGTTCTTGGGCCCAATCTATGGGTAATGTGGGCTTAGGCCTTTTTGGAGATATATATATATATATGATTAGGGCACAGCCCCCAATACTCTTTCAAAAAGAATTGTTACTGTTTCATTGAGAGAGAGTTTGGTGTGTGTTTGTGCATGTGCTTAAACCCCACGAGTAAACAAGGAAGGAGGGTGCAAGGATCATCTGAGAAACTCAAAGAATTGCTACAAGAATCATCAGGTAATGTTTCTTACCTCACTATGATACTGTAGATATCATTTTTATCTTGTTTGGATGATGCTAGCATGAGTTATAATCTGGGTTTTTGGGGTTTTGGGTTTATGAGGAACAAGAGAAAGAAATTTGAGATATAAACTTCAATACTTGATAAAATGTAGTTAAATCTTGAAGGACGTGTTTAAATGAATGGAGAAATGTTTTGAAACAGAAATAAAACGATTTGGTTAAGTTTTGAGAGAGTTTGATTTTGACTATGGAGTCTGGGTTTTAGAAATATGATGAACTGATGAAGAAGATGGGCTCATGCGACTTTCAGCATAAGTCATGCGACTTATGCTGGAAAGTCGTGCGACTGTGTGGTCACCCCATGCTACTTTCGCATAGGGAAGGGGAGAAATGCTCATGCGACTCTTTGTAACTCATGCGACTTTAAAAAGTGTTCCATGCGACTCTTTATAACTCCATGCGACTTTGTAATACACCATGCGACTTACGTATGAGATGATTCATGCGACTTATGTGAAAAAGGTGTCATGCGACTTTTGTAAGAAACACCCCATGCGACTGTCGCATGGGGCACAATGCTAGTATTCATGCGACTTTTATGTACCAAGGTTACTTCCATGCGACTTACATTTATATTCATGCGACTTATGCATTTGATATGAAATCCGACAATTTGTTGAAATCCGATAGTTTCCATGTGAGTTGGAAATCCGATAGTTTCCATATATGAACTGAAATCTGATAGTTAAGTTGAAATCCGACAGTCAACCCGGATTTGTGAAATTGGATACTTTTACACTTGACGCGACGCGTCGGTTTGATGGACGCGACGCGTCCCCGACTTAATGGACTTTAATGATTTTCTTATTGTACATGCCATGTGAAACCCGAATGTATTACGGGGATAAACGAACAAGGGATTCGTACACGGTATTGACTTGTTAGACCTATTGTAGGTGACGGTTGACTAGCAAGTAACCACAAGCATATTAGTGAGCTAAGTTTGAGAACTAAGACTACAAACAGGTAAGTATTCTTACTTACCATCTAAACCTTATGATGTATGTGTTTGATGTGCTACATACTATATGATTAACGAATGATGAATGATGAATTCATGAATGATGACTGATGAATTGAGAATGTGTATTGCTATGCTATTGCTTAGACCGTTCACTTCGGTGGCAGGAATGATTAGACCGTTCACTTCGGTGACGAGAATGATTAGACAGTTCACTTCGGTGACGGGAATGATTAGACCGATCACTTCGGTGACGGGAACGATGAGACCGTTCACTTCGGTGACGGGAATGATGAGACCGTCCATTTCGGTGACGGGAATGATGAGACCGTTCACTACGGTGACGGGAATGTTGGGACCGTCTACTACGGTAGCGGGAATGAAAGAAGTAACCTGATTGTAAAACAAATTATGTGATGCCATATGGTCGATTGTAAGTAAGTGTACTTGCTAAATTTTGTGCTTACGGTTGTTGTTTAACCCTTTTTCAGGTGATGGCCACGGCGGGGCTCCAGCACGTGGTTGATAGCTCATACTTCACCAGCTTCCAAAATATCAAACTATTTTGTGTTTCATGATGTATTTTAAACAACTACATTTGAGTCCTACGGGTTATCACCCGGGTTTGTAATTAACTTATATATGCTTGATTACGGTGAATGACTAATATATAGTACTCCTTGTTTAATTGTTTAAAAAAAAAATTTGGGACGTTACACAAAGGTTAGTGTTCAATTTCTTTGCTGCATGTGATTCCTTTACGTCCCAGTACAATTCCAATTTCAACTTTTTATTGGCTTGCGACTTCAAAGGTTCAACTTTAATTTTGTTGGCTTGTTTAGGGTATTATTCCGTCACAGAATAGTTGAGATTTTGATTTCAGTTTTGCATTTGATGGTTCAATTTATTTTCTAAGCACGTAGGTTCATTTAGGATTTTGTCTTGAGTTTTCTTTTTGTTCGAATCTAGGTTGATCTTCATGTTAGGGTTAGGAGCGGGGAGTAGACTTCTAATAAACAAATGATCTCATGCGTTATAGAAAATGACTTCTAGACTGCCCATTTTTTAGAAGAGGTGAAAAAAGACATAAGATACTTTACCTCAAAAACAAATACCATCAAACAAAAAAATTTGCGGTTTAAGATAAGTAAAAAGTCAGGATGAGGCTTAAGGACGTTCACCAAATCAAATTCAATTCACCTTTTGAGTCGCTCAAAACTTGGGTAAGTGTCATGTTTTTATCGGAAGAAGGCTAAAAATCACCAACCTAGTTGAGGATTTTACACATGTTGCTTTGTGATTAGTCAAAGCGGAAATGATATATGCAGCTAAGTGCATCTAACTTAGGTAATGTTGTTTTCACACTTCACTTATAATATTATATTAAAATTATCATAATTCCTCTCATGTAACTAATTAAGTGGTGTATGAGAGCATCAACTCTTAGATGTTTAAGTGTATAGGCAAAAGTTCAAACGAGAACTGTTTTTCGTACAAGAACCGCGGGAACCAATTTTAGCCGTTCAATTCCCCCTTCAATTGGATTGCCCACTCATGAATTTCTTACATGCACTCTGTCACACTCAATCCCCCACTCTCTTCATCCATGAATTCCATTATCCAAAATAAACGGCCAAGATTGGTTCTCACAGTTCTCGTACGAAAAACAGTTCTCGTTTGAATCATTCCCTAAGTGCATATATCATTTCTTCTTAGTCAAAAATTCATGTGAGGATTTTGTTTTTTGTTTGATGATTTTATGTAAAATTAGATGGAAATATGATTTTCATCGATAACTTTACAAAAAAATAATTGGAAAATTTTTTCTTGACTAGGACAAGAACAGGTATTAACATATTTTTGGACAAATAACTTATATATTCGACAATCTTTTAAATTTGTATCAAACAATGTAACTATCTTTATTTTTTTTATCAATTAATGCAACCATCCATCAATTTAATACCAATTTATGTACCATTTTACCTAAAACTTTCCAATTGCTAACCTGGATCCGATTTATGTGTTTTTAATCATGTTATCGAAGTCGTATAATAACTTTTTAAACAATTTTATGAAAGAATGAGTGTTTCTATAAATGGGGTGTCATAGTTTTCGGAACAAGTTACACCTTTGTTCATGTGGCCTGTCACTTACTACACTTTTTGTCTATGTGATTCATTTATTATATATAGGGTTTTTACTATTTTTATTTTGTTATCTACAATGATAAAAATACCCTTATTTCTTAATCCATTTATTTTTTAATTCTAGAGTATTTTTTTAATTATTATTATTATTTTTTTATTAGTATAATAAATCAATACCAAACCACATATTCGACCGTTACTTTCTAGATCTCTTCTGTTGAGTCCCTACCACCATAGACGTAGTACTGTCTCGGATTATTTTGACTCTCTAACATGTTTTTTTTATTATAACATATAACTATTTGTTTGTTTAAAGATAACTTAGATTGAATCATTTAACACAAATTGGTAATAATTTAAAAAGATAGTGTTATAGATTGGTAATAAGTTAAAAATAAGTTCTTAGAATGGTAATAAATGACGATTGTTGTATAAATATAAATTATAAGCCTATTCTTTAAGTGTTGTATATCCTTTCCAACACTTTATACGGTTAGACTACAAGCCCTTAATAAGTTAAAAATGAGTTCTTAGAATGGTAATAAATGATGATTGTTGTATAAATATAAATTATAAGCCTATTCTTTAAGTGTTGTATATCCTTTCTAACACTTTATACTATTAGACTACAAGCCCTTTGATATGTAGTATTATATTGTTAATCATTAAATACGTAAAAAAATAAAGTAATAATATAAAATAGATAAAAAAAAGTATAATTTTTTTCTTTTGTAATAACTGACGTGGTTTAACAACCCAATCCATGCTAAGACCGTCCGTTACGGTCAACTCGAAGGCATCGGGTACCATCGAGTACCCATTGGGAACACCATTACGCGAATTCGAGTAGGGCAAGCGGGTATCGGAACTCGGAGGAAGCAAACCCAACCCCCCACCCCCAACACACACACATATATATATATATATGTATGTATGTAAATAAAAAATATGAAAAAGGTTTGAGTAAGAAAATGGAATATATGATATTTATTTTGAGTAGAATAAAGAAAATAAAATAAGAATAACGTGACAATGATGTTGTATTGGGTAGAAGAAACGAAAAGAGTGGGTAATCTCGGCAATTTTCCCTTTTGAATGAAAGTGGCACGAGCCTTCCTTCTCCTTTTCACCGCATTTTCTTCAGATCGATCTTTTAACAGTTGACCCTGCTGAGTTTTCATCTGATTAGTTGTCTCGCCATTAACGTTTTGAGGTGCTGAAATTGATGCTAATATGAGTACATCTGATGCTGCTGCTTCTTCTTCTTCATATCACATTCAGTTAAAAAAAGCATGTCGTTATGATATGTTCTTGAGCTTCAGAGGATCAAATACGCGCAAGAATTTCACAGATCACCTGTTGAAAGAGTTGATGCAAAATGGATACCATCCGTTTCATGACAGTGCACTCAACAGGGGGGAATATATTGATTCTGAACTGCTGAAAGCAATCGACGATTCCAGGATGTCAATCATCTTATTCTCGAAGAACTATGCAGATTCGAAATGGTGCCTTGATGAGCTGGTGAAGATCATGGATTGCAGGAAGTATATTCAACAAATCGTTCTACCTGTGTTTCTGGATGTAGAACCATCTGATGTTCGAAATCAAAAGGGGGTTTTTGCTCAGGCGTTTGAAAATCACGAAAACTACATGGACGATGACAGAGTTGCCAAGTGGAGGAAGGCTATGAAAGATGCCGGCAGTTTGTCAGGTCTACACTTGCAGAACGATGCCAATGGGTACAAATCTTAGTTTTTTCAAGCTGTCAATTTTGTTAATTCAGTTTCATTGTTTATTTTGACTCTTTTCTATAAATTCAGTCATTTAACCTGTATATTGACTATCTAGAATGCTAAATACTACGTAGTTTTTAATGTAGGGTGCCATGTGTAATACTGTATCTATGTATTCGATGTGGAATGCAATGCAACCTTAACGGGTATTTTCACAATTAACATAGAATATTCTTGAGCTATTTGTAAATAGATAAAGTTAACGGATGTGATGTGGTTACTATGAAAACAAATGATTGAAATGGCATAATTGCCCAAAGATCAAAGAATCCCTTTTACGAGTTGTTGGAGTGATTATTTTTTAGCTACGTTTTCAATCCACTCTTCACTATTACATTATAATGGTAATATTGATTTTGGGGTTGTTACGTTGTATTGATGGCATTCGTCTTGTTTTTAAATTCATACTTTGTCACCCTTGGTGCATTTATGGTAAAAGAGTTGTTTGCCATTTTGAACAGGTATTAGATTAAGTATTATGTAAGATGAAGTAAGTATAATGTTTTACAGACATGATTTTTCTTATAAAATGTCTAGACCAGTAAAAACCTGATGATTAGTAGGCCTAACACCAGCCTAAATTATCTTTCTGTTTTCTCATTTTGATTTTGCAATGAAGGGAATTCTTCTATAGACTAAAACTTCTGAAACAATGCTCAAAAGTTTTTTGATTGACCATTTGATGTTGCAGCATAAACAGTAACACAGATCTACTTTTAATCCATTTGATTTGTTTTGGGTAGATATGAGGCGAAGTTGGTGGACAAAATCATTGAAGAAGTTGCAAAGTACTTAAAACAGCCATGTCTCTATGTTGCATATCACCCTGTTGGCATAGACTCTCGTATGACTGAACTCATCGAACTATTACAAATGGAAACTGATGATGTTCGGATTGTTGCTGTTTGGGGGGTTGGCGGGTTAGGCAAGACGACAATTGCTAAAGCTACATATAACTGCATATTTTCTGAATTTGAAAGCAGTAGTTTTCTTGAAGATATTAAGGATTCAGAGAAAACTGCTTTGCAGAATAAGCTGCTTGTGGATCTGATGACTCATAAGACTCCAAGAATAAATAATGTTCATCGTGCAACTGAGGAGATCAGACGGATTTTAATGTTTCAAAGGGTTCTAGTTGTTCTTGATGATATTAATCATTTCGAACAACTGGAAATGTTAGCTATTAACCGTCGTTTCTTTTGCCCAGGAAGCAGAATAATCATAACAACAAGAGATATTGCTTCGGTTGGTTCTCTAAAACTGGATGCTGTTTATTCACCAGATGCTCTCAATGAATCTGAGTCTCTAAAACTATTCAGTTTATATGCTTTTGGAGAAGGTCATCCTAATAAAGGCTATGAAAAACTCACAAAGGATGTAGTCCAGTATGCTAGTGGGATTCCTCTAGTTCTTAAGACTATAGGGTCCTCTAGCTCCCAACTTAGCAAATTTGAATGGGAAGATAACCTTAAAAAGCTAAAAAAAATTCCTAATGATGATGTTCAGGGAAAGCTTAAGGTAAGTTTTGATTCACTTGGTTATGAAGAAAAGGAATTATTTTTGAGCATTGCTTGTTTCTTCATTGGCATGGAGAAAGATTTGATGATCAAAGTAATGGAAGACTCCAATTGCTTTCCTAAAATCGGCATCAAGATATTAGTTAATCGAGCGCTAGTAAACATTGATGGTGGACTGCTATCAATGCATAACCTTATTAGAGACATGGGTAGGGAAATTGTCCGCCAACAATCTTTGAAGGAACCTGGAAAACGAAGCAGACTATGGGATCATGATGACATTTCTGAGGTTTTTAGACAATGTTCGGTATGACTTGTACATTTCCCTATCATACTTCTTAAAAAGTTCTTTTTCTCTACGTATTACTGCTGATGATAAGCTTTTTTTAACAAACTTTGTTTTTCCTGTTTATGCACAATTTCTACCAGGGAACACCAACAGTTGAAAGCATCATCCATGACAATCACAACAATTTCATACCTCTCGATTCAGTGAATATTGAGGCATTTGAAAAGATGACAAACCTGAAGATGCTTTTGCTTCATTATGTGTGTCTTCATGGTGTATATAATCAGATGCAGTCTTTTAGGAAGCTGAAGTTTTTGCAGTGGCATGGATTCCCAATGGACTCCATGCCAGCTAATTTGAATATGGGAAATTTGGTTGTGATGGACTTGCAATATAGCAGACTGAAGAAATTATGGGAAGGAACCATGGTATCACGTTTGTTTGAAATTCATTATATGTTGTTATACTATTACTATCTTGGTTACATCAGGGAATTAACTAAACGTGTTTTTCCCTTTTTTTTCCAGAAACTGGAGAAATTGGAATTCCTTAACCTCAGTGATTCATCCTTTTTGACCACGACTCCTGACTTCTCCGGAATGAAAAATCTTGAAAAGTTATTGCTTGCCCGGTGTTCGAAATTGGTCAAGTTACATAGCACCGTTACATGTCTTCACAAACTCCGTATTTTGGATTTAAGTTACTGTGAAAAGTTGAAAGAGACCCCCAACTTAATACGCATATTGAACTTGAAATCTCTTGAAGAACTTTACATATATCACTGCCCCAAATTTAAAAAGAGTAAAGATACTAGTGCTTCACAGCATGCAACAGTAAGCCTTTTGACCAAACTAAGTTTGGTCCAATGCAACTTGTCTCTGGTCCCTTCTGTAATTGAAAGATTAGCATCCCTAGTTACATTAGAACTCCATGAAAACAAATTTTCTAGCCTTCCAGTTCTTAGAAACCTTCATCACCTGAAGCAGCTTACACTTTCATATTGTGTTAGACTGCAGTCGATTCCAGATCTTCCAAGAAATATAGTGATGATAATTGCAGTAAAATGCATAAGCCTAAGGACACTTCCGTCAAATATGTCCCATTTATATGATCTGGATGAACTAAGATTCAGTGGTTGCAAGGAATTGGGATCCCAAGATCCACATTTTCTCGAGAAATTAACAGGATTAGGCAGCCTTAGTTTTCTAGAAATGGACAACTGCAATGTGGCCCATGTTCCCCGTGAGATTGGCAACTTAATGTCATTGAATTTCTTAAATCTTGGTGGAAACAAGTTTTCTAGCCTACCTGCTAGCCTCAGCAACCTTCATCGCTTGTTGGATCTTGATTTGTCAGATTGCATAGAGCTGCAAACAATTCCAGATCTTCCAAGAAATTTGACAAGTTTTAAAGCGACCAATTGCAGAAAGCTGACCAGTATTCCTTCAAACATTTCTGATTTGAAATCACTGAGAGAGTTGCACCTGGATGGTTGCTCCGAATTGGGATATAGAGATCCGTTTTGTTTCCAGAAACTAGAGGGACTAAGCAGCCTTGTTTACTTAAACATGAAAAGTTGCAATTTGTCTGTTATTCCATATGAGATCGAGGGGTTAGTGTCATTGAACCGTTTAGATCTTTCAGAAAACATTTTTGCTAGTCTCCCACCTAGCCTCAGCAACCTTCAGAACCTGAAGGAATTTGAGCTGAATGATTGTGTGTGGTTGAAGTCGTTTCCAATTTTACCACCAGATTTTACAGCGATCAAGGCAGACAATTGTAGGTCACTTGAAATGCTACCATTTAAGCCATTCTTTCTCCATGGTTCAGGTCAGGAATTAAGGTTTTCTTGTTGTCCTGAGTGGGTAAGCAACAAGTATATCCGTAATTTTAAGAGATACGTCCTTCAGCTCCACCATGAGCTCTTCCGTTTTCAGCAGGTAGTCCTCTTATCCCTTTGCTATATCTCATTGTCTGTTTAAAAAGTGAAACCAGATAAAATATCTAACTACCGTTACCTAAATTTTGAAAAACACCTTGGATATGCTAAAATCTAAGGGCTTGATAAGTCCTGGAGGATCCCATTAACATCTTGCAGGACTTGAATTATAACAGGGACGTGTATATATGTATCACTTCCGCTGGCTTGAAAATTTTTGCAGTTACTTCTATAATCAATCATTCCGTTTACTTTTCTTTCTTATAAATCATTTGACTAGTACCTTTTAGAATATTTCCATATCTTTTAGCCTGAAGATCAATCAAAATGGTCACATGTAAGTTAGTTTGTAACACAATTCAATGAAACAGGTTTGGCCTGTCATCCCAGAAATCAGGGTCTCACTTTCTAGTACTGAGATCCCTGAGTGGTGCACTTATCAAGGTAGGGGTCGATTTTTGTCGTTTGTGGTGCCCATGGGTATGGATAAGAAATTCAGTGGCTGGATATACTGTGCTATTGCTCCTAATTGTAAAGATGATGAATGTCGACTTAAATGTAAAGTGGTAAATAAAACGAAAGGAAGGGCTGATTATATTGGTACAACCTTATGTGGTTATGGCCCTGTGTTTCTAGCTTTCGTGCCACATCTTATTGATTTGATTCCTCGTCTAACCTTCATGGTTGAAGGTGGTGATGAATTGGTGTTGGGATTTGAACTAGAATGTAAGAATAATTGGGAGGTACAGGAATGTGGGCTATGTCTAATATATGAGGGAGATGACTCATTTGTTGAATCAAATAGTCAAATGGTAGTACAATACACACCGTCTGATTGGCGTCAACATTTGCATCAAATGGTTTACGAGGAGAAGTGGGAAGAATTCCGTGAGACATATTTAATGTACATAAATTCAAAACCTGATGATGATAGTAATGCTGATGCTGGTGGTGATAGTGATGATGATCATGTTAGTAGGGATGGTGGTGGTGGTGGTGGTGGTGATGGCGGAGATGCTGGTGGGGTGGACGGTGGTGGTGGTGGTGGTGGTTATGATCAGGCATACAGTGTACCTACTGAAGGGGGGCCATGGTACCTATTGAGACCTGAAGAACTTGGAGAATGGTTGCATGACCCATTGGGATCCTAAACCAAGTTTCTTTTGGTGGCATTCTCCTTAATGTGCAAAAGACCTTATATCTGCTAACCATACTTCCTTAAACGGTCAATCTTCTAAGGTATTGGAGCTTTTCTACATGATACTTGGGTTTTTCAATGCCAACTGTAAGTATCCTTTATGAGTAGCATTTAGATATTGTAGCTGATTTCTCCTGTCTGATTCAATGGATTAATATATTTTAAAGTTGTGAATTGCGACCTTCTCCTTGTCCTAAATGAATTAGACATTTAATTTTAGCATGACAAAAATTAAGTGATCAAATGTGACCAGAAATGAATCAAAGAGGCCTTTGGTATGCAGTTCATCCTTCATAGTGCTAAACTATATTTTGGACAATAGTAGAAATTTGAACAGGTATCCTTGATCTCCTCTTTTTTTTTAATGAACCCTTGAAGATGCACCTAGTGAGAGCTAAGTGCACAAAAGTGGATGATCATATCCCTCCATGGAAACTGGCCCCATTAACCCTTTTAATCATAGAAGGTTACTGAACCTGAGCAATTTAGATTTCTGTCGAACAGGCTATTAATGGAACATATAATACCAACAGAGATGGGAAATTTGTAGAAATCAGCTGGTAGGTTTTTTGTTAGTTGCAACCATGCATTGTGCATTATTTTCATTTCATTTTGTATATGGTTAGTACATGAAGAGACCCGGGTTCAATTCTCACCGAGTGCAAACATCTTGGATTGGCCGAGGGAGTATAGGAAACATCCACATAAATGGTTAGGCCACGTATATCAAAGTATAACTTGACTATCTTCCATATACCTACTAAAACGATAAATCTCTTTTGCATTATTGGATCTACGGCGGCTTTTAGCATTGGTGCTTCATCCAACATAATTATTTTGGCAAATCAAATTAGTTGAACAATCTTACTCTTTTTTTTTATGTTGCACATTGAGATATTATCAAGGTGAGGAATCTTTTATCGTGAGTTGTTCTCCAAGGAGGTAGTCAAGATGGGATTTGTTCCTCTCATTTAATTGAGAGAATGACATCTAGAGTGCTCTATGGTGGGTTTTCTTGGCATTTTGTTCTTTGATTCTTGTTCTCTTGCTTCCGTTGCGTGGATGGATGTAGAAAGCTAAGGCAAGCCTTTCTCTATTGCAAGTCCACCCCAAGTTTGTATGAGCTCCTTGTACTAGCAAGCCTTGGTAATCTTCATAGACTTGAAACCACCATAGGAACAGCAACTAAAAGCTCCTCAATCCCCTTTTGCATAAACATACAGAGAACCCTTAAGAGAATCACCTCAATAGTTTGTCTAAGTGTGTTAGTGTGTTAGGATGTTCAAGAGAGAGTTAAGAGCTGATACATGGCCCTTATATAGACCCCAAGATGTCCCTCCAGTCCCCAAAGGCCAAAGACTCATCATAAGGTTGGACATGCATTGGTGGAAGAGGGAGGCAACATGCAAAAAGTTGCATGCAGTCTGACATAAGCTCATGGCATGAACTCCTTCTGGCCGACTTTTGATGGAACTCGAACACAAATGATTCCTTTTAGCCCCTCCACTCTGGTTGTTGTCGAGATCAATCCCCGGTGTGTGACCCAATAGGCCTATGCATCATCGGTAGTGATATTGGTGTATGTATATCAATGGGCATACTCCAACAGACTTTCACTTGCACATGACACACCATACCCATAATGCCACATACAAAGAGCGGCCTCTAGCAAGGCATCTTTTTCCCCAAGTCAGCATAGGTTTTGTCATTCTGAACAAATGTCAAATCTCAAACATAAGTATGAAATGGCCCTATAGATAAGTGATCAAACATCCCTTTGTTCGCGATATCCGTGTGAACACGACATGGTTAAATGTCATCTCCAGATCGTTCACGATTATGTTTCTCGATCAAGATTGAGGGTGACCAAAATTCTAATTGCAATCGATCAAACATCATTGCAACTTGAGCACGGCCATGCATTTTAATGTCAGCACTCAATCATCGAGGGCCCATGGACATCTCTCTAAAACTAGAGGAACAAATTCCTTTGACTACATTGTTTCACCACATACACCACACATGCTTTGACACACACGTATCTTCGGTCTAAGGACGAAATGATATTATCATCCTGAATTACTTGTGACAGAAACCATGAAGTAACTTCAAGTGTGGGTCGTTCAATCACTTGAAGAATTTAAGCATAGGCGAAGTGTTGCGTCCCTTTTATCCAATCCATTATTGGATACGTGACCACCCCTTCCCTCAGTCTTAATTCAAACTTCCTCCCCACAAAGAATGACTGACCGTGGACATTTAGAATGACAAAGCATTCTGGGAAGTGGTTAAACATGATAAGATGGAACACAGTAAGGATTCATGAAAATACCCGTCCTCGGCGCATTATTAAATCTCTATTCAATAATCGATATAGTATGAAATACAATACTGTTTAATGTTCCCAAAATAGATAAACACAAATCAAACATAAACCAAAACAATATTTAAGCCAAGTTATATGCACTTAGAAATGCCAACTGATCTAGTATGATAAACATCACTAGTCAATAACAACGGCTTAACTAGTGGTTTTGTAACACAACACCCACATGCACTTTTGTTATTTACTTATATCTCTTCTGATCAGACCACTCTTAAAGTGTCCGTCAAAGATATCATAATATAAAGTGCTAAAGTACCCACACCATCATTGTTACAAAAGCCTACAATAGGGTAGGTGATACTTAAGAACCAACAATTAACACCACAAGGTAGGATCATGAACTTCGATCAAGATCGACAATTATTCTAATAGAAACTTATACTAGAGTAATTACTTACTCCAAGCCTTTTCTTCTTGTCAAACTTTAAGAACATATCCTTATATTTCTTGAACTCTTAAATATCCAATTTTGTATCTCCTAAGTGTCCTTATAAAATAATAATTCCTGAATTAGGTCCATAGACATCTTAATATCGGGACATTATCTTCAATAGACGCATATACTTAGGAATACAACTAAGCTCCCACTAGCGCTGACGTATGTAAAAGTCTCATCCATGCTTCTAGAAAATCATAACTAGATTTTCTCAATAAAAGCAAAGATCTTACCTTTTTAGATGCAAGCATAAATCTAAAATGGGTTTATCCATACTTGTAGACTTAATTTTGATATTATGGATACATAAGGCCCTCGGAGAGTGTTGTGAGCACTTCCCCATAATGTTGTTCCGTGACGGAACGCGGTCTTGTATATCCGTGTGCTATCTCTTATGGCCACAAAAGGTAATAATAGCCACTGGTATCAAATATTCTTCAACATAACCACTAGGAAAAGTTTCCTCTTCACCATCATGAAACCTTTTCACGTAGTCGGTATTTGAAGTTGTCTACAACTCCATTCATATCAATCTCATTCATACTCTCTTGGTTTTCACCTAGGTATGGGATTAAGCCAAGTCAAATACTTGGATATTTCGAATGTATTGCATCTCTTGATCAATTACTTCTTTTAACTTAGTGAATCTGGGTTCACTATGTCTTCCGTTAGATGGTGACCTCAACATGACTCACCATCAAGTCATCACCGCTTAGATATGAGAGACCCATATCTTTTTGCCTTCATATGACTCTTATCAAACATAAAAGTAATGATACTTAGTCAGGTATACCAACATATCAATGCTGGTTCTTAATCAATCAAGATTGATTATTTGCTAGTGTCAATCATTAGGTCTTTCAAAAGGTTAAATATCTAAAACTTAAAAGAACTTCTTAAATGTATTAGCACCTTTTGATTTCAAATTCATCTATCTCTCACTAAATGTGGATGTGATAACTTTAAACTATGAGATAGACAAGCAAAGAACTCTTTCTAATCCTATCTTATTAAGTGCTAATTAGACCATCGATTAGCTTTAGATTTGAGTACTTAGTCCGCCAATGAGTGTACCAACAAGCTGGACCCAAATTTATGACCCATCATAAAGCAGATCATATTTCACAAATATCTGGTTTCCCACAACATTACACCGTGTACCAACGTATCTAAGTAGGAAATGAATTATGTAGAAAAACACAATTCATTATATGGTCATTTATTATAGATACAAGGTATCTTAGCATCTAAGCTAGATCTAAATATCTTGATTTATTTGCCCTATAGATTTTGGAAGAAGTTTTGGTTAATCCTGGACATCGACAAGGTTTCAGTCATTTACCCAAACTAGAAAAATTCCCGCAATTGCTACCATAAGGTAGGGATGAAGAAGCTTCCCTTTAGTTATTCTTTGTGTTGTGCTTGAACGGATTATTCACAAAAGTGTGGTCAATATCCAACAAGCTTTCATCTTTCTCACACATGACAATGAAGGGTCTCATAATCATCTTAGCCTAATAAACAAGATTAGCATCTAATGTCTAACCCGAGGTTAAACTATCCCGAGATTCTGACCACATGGATCTAGGTGATACCTTTATTGCTTATGTGGTAAAGTTGATTATTTCACAAAGATAACTTCTCTAGACTATTTTGGAGCCAGAATCATATATTCATGAATATTTTATTACTTGCAACAAAGATCTTGTGTATGCAGTGACATGGATAATTTTTTAATCCAACAATCATCTCAAAATATTTTCCATAACAACCTTCATATTTCAAGAAAAAGATTCATCGTCATCAAAAGTAAAGTTGTTTGCCACGCAGGGCAAAACAACACATAAGCTTTGACATGAATAAATTTTGAACAAACAATACGAAAAAGTTTTACATCAAATCTCAAACTTTCAAAATTACATCCATCGTCTTCGAAACGAGCATACAAAGAAACATCACTTGCCACGCAGGGCAACAAAAATTCAAGTAACAAATAAACCGGTGATTAAGATGAGAGCAAATATCCCAACTTTTTCGTAGAGGACAAGTGTTGTATTTCTCAATCTCCTGGAAACATATATTTTTAGTTCTTATATTATAATTTGTTTCTTGCAGGTCCTTTGTGTTATTTTGGTTGGTTTAAGGGGGTGTTGTGTTATTTTCTTCTTTCTCTTTTTGGGGCTGCTGCTACGTATCTTTCCTTCATTTGGTTTGCATGACTGGTGCCATTCTTCATGGGAGTTTCCTTTTTCCCGTCGCCTTCCATCTTTGGTGCACAGGCCCGTTGGAGTGCATCCCCTTTTTAAGGGCATTTGGCTGCCTGAATCAAGAACATGAAAAATTAGAGAACATTTCTGTCTCCTTCAATCAACCCCATCAGCATACACTAAAATACTAAATTCAGTTGAGTTCTTCCTATTTTTTATCTGTTTCTTCAACAAGCATCCAAGTTTCCTCATTCGAGATCCGGTTTTTCATGCTTTTCTTCCTACCATCAAGGACCTACACTTTGTTACAAAAATAAATTTGTAACAAACGTGAGTCAATTATCTCGGGTCAACAATCCCAACTTTTAGCGAAATAGCAATGAATCATGAATATACCTTAAGTGAGAAATGTAACTCTCTCTTTCCTTAGAAGTTTTATGTCCCTTTGGCACATAGGGCAGGCATGATGGCCTCAATCTCCAAATCTTCCACAGAAGTAGTAAACCACTCTTTGAGTCACTTCTTGAGGCACATTATCTATGTCCTTGGACTCAATGTTAAGGATAGCCTTGGAAACTCCAACGTTTCCTTTTGGGGTCGGTTTCTTCTTCCTTTTCTTTTGTTCCTTTGAACTCAAGATGAGAATGGGTGAGGTGGAATTATGTTTGGCCATGTTTGATTCCGCAATCTTCGACATGCCATGCAATTCACTTAAGGATATTTTCATTCCGTGCATGTGATGGTTCATGATTATCTTATCATATGTTGCGGGCAGGGACCCCAATACAATATCCACAGCTCCCTCCCTCCCAATGGGAAATCCTAGCCTCTTCATTCGGTCCACGTATGCCTTCATCTTAAGGACGTGAACACCTACATTCCCGCCTTCCTGCTTCCTATAACCGATTAGGCTTTCAACACACTCATAGTGTTCCTACCTAACTTTCTTTTGAAACATGTCCTTACGTTTGTTTACCATATCGCACACACTCATGTGCTCGAACTGCTTTTGCAGCTCTGTGCTCATAGTTGACAACATGAGGCAGGCAACATCGCGTGTGTCCTTAACACACTTTTCATATGTGTATCGAACAGCCCAATTCGCGTTGGTAGCAAGTGGTTCCAGAAGGGGTTTCTTAAGGATGTGCAACTTTGACTCATGGCGAAGGACAACCCTCAATTGCCTAAGCCAGTCAATAAAGTTCACTCCCGTGAGTTTCTTCCTTTCTAGGAACATACGAAATGAAATGTTTGACGTGGTGTTATTATGGTTTGACATCTATAAATAACAAGAGTACGAGTTTTGGTTAGTTTGATATAATCCCTGCTAAAATAATTACCCCATGTGTTTTAAGAAAAACAATTATCTCAACAAGGGCTAAGAACCATATTTCACATTACACCGTGACGGGTTTTCCGTGGATCATGTGGTAAAGCTATTTAGGTCGGTAAACATTTTACTGATTGTAATCCATTATTACAACTCTTAGTTCCTTGCGGGATCCAAATTGACAACCATTGTGTCGTATTGGCATGATTGATCCCTCCACACCAACTTCAAACTAAAATTGTGAATAATCTTGGCTAAAGCTCGACAATCATTTAAAATTCTATTTCGAAATTGTAAATCAACCATCAAGATACACAGTGATACTCTTGCCCAACGATTGGCTCAGCTAGAGCTTGACAACCAATTTTGCGAGTTGCCGCCATCACCTTCCATACAGCTCACGTAAGGTTTGACTCGGCTAAAGCTCGACAATCATTTCTTGCGTGACTAGATTCGGGTGGTGTCATCTTATGGGTGGCATGAGATTTACATTTAGAAAACGGGATTTGTTTTCCGGTTAAAAAAAACATTTTGATTTTAACAAATTTAGTGACAAAATCAATTTTTCAATTTGAATATAAACCATTTTTATATCCTTTAAGTTAATCTTAAGCGCGCGCTAGTTTGTAAACCATATTAAAAACTCTTGTGTTTTTATTATTTATAAAAGATTGTCTAGCATGCGATAATCCTAATATCCATGCATAAACAAATAAAACACATCATATGCATACAAAATATTGGTAACTATGCCCCTAAGCCTATGCGTTTTCCCGTGAGCCAAAACGGAATACAAATTCAACTAAGGAAAAACTTTCAATGATTTCGGATGTGCTCCCACTAAACCCGCTACCTCCATTGGGCCTCCCGGATTTGTGATCGCCATGACTCCCGATGGTTGCCTCCAAATAACAAATACATACAAAGATAGAAATGACATTCAAGCCACAAAAACCTATCTTCAAGTACTTTACAAATATATTGAATTAAAATGACATGCAAGCCACAAAAAGCATATTTACATACCAAATAAATAAATAAGTTATTAATTACAAACTATGTGACTAAAGTTACCAAATGAATAAATCAATACAACAAGCAACCAAAGGTCTAGGGCAAAATGGTTACCAAAACAAGCTATCTAAACACCACAAGAAAGCAAACAAGCATGGTGTGCCACAAAACCCATGCAACTTATGTATCTTGGTTAAGATTATTTAAAACACCCAAGTCACAAGAAATAATCCCATGTACATATGCATTAGTAACACCAAACCATTTTTGATGAAACATATTCATATATACATAATATAAGTATATTCAATTATATATTGCATGTCAAATAATAATCCACATATAAATATACCAACAAAGATACAAGGCAACTAATCTACTGGAAAAACCAGAAACAAACAACAAAGGGCCAAAAACCAAAGAACCAAACAAATTAAAATTTGAAAAATTGAAAAAACACACACTGTAAGAACTTCACGGCATGAAGTAGCTCTGCCAGATTTCAAAATCTTTGATTTTTAGGTTTTTAGGCCACCAAGTGCAAAACTGATGTAGAGGTGACTCTAATACCACTGTTGGGTTTTAGCATGGCATGCAACGGAAGCAAGAGACAGTGTTGTAAGGAATGGAAGGGGGGTTGTATTTAGGGTTCAAACTAATTATAGACTTATGCCTTTTATTTTTCAAGCTTGTTAAACTTTTTGATGTTTATTGACTTATTTTGCTAGGATATTGCTAATATTTATTTTTTAAAAAAAAATTCCTTTATAATTTAGGGTCCTCGTCAAGAAACCGATTAATCACGGCCAAGGCCGATTAATCGCTTGAAGGTGGTCGACCGACTGTATACCGCCGAGCGGTTTTTACAACCTTGGCAAGAGAACAAGAATCTAAGAACAAAATGCCAAGAAAACCCACTACATGGACCAATCTCTATATGCAAGTAATGCAACAAGAAAAACAAGATGAGAAAGAAAGATATACCTTTCCTTGAGCAGCTGGAGAAAACGAAATTCGTGGATGGATGTAAAAAACTAAGGCAAGCCTTCCTCTATTGCAAGTCCACCCCAAGTTTGTATGACCTCCTTGTACTAGCAAGCTTTGATAATCTTCATAGACTTGAAATCACCATAGGAACAGCAACCAAAAGCTTCTCAATCCCCTTTTGCATAAACACACAAAGAACCCTCAAGAGAATCACCACACTAGTTTGTCTAAGTGTGTTAGTGTGTTAGGATGTTCAAGAGAGAGTTAGGAGCTGATACATGGCCCTTATATAGACCCCAAGATGTCCCTCCGGTCCCCAAAAATCAAGCCAAAGACTCATCATAAGGTTGGACATGCATTGATGGAAGAGGGAGACAACATGCAAAAAGCTACATGCAGTCTGACATAAGTTCACGGCGTGAAGTCCTTCTGGCCGACTTTTGATGGAACTCAAACACAAATGATTTATTTTAGCCCCTCTACTTTGGTTGTTGTCGAAATCAATCCTCGGTGTGTGACCCAATAAGCCTATGCATCATCGATAGTGATATTGGCGTACGTATGTCAGTGGGCATACTCCAACACTCTATTATAGTTGAACTTTATGAGATTGATGATGGCCCATATCTTGTGCTTAATAGGATGTTAGTAATTAAGGGATAATTGATATCTCACCCAAGAGATCAGTTGATTGTTTGAGCTGCACATCTTTAATTATTATTGATAGACGTTTGTTACTGTATGTGTCAATATATCTTGAATCTTGTGCAAGTGTGAGACTTTTGGATCTATATGTCAAAAGCAAAACACATAACGACACATCTAATAATAACTGATCCTATAGGGTCAAACACAAATCTACTTTTCAATGCAAAAACTTTATTAGTTAAAGATTAAACAACTTGTTTAAAGATTAAACAACTTGTTTAACGAAAACAAACAAGCGAATGAAATATTCGAACACACCAACCTGAGCTTAGAAAAAATCCTTGCACGTGCAAGGATTGTTATTCCTCAAGAACTAGTACGCATAATAACAACAACATCCACTCCTATTTGTGTTTGGACAAGGCATGTGAAATATAAGATGTTGACACTTATACTTTGTAAGGAGATCAAAACTTATATAATTATAGTAAAAGGTGGAAATTACCAATACATTATAGAATAAAATTAAGTATTAATTTCAAATTGGTTTTAAGATAATATTATATAACCAGACTAAATGTTCGTGTGATACACGGGTTGGTTTAAACGATAATAAATATTAAACATTAATAAAAACGTATTAAATAATAATAAAACGCGAATTAAATGAGAATTTAAAAAATGACGATGTACGACGACGCGAGTGGGAGGGCAGACTTGACGGCAAAAACGTGGTATCATGATATGAAGATATGTGATTGTATTTCTTATATAAGTTATCAATCATTATTGTTACAGGCAATAAAGTTAAATGTTATTGGTTATTAAAAAAAATTAAAATGATTATAAAATATTTTAGAATGATAAAACTAAAAATTTGGTTAATTATGATATTTTAAAATATTATAAAGGCTAAATATGATATTTGTAAATTAAGATGGACAAATACGATTATTTATAATTTAATAAGCGCATACATAAAATTATCTCTAATAATTTTGACTCTAAAAAGTTAAAATTGATTTTTTAATTTTAAGTGAATGATTGATTAAGATTAAATATTTTTTAAAAAAAATAATTCATCGTATCATTTAATAAATTTTATCAAATTATTCTTTTATTTATATTTGAAGATTTTGTTTACGTAACATTTCTTAACAAATAACAAACCTTACAACTTACAATCGGTGTAAAACACAATTTCACAATTTTAATTCAAGATTTCACAATTTCAATCGTGTAGTTGACCGTCAAACTTTCAAAACATCCGACCGCCTTCTACCGAACAACTTTAATGTTCTATTATTCTTGGTTGACTTAGCAGATCTCGTCAATGGCGAAACTAATTGTGGAAGTACTGAATGCTCGTGATCTCTTGCCTACAGATCACCATGGTTCAGCCAGCCCCTTTGTTGAAGTTGATTTCAACGGCCATCGCCAGCGAACCCAGACCAAGATTCGGGATTTGTATCCAACCTGGAATGAAAAGCTCATTTTTGACATCCAAAACCCACGAAATCTTCATAACTCCAACATCCAAGTAATTCTTTACGATGATCGTCACAAGGAATTCCTAGGTTGTGTTCAAATTTCCGGCGGCTCGGTGTCGCTGTTGGAGTCTGAAGCTGCTGTCCATCGATATCCGCTCTGTAAACGAGGGTCTTTTTCTCATGGTAGAGGTGATGTTTCTCTTAGAATCTACACTCTTCGAGCACAGTATTGTTATGGAAATCAACAACCTCGCCGTCGTCTGAATATTATTGAGAGAACACCCAAACTAGAAGAAATCAATGGGGGCGATAGAAGGAGGGATGAAAATCATGAAACAAGGAATTCTTATTCTGGTGGTATCATTGTTGATCATCAAAGCCATACAAACACGAGTTCGAGTGTTCATATCATTCCCACTTTGTACTATCTAAGAGTTCATGTCGTTGAAGCTCAACATCTGGCACCTATCAACAACAATCGGCAACCTGAATTCTTTGCTAAGTTACAACTTGGGAATACTAGTCGGCCTACAAGAACCACCAGCGTAGATGATGATGGTAATCCTGTTTGGAATGAGGAACTTATGTTTGTAGCCTCTGAAGAAATGTTGGACGATTTCCTCATCGTCGATGCATGTGATAGAATTGCCTCACTTAGAGAGGAAGTAATAGGGAGGGCGGTTGTGCCCATGAGTGGCATCCTACTGAGATTTGATGCCACAGCGCAACTCAAAGCTCAGTGGTTCAGCCTCAAAGGAGTTTCTTCGAACGAAGAAAGAAATGATGAGAAGAAACAAGCGAAAATCCTTCTAAGACTTTGTTTGGAGGCAGGTTACCATGTCTCTGATGGCAGCCGTGGTGGTGTTCAACCTTCTGCAATGCAGATCAAGAAAGATAGCATCGGGACTCTTGAATTACAAATTTTGAGCGCCAGAGATCTGCCATCAATTCAAATAGATGGTAAAACAAATGCATATTGTGTAGCCAAGTATGAAAACAAATGGGTACGCACCAGAACAATTGTCAACAGTCAAGAGCCTTGTTGGAACGAGCACTATGCTTGGGAGGTTTATGATCTTTGTACTGTGGTTACAATTGGGGTTTTTAGTAATCACAATATCTATGAAGGCAAGGAAGACTCCAGGGACATGAGGATTGGTAAAGTGTGTATTCAGCTCCAGACTTTGGAAGCCAACAGTATCCACACACATTACTACCCACTATTAGTTCTAGATCCCTCAGGTTTGAAGAATCACGGTGAACTCCAAATAGCTGTAAGATTCACTTGTGTAACCTGGGCCAATGTGGTTGCCCAATACACAAAGCCGGTGTTGCCTAAAATGAATTATTTGCTACCATTGATTCTGAGTCAAGTTGATTGGCTCCACTACCAGACATCACTACTAGTGGCAGCCAGTCTCGCAAGAGCAGAGCCACCATTCAAAAGGGATATTGTAGAGTACATGCTTGATTTAAGATCCCATATGTGGAGCACGAGGAAACAGAGAGCCAATTTCGAGCGTCTAATGTCAAGTGTACTATGTATCACAGCCGTGTACAGATGGTTTGATGAGATCCGTCACTGGAGAAATCCGGTGAAAACAATTTTCATCCATTTCTTGTACTTGGTGTTCGTTTGGTACCCGAAGCTCATACTCCCAACCTTCTTTCTTTCCTTGTCGGTGAGGGGAATGTGGAACTACAGATTCAGACCAAGAAACCCGCCTCACTTTGATGCCCGCCTTTCACAAGCAAAAACAACAGATCCAGATCGTATGGATGAGGAATTTGACAATTTTCCAACATCTCGACCAATTGAAAAAGTGAAAATGAGGTATGATCGATTAAGAAGCATTGCAGGTAGATATCAAAAAATGGTTGGAGATATTGCGACAGCAGGAGAAAAGGCAATGGCTATACTATACTATAGAGATACAAGGGCTACATCAATCTTCACAGCAATATTCTTCTTCTGTGCTGTGTTCATATATATGGCTTCGATTCGGGTTGTGGCAACGCTACTGGGACTCTATTGGTTACGCCATCCTTGGCTTAGAACCAAGACGCCTTCTCTGCTTGTGAATCTCTTCACAAGACTGCCATCCAAGATGGATATGATGATACTTGATTAAAATTAAGCCATGGGATCATTGAATTCAATAATTAATATTACTCTACTTTTTTGACAATGTTGTTAGCTACTGTATATTATTATGCTTTGCCAGATTGCCTGCAATATAAAGCAATATAAATTTAAGATATATTTCTCAAAGTCGGGTTCTTTTTCACGCACAAAACAATAACTAAGGTTTTCCACCAATCACAACTATCTTTAATCATAGAGTGATGTTTCGTACACAATAAAAATTGTTCGTACATAATAAATTTATGTATTATCAACTTGTACCATATGTTGTTAAATACTTATACTTGTTGTTTATGGATAAATTTTGTTAACGTAAGAATTAGCTCCATTAATCAAAGGTTCACCTCTAATTACTACACTATTTGAAATCTGATTTAGCGGGTGTTTGAGATTGCTTATTACAACCGCTTATAAGAGATGTTAGGACATTTTATTTCCCAATCTTGACGACAGCGTCGACAGGAATTTGATTTTTTATTTTTTTTGTAATATCTCTATATAGACAACCTTGTTTTATATAATTAATGATTTAAAAAGTGGTTACACTTCTATTATTTTTACTTTTTAAAAGTATAATGCTATATTTTTGTATTTTACTCGTAATATTCTACATTATATGTACGCACTATAACATCCAAATCTCACTCTATTCACACTTCACACTAAACCTAATGGTTACCTATTTAACAAATGAGATGTAATATCCTGAAATAGGCCTAGTTTAAGATCGTTCCCCTTAATAATTAAATAAAAATTCACTTATTAATTCACTTAAAGGGCCGGCTGGCCCTATTTCCTCCCCTTAGACCGGAGGGCTAACCAGCGCTGGCTGGCTCTTCTACCGACCTGGAACACCATCGCTGGTGGTAGGGTTGGGTGGCCGGCTAGCTGCCGAACCCGTAGCGGGTTCCTCTTTTTTTTTCTTTTCTTTTCTCTTTCTCTCTCTTATTTAATATATATTTTTTTAAAATATTTGATGTGGGGTTAAATAGAGTTGGATGTGAGGGTTTGTGGGTTAGAGAAAGTTGAAGGTGGGAGATGTGGATGCTGATATAACACTGTAACAATGGGTTTGATAGGATAAGTCCATTACGGATGTTAATGGTCTTAAGCTACCAAAAACCCCAAAGCCTTCACAAACACATACTCCTCTCCACACTATCTTGAAGAACTTTGGGCAGCAATTTGATGTGCTAGTCAGCTTCAAATCACTAATTAATTCATTTCCAAGTCTCCTAAATCTACTAGAACTCAAGATCATTAATTTGGTAAGTCATCTTCTTCATTCTCCTTCTTTAGTTTAGGTATGGTAAATAGGTCAAGTTGTGAAATTACATTAAAGAAGGGATTGTGTCATTTTGATGCCACAAGTTTGTTCCTACAATCTTTAGAAACTGAAATAAGTCCCAATCAGTAGCTAAAACGAGGAAATTGACTAAATTTCATGGAAACCCGCCTAAATTGGTCAAAAGGGTTAAACCCCATATGATTCTTGAATTGGATGTTTAAATAAGTTACGTATATGTTACTAGCTTTGTTTGATGTCAAATAGCCTTAGTAAAATGTTGAAAATCGATTTGGAACATTTTGGTTGAGTTTTGGGTTGAAACTAGTTGACTAGTAGGGTTGTTTTGTAACTCTGGTAGATTACTAACAATGATGTTGAAAAATCATATAAAATCAATATTAAATCATTTGAAGGTGTACTATAAGCTATTTCGAAGCTTAAGAGTCTACTTTAATTTCATCTATAGATTACAGAAGCTTAATTCATATGATATTAGGGTCAAAAATCCAATTTTTACAGCTGATATGTTTTGGAATGAAAACGGGAAAATCCAATTCATAAGTATAAAATGGTCAATTATGTTACTATTGGTGTAACAAGTGTTGGCATGGTGTTGTGAATCAAGATATGAAAAAAAAACTGGTTATAGAGATATGAATTGATTCAATTGCATCGAAAAGTTGAAATGCTAGATTAATAGTTTCTAGAACTTGAAGTTTTGTAAATTAAATGGTCATGTGAAGTTCGTAGCTATTCTATTTGATTTTGAGCATGGTTATAGATGTAATCGCAAGATGAGACTGTTAGAAATGTTTATAAATGTAGTAGAGTGGTACATGGTATACTTATGTGAGTTTTCTTGAAATACGTCATCCGACCAATTTGGTGAATTTTCAGATAATGCACATATTTAATAGACAGATGGGCATTTGGGTTAACCAATGACCCTAAGACTATTCATAAACTTAAACTATAAGAATGTAGGTGAAATAAACCAGATTTGGGTTGAAATGGTCAAAACGCCGAAAGTTCGGTAGGTTTGACTTTTATCGTCTTTTCGAGTTATGACCTCAAACTTTACACATGAACTCCTCTTAATAAGAGGAAGTGGCTGTCTTTAACAAGTTTTCTTCAAAAATATCGTCTTGGTTTTCGTACGTTAAAGTCAAACTTACGGGTTTTGACCCGTTGGGTCAATAAACAACTGTATACTTAGTTTTAAAAGTACCAAAATTATTGGAAGAATACTTGCATTCTTAAAATCAGTTTAGTGAGCCTAATAAGTGCCAAAGATTGGTAGGAATGAATGGTCTTAGAACGCCGTAAGCGAGATTTTAGTTTAGCATGCGTGAAGGGTCTTTGGTTAATATTATTGTGTTATAATGGTATATATATAAATGTTCAATTAGATGCTTTCAAATCTTCATTTGATTGAGGGAATGTGGACATGCTAAGCAGAGGACCCGAGATTTGTACCGGTTTAACCTAAGACCCAATAAGGAGTAAAATGATAATTATATGAAAGAATAATAAAGTATCAATGCGTGTAGTGTTTAATATGAATTGTGATCATTCTGATTGAAATATTGAAGGCTATATTATGAATCTTAGAGTATATAATTATGTCATGGTATGTTAATGAGATATTCACATGTGGTACTTGCATGATATGTTACATGATATGATGATAGCCCATGTTTAAGAGATACATGCATGCTATTGGATCCATAAATGGATTTTATTTGTGTATGTGCTTTGTCCGGATATCTATGGATTGTTTTATAGTTGTATGGTTTAAGTCAACCTATATGGTTGGATCCCAAGACTTTGAGGTCAAGTTTCGGGATCAACAATGACTCAAATTGGTCGTATGTTCTGTAGGACCACCATTCTTTCGTAAGGGGCAGTCAGCCCCCATGAACCCGAGGGAGCCGTTGGCTTTGTGAACGATGCTTGGAGGACCGCTATCCACTCACCTACCAACACAGATCGGTGTGTTAACTTCCCCGGTTAGGTTCTTTGAGCCGAACTAGCTATCTTGCAATATACCTCGCCTTTTGACTATACTAGCACACCACTATGTAATAGGATAACATTGTTTATTAATCTGTGTTATAATATGTTTTACTGACACTTATGCTAAATATGTACTCACTATCTATTTATAGCTAACCTTGTGTAATTTCCAAATACGCAGGAATGGCTAGTTTGCCTGGTGAGGACATGTTACCTTGATGGATCTTGTTATGCAGCTTTTTGGGGAGCATTATATGTAAATTAATATGGTGGAATGTTGATAACATAGTAACACCGATATGAATGTTTTTGGGGATGGGGGGTAATCTTTTGGTTACATACCCACATCCAATGTAAATATTAGCACTTCGGCAATACATAATAGTTTATATTTGTAATCACTTGTTACAAATTGATGTTAAAAAAGGTTTTGGTAAATGCTTAATTTACAAACAAACATATGCAGTTAAAAAACTCGAAATATGATTTTAGTTAAATTGTTTTGTTTGTAAAAAGATGACTTGAAAATGACGGCGTTACATTAAATAGTAAAGGTGAAGAAGTATAAAAAGTAAAATAATAAAAGGAAGCGTTATTACGAGTAAAGTAGTGATATTGGTGAGTTACAAGGGTAGAGAGGTAATCCGTAATCCACATGAATTAACTCACAAACTACTTAGAGCTTCGGTATTGCTTATGTGGTCATCAGTATAGAGACGCACACCATCCCCATGTCTTGGTACTATTTTTTTAGGTGATTCTCGACATTTGAATGCCGAGGGGGGGGGGGAGAGGAGAGAGAAAGAGAGAAAAGACGAGAGAGGATATAGGGGAGAGACATTATTAGTTTTTTAAAAACCTTTAAAGTATGTATAGTATGTGTATTTTCTGGGTTAAAGTCTTGGATGAAATATTCACATAAGAATCATGGGAGTGAGTACTTATCATGCTCTTAAGAGCGATTTTATATTGACACAAGCAAGTCGAGCACTTGAACCACTTCAGGTTCACTTAGAAGCTACTCTAGTAAAAGTTTAAGTCAAGCTGGTGTTTTAGAAAAAATATTCGGTACATAATACTTATGAGTCACTATTCAAAAGAAAAAGAACTTAATACTTGTGAGTCTTATCGAGCTTGTATTATTTTACATTTATACTTTTTTACATACGTTATTTATATTAGCACTATAATATCTAACCTAGTTAGAGTCAAACAAAAATCAAAACTATCAAGTAGATTAGTATCAACCCTTTTTAATCTTGTTACTCATATCTTAATTGTCGAGTTAAACTAAGTCAATCATGAATCAAGATCGAGTTTAAACTTGAAAACAGTAACTCGTTTGAGCTGGGTCAAGCTTAAAACCATAGATTTCAAAGCCAAACTCAAACTCAAACTCAAACTCAGTATATGTCTAGTACTACACTCTATTATATCCTTATCTAACAGTAAACAACATATACAGATGAGTCTTGTAACCAATAATAGCAATAATTATAACTTTGATTAAAGGCACTAATTTTGATACATATTTGAAGCTAAGAGAGTTGGTTTGCTGTGCCTTAAAGCGTCGTGCATGCAACTCTTATTCTCTCTCTCTCTCTCTCTCTTTAAGCATGCACTTTCTCCCACTTCCATAAAACTTCCAACCGCCGGCAACTTCCTTTTCCGGCCAACCACCATCACCGACGATCAAGCTTCAAAAATCGAGGCACCAATTCAACTGTTTGCTTCGACTTCACAACGCAAACACAGAGACAACCAACTCAAACAGAGTAAGATCCTATCACCTTGTTACACCTTTTGATTAAAAATACTGTCGTTCAGACAAATTACTTCTGGAAATCAGTTTAGTTTTATCAGTTAGTGTGTTTAAGTAGGTTAATTGGTGAGTTTGTAGTAGTATTTAGTTCCTCCTGTTAAATTGGATTGGAATTAATTGGGATTAGGGTTTTTTTTCGAACTGATGTTTGCGGATGGAGTCTAGAATATGCATGAATGATTTATGTGGAGCTTCATTAGCGGCAGCTGGTGATTATAAAAAAGGTTGGCCTTTGCGATCTGGTGATTTTGCAAAACTTTGTAATAAATGCGGGTAATAATCCCAGATCTCTCGATTATTCAGTTTCAAGTTTCTGTTCTTTAATCTGAAAGTGGATTCTCATTCATTTCCTTAATTTCATTATCACACTATTACATTGTAGTTTACTTTCTTTTGTATTTTGAATTAATCAAACTGTGACATCTTTCAGGAATATGTTATTGGGATATTAGGTGAGGTTTCTTTTCTAGGGTAGTGAATAAACTTACTTAATGTATAATCTTTGATCAATCCCAATCGAGAGACAGTCGCATAGAGCATTCAAGTATCCAGTGTGTTTCTCTTTTTTTTTTTCCCATACAGTTTTCGTCTTTTGAAATCAGCCATAATTCCTTTGATCAAGTTTTTTAAATTGTTATGCATTCTACCTTATACAAGATTAAAAGAAGACGTGGGCAGGGATGGGATTGGGGCCTGGGGTTCTGCTGCTGCCTGCCCGTTTGTTAATAATTGTTTTGTCTTTTTATAACAAATTCAATCAATTATAGTTGATATTTGACATACAACCAATCCTTTTAACTACCAATAGTTTCCAAAATTTACAAAGCGTACATACAATTGTGTAAACTTCACTACTGCATTTCATATCGTAAAATTGTTTCCTATCTTTTATTTGTTTTTTTCAAATAAACTTTAATTCTATTTAATCCCCCACCTTAGTATTTGCAGTTGCTATACCAAATATCATACATAGGCATAGATACTGATCGATTGATACTGAAGTGCGAGTGTTTGCCACCTGCTCTCTAAGAGTTTAGTGTTTTAGTAGGGAATGCTTTTCTCTGGTTGGTAGGGTCTATTATGTTGTGATGGGCAACCACAAATTGAAGAACTGCAGTTTAATGCACCTTTTTCTATCCTTAGATATCAGGTATGACCATTAAATTATTATACGAGACATATAAAGCTACAGTAATTAGTTAGATAGCAAGACTAGGTGGTATGTTGTTTTCAGTCTCCAACTTGGCCCCTCAGGCTTGTGACTTGTCCAATGAAGCATACCGAGAGAGAAGAGAATTGATGAACATGTAACTTGTAGATGAGATGAAGAAGTTGCAGTGAGACCATACTTATAGTTCAGTAATATGGAGGAAACTGAAGTGAATGACTGCAAATGAAATGTTGATGTGAAATGTTTTTACTTGATAATGTATGGCTCGACTATTGACCTTTAATAACTTTTTGAATACTTTTGATCTCATATATTTTCTTAAACCAATCATATCATTAATTGTTACCATAATTATCATAAAGTAACTGTTCTGGAGAATTAGCTTACTAGACTGTACATAAAAGAACTACCCATCACATAACTCATTGTGATACCTAATAAAGGACATAAAGCTGTTCTCCAGAGAGAAAAATAAATGGACAGGTCCAAGCCAAAGTACCCAAGAATCTCAGTGTACCCAAGCCAAATGTACCCAGGAATCCCAAGAATTGCTGTAATACAATTATGAACCCGAAGAACAACCTAATCAATCTGACAATATTTTGTTTGGGAGATAAATTCTAGTCACAATCTAAGTTTTTTTAATCTATTTTAGCTTTTTGCATATATTCTTAACACAAAAACTTATGTATTGTTCCAGAACTGCCTATGAACAACTAGCATTCTGTGAACTGTTCCACCTAGAGGACACTGGTTGGAGGGAGTGCACTTCATGCAGAAAGGTATGCATATGTAATTAAAAAATCTAAATGACTTCCCAAATTTTCTTTATTTATTTCTGGAAAGCTGTTTAATCGATTAGCTCTAATATGTTTCTGCTAATATAGCGACTCCATTGTGGATGTATTGCTTCTAGTGCTTTCATTGAACTACTTGAGAACGGTGGTGTAAGTTGTATCAGCTGCTCAGATAGTTTCAGACATGATCATGTAAGATCATGTTTCATGTTCTGCTGTACATATTAATCCACAATTCTTTTTTCTAAAAGAAACATTTCATTCTTTTAACTGAGAATATATATACTAAAAGTCTCAACAAATTGATGTTTGTGTGTCACATACAGAGCACGAGTGAGGATAAGCCTGAAGAATGTGACATTTCAGTAGAAAATAGTGTTGGAGAAATTCGTTCCTCTAACAAAATGTTTAAACAATCATGTGATGGCACCGGTGATGATGATGCATCCACATCGCACATGAAACAAGATGAAAGTTTGCCTCCTAAAGGAGAGATTCAAACCACATCAACATCAATGTCAACTTACAACTGTACATCTGAATCTACTCATGGACCAAAAGTTAAATATAGAGAAAGTACAGGGGTTAAAGATGTTCAAACAGACTTAACTATTGGGTTAGCTTCTTCTTCTTCACAAAAGCCGGTTTTTCTTCCCATTATGGCTGGTGAAGAACGGGAACTGAGCAAACAGTATTCTTCCTTTCAACAGGGGCCTTGGGCTCGCCATATTTTGCCCAAAGTGCCCAAATCCATCCTTCCTCAAGGGTTTGATGTAAATTCAAGTATGAATTCACAGATACGTGTTGCCCGCCCACCAGTTGAGGGGCGGATCAAAAATCAGCTGTTACCACGTTATTGGCCCAGGATTACGGAACAAGAATTGCTGCAGATTTCTGGAGAGTATCCATTTTCCATACAAGTTTCAATTTTGACCCATTACTTATGAATGCATTGATTTGGGTTGAGGTTTATCCCTTAATGGGTCAAATAAGATTAGCGAAAAGGGAAACGATTCAAATGAACCAGAAAGTTGCCCATAGTGTATTCTAGGTGCTTAGAGCTTTCTAAATCGTTTTATTTTAAACTTTTGTGATAACATAGTTTTTAAAATCATTTTAAATATTTTTAAAAATGGACCAAAAAATGTTTTGCGGGTCAATCCAACCTGAAATGACCTGTACTAAAAGTCATCCTCATCCACAACACATTTGACCCATTACCCAACCATTCTGCCACCACTAATATTAAGTAACAATGTTTTATATTTTTCGCCATTCCCACCATTCCCAAATTATGTTCAGTCTTGAATTTGCATGTCATGTAAAAGTTCATTATATATGTAAAAAATTAGACAAGAATTCATCCGGGTTGTGATAATGGTTTTTAAATTTAGCCTAGACTAAAAAGTTAGACAAGATAATACTAACAGGCTATGTCCATGTCTATTTCGATTGAGATAGAAGACTTCATATTCCAAAATCAAAAGTTTACTCGTTTTCTCTGGATGGCGGGTGTGAAACTGTGTTACTCTTTACTAGAGGTGGCGATTTCGGCCCATTTGCCCAAAAATGCAACAATTCAAATGGCTGAAATCTTAACTTGGCTAAAAATAGAAACAGGTCGAAATGGGTTGAAGGTTACCCAAATTGTATTCAAATACTCAAAACCTCCTAAATTTGGTTTAGTTAAAAATATATATATTATTATGTACAAAGATAGTTTTATTTTCTTATCTATGTAGTTCACAATGAAATCATTTCCTTGATTCTGATTCTCTAAGTTCAAATGCCACCATTGTTCCACTTTTCGAGAAGGTTCTAAGTGCCAGTGATGCTGGTCGAATTGGTCGTTTGGTTCTCCCAAAAGCATGTGCTGAAGTAAGTGTGTGCATCATTATCTTATTAAAACTTTAATACCTTATCTTTACAAGTAATATTCAAACCACTATATATGCAGGCATATTTTCCTCCTATATCTCAACCAGAGGGACTCCCACTGAGAATTCAAGATGTGAAAGGCAAAGAATGGCTATTTCAGTTCAGGTTTTGGCCAAATAACAACAGCCGGATGTATGTTCTAGAAGGTGTCACCCCATGCATTCAGTCTATGCAGTTGAAAGCCGGGGATACTGGTATTCTATTCATTCTATGGCATATTCATTATCATCCTTTAATTACCTTTATAATTATAACCCTGTGGTCTTCATTTGATATTTTGGTTACTTTCTCAGTGACATTCAGTCGTATGGAACCCGAAGGAAAGCTTCTTATGGGCTCCCGGAAAGCCGCGGTTACTACTTCCATTCCGGTAACTTTCAGATAATATAAATTGTCTTATTTTACATTTACTTTCAGATGATATATTAAATTGTGTTATTATACATACATACATACATATATATATATATATATATAGCGTGGAGTACTTTCAGTATGTAATTGATAAGGAATGAGAAATCGAAACTGCTAATATAGATCAAAATAGGGTTGAACACTGAAATTGAACAAAGAAGATAAACCTCAATCACTCCTCAATCGGAAGATTGGTCCAAGGCACAGCCCTCTCTCGATAGCCAAAGCTACGAGCCCAGTAAAAGACCTAAACGTAATGTAAATTCTGCCTCCTAACAAAGAGATACTGACCCCTATTTATTAAGAAACTACTAACAACTTAAACCCAATTTTACCCTTTACCCCCTTTAAGTATTTAAACTATGCATTTCCTATCATTACTCCCGCCTTCAAAAAAGTCTTGTCCTCAAGACTTGCTTCCAAATAAGTGCAACAATCTGGTGGTTTTCCTGGTAGTAGATCGCGAACCCGAATCTCCTCAAACCGACAAGAGTCTCCATCAATAACAGCTTGAGTCAAACTCTTGTAGACCCCTTCATAAAACTGCTCCATAACTAAACAAATCCCATCCATCCTAGAAATATGATTTTCGATTTCATTTCTACTCCAAATAGTGAGAGGTCTTAACTGCCAAATCAAATTGACTTTTCCTTCCATAATTGATGGAGAAAGTGTTGCCAATCCCATTGATTGTATAGGCTTCATCATCACCACTCTATCCGCCCCTTGATCATCAGCATCTAAGTGTTCGTCCTCACTTACCATTGCAGTTGATTCCACCACTTGACAATCCAAACCACCAAAGTCATTACTCCCATCCCCGGATTCCAAAATATGAACATATCCACCACTAGCCTCCAATGCGCCACTACTGCCAAAACTGCCTTCCCTCTCACCGGAATCGACAATACCCAAGCCCTTTCCCTCGATCAATTCACCATCAGACCCCTTTCCCCTACTAAAATTAGAATTAGAACTCTCACCCTGTTGCTTCAGCCACCCCAACCTAGCCTGACAAAACTCCCTTTCTTCATTTCGATCAACTTCCAAGGTCTTCAAGGATGATTTGATTTCAGAAACAGCAGACTGGAGCTGTTGAATATGCTCCTCGTGAAGATCCAAACGAGATTGAACAGATCGGTTCCCCATGGAAATTGAACCACACAATCAAATCAAGAGACAAATCCTCAATCGACAGCAAACGAATTGCAATAAGGTGTTGCAATTCAAATAACAGATCCCCCCAACAGAAATTGCTAACAGCAGAACCAAAATCAAAATCGAGACAGATCGGTAGGTCCAAAGCGCATTTGTGAATAGCTATCAATAATTTTGCAAATCGGCCGCACCAAAAGAACAGTCCGATTACTGGAATTAATTGATACTTACCGAACGTCACTGCAATTGGAGCCAAAAATTGAAAGCGAAGGTAGTAGAGCGTAGCAGGTCACAGATGTGAGTACAAATCGACCGTTTCCAAATCTTCACCTTCCAAATCCGCACCTTCCAAATCGGCAGTTACCAAGTCCGCACCTGCCAAATCAGTAGTTTCCAAATCCGCACCTTCCAAATCAGTAGTTTCCCAATCCGCACCTTCCAAATCGATAGTTTCCAAATCTGACGGTTTCCAAATCGGCAGGTCAAGAAGGCAGGTTGGACCAATGATAAGGAATGAGAAATTGAAACTGCTAATATAGATCAAAATAGGGTTGAACACTGAAATTGAACAAAGAAGATGAACCCCAATCACTCCTCAATCAGAATATTGGTCCAGGGCACAGCCCTCTCTCGATAGCCAAAGCTACGAGCCCAGTAAAAGACCTAAACATAATGTAAATTCTGCCTCCTAACAAAGAGATACTGACCCCTATTTATTAAGAAACTACTAACAACTTAAACCCAATTTTACCCTTTACCCCCTTTTAAGTATTTAAACTATGCATTTCCTATCGGTAATCATGTTAATGTGATTATAAGCAGGATTCTCGTATATCTGCAATACATAATGGTGTTAATACGATCGAGAATCTTTCAAATATGAGCGATTACTCTAATCTTCTTCAATCGATGAAGAGAAATACAGATTCCCATATGAATTTACTATCAAGAAATATGAACTTGCCTATCGGAGATGCCAGCTGGAATGCAAACGAGAAGCAGGGAAGCAAGTCAAGAGCTGATTCGTCATTTCAACCAGAGAAAAAAAGAAGTCGAAATATTGGTTCAAAAAGTAAAAGGTTGCTCATTGAAAGTCAAGATGCTCTGGAGCTCAGATATACATGGGAAGAATTGCAGGATATGCTAAGCCCACCCACAATGCAGCCAAGTACAGTCACCATTGAGGACCATGAATTTGAAGAATATGAAGTAAGTACTCTGTTTCTTTTTGTGCATATTTAATGCAAAAAAAAAAAATTCATTTGTCTTATTTTTTTATTTGTAGGAACCTCCTGTTTTTGGCAAGGGGAGTATATTCACAATCCAATTATCGGGGTAAGATTTATTAGGGCATTATAGTGCATGTAATCTATCAAAATCTCTGTGTTAATTGCTTAAAGGGGGATTATGCAGATCTTTAAGCAGATGTAATCTGTCCAGTTTTAATATGTAAAATACAGTTCATATGAAATAGGATTTGATGTTACATTTGTTAATCTTTGGTCTAAGTTTAAAAAGAAACTATTTTTTATGTTATTATTTTTAATTAACTTGGCAAAATTGGTGTTTTAGGGAGCAAGAACAGTGGGCTCAATGCGATAACTGTTCAAAATGGCGTAGGTTACCTGTTGACTTTCTTCTCCCTTCAAAATGGACATGTGAAGAAAATTTATGGGATCAGAGCAGGTAATAGGTCATGAAAAGTATAAAGTAATATGATTCTTATGATAAACAAGACTCAGCGTTTTCAGAATACGCAATTCGAACAAATTTATGATAAACGTGTTTATGTAACCAACTGTGATCATTAGGCCACTAATGAATTGTTTTTTTAGGTCTTCTTGTTTTGCACCAGATGAACTAAACCCTAGAGAACTCGAACACCTTCTTGGGCTGGCTAAAGGTATGATGCTTCCATTGTTCATTACTGTGTGCATCCTATGAAAATTGCATCATTTGACTAGTGAAATAGTTTTAGAGGAGGGTTTATCTTTGTAAAAAGTCTTAAATAAGTTCAATAATAACAAAACAAGGGATTATTGTGGATGAAAACTAGAGGTGGCAAAATGCTTGAGTTGAGTAGTGAGTTAAATGGACAGATTGGTTTGATCAGGGACACTTTTAAGTTTTATCCAGTGCTTCTAATTTATTTTAGGGAATGTATAAGAAGGCCACCCAACTAGTTTAACTTTTTTCATTAAGGCCGTGCAACTATTCAAACTACTTTACAGGCCATCCGTAGAATACGAACGACATATCATCATTTAACATATTTTTTTAAGCATGATTGGATATGAACAAAACTAGCTACATATTTGGGTGGAATAGTTGGACGATCTTAATGAAAACCAGTGAATAGTTAGGTAGCCTCGTTGTACATGATCCTCTTTTTTTCCAATCGCAAAAGTTATATTATACTTCATTAATAATGTAATTTTATTTGAATAAAATGATTTAAGAGGTTTTATGCATTGGAAATACACTTTGGGTAAATTTTGGCCTGTTTGACCCGTTTATTTTTTAGATGATTATTCTTTTTTATTTTTTGCATACTAGAGATGAAAAGCAACCTGAATGAAGTCAATGACCTATTCATAAGGAAATTGGTCAAAATTGCCACCTCTAGTGAAACCAACACTCATTTTTGTGACGATGACAAGTGGGTGATTGGCTAATTGCATATCAGAAACTTGCGAAATAGTTATGTTTTAATGTTAATAAGACAATTGAGATATTAGATATAGTTTGTGTGGAACATTTACATCTTAAATTGATATGAAGGAGTTTTCTTCCTAATATAGAATTTCACAAGTGGAGGAACTCGGTGGGCCACAGGCCCGACCAAGAGCAGGGATCAAGTGGGCCCAATCAGCCTGAGACATCGATTGCAACCACCACCAAGCACCCAAGGCACCGCCCAGGCTGCTCCTGCATAGTCTGCAGTCAACCGCCAAGTGGCAAAGGCAAACACAAGCCTAATTGCACTTGCAACGTCTGCATGACTGTCAAACGCCGGTTCAAAACCCTAATGTTACGGAAGCAACAACGCCAATCAGAACGTGAAGCGGAGATTTTGGAGAAGAATAACCTAAAATTGGGTCCCACCAAGAACGAAACGGAAGTCAAAGAGTCAAAACCATCATCAGCCAAAGGACAACTAGACTTGAACATCCATCCTCATCGTGTACAAGACAATCATGCTTCAAATACAACCCATGTAAGCATGATGAGCCTCCTGCAAGCGGCAAACCAGCCACTTGAGACATACATGAAGGAAAATGGGCTCACGAGTTTGATCACCGAGCAACAAGCTAGCTCGGGTTCACAAGTGTTGCCACAAGCTAGCTCAGGTTGTACACCCACGATTCCTGGGGACGAGCCACAAGGACCAGATCATAATGATAACATTTCTTAAAATCACTTTACACTTCTATTTTGAGTTTTGGGATGAAAAATAATACCTTTTTTTTGGTCATATTTGTGAAGCTGATGTGTTTCATATTTGTAGTATAATTTGGTGTGTAATATTAACATCTTTAGACACAGGATTTTTATTTGAATACATTACTTTTTATGTTGTGTAACACATGTGACCAACTGTTTTACATTAACTTTGTGTTTAAGGGTGTTTGTAGTTTGCTTATTATTATAGGAAATCTTGAATCTAGGTAAACCGTGGTTTGATCATTTAACCAAGCCAACTGGCGATTTTTTGACAAGTCTTTCCTAATAAGCGGCTTTGCCGCCAAAAAATACAAAACATTGATTGAACTCAGTACTTCAAGAGTCCACACTGGGACAGGTAAGCTAGCAGCTACCATTTCTAAAGAACCTGCATCTGTATATTTTTATTTTTTATTTTTTACTTCTTCTCATCAATGGTTGACTTTGTCATTATAATGGTCAACAAATTATTACTCACAACTTTTTCTAAATAATAAAAACCTATAAAATTAATTTAAAAAAAAACATAATTAAGGGTCCTTTATAGTACAATAAAACTGAATATAATATATAAATAAACTTTTTGGCATCATATGTCCAAACCAACCAAAACACTTATATCTACAAAAAAACACCTAACATCCAAAAATCAAGACTCAACTTCCCTAAGTTGAACAAAGCATCACATCTCCCACCTTCCATATCTAGTAACATTCACTTCAAAGGATATAGGGGAAGCAAACAAAAACAAAATAATCAAAAATTTAATTAAAAAAAGAAAATCTTTATATTAACATTCAAAACCCTTCTACACTGGACCGTCTAGCCGAAGATGACGATCTCCGGCTCTCTTGACGGTCCACAACTCCGTCCATTGCAAGATTGGATGCGCAGTTTCGTGGAGGCAGGGAAGGTGGCAACACGGGTAGTCGTGATGGTGGTGGTGGTGGTGAGTAACTCAATCTTGGGGTGGGGTAAACAATCCCATTCAAGCTTAAAGATTTCGCCATGTGTTTCCTGTTGATTGTGCCAGGCGTCGGTTCTTGTAATGGAAACCGACAAGAGAATTTCAGTTCTTGTATGACTTTAAGGTGGTCAACAATGGTTCTCATTGTTGGTCTTTCTGATGGATCTTTTTGAAGGCATCTTTGAGCTATGTCTGCCATCGCCCTGGCGGCTTTTAAGGGAAACCGTCCTTTAAGTTGTGGGTCCATTATTAGCGACAACCTACTGTCATCAGCTAAAAAGGGTCTACTCCATTTGATTAAGTTTCTTTCCTCCTTCGGGTGACGGCTGTCCAGGTTCTTTCGACCCGTAAGCAGTTCAAGAAGCACAACCCCAAAACTCCACACGTTGCTCTTTGGGGTTAAAAGTCCCCTCTCGAGTGTCTCTACCGAAAGAGTAGCCATTGCCTAAACAAAAGTATAGAACTAGATCAAAACACACACGAATGGGTGAAAATCATTAAACATTAACCAAGTTTCAATATTGTTCCATTAAAATCACTTAAAACTTTTTTTCAACCAGAAAACCACTTATGTTTCGATATTATTCGGTTATTATAAATTTTTTAAAAACTCGTCAAACTGAGTGACCTAAATAGAATAGTTATACAGGTTTTGGTCACTATTTAGTGTTTTTTTGCAAAGATGCCTATTACTTTGGGTCAACAAAAAAAAGTCTTAAAAATAATGAGGCCACTTAGTTTTAATTATTTATATAAAAATTCCCAACAACATGACAATATTCGCACTTGAGCGGGTTATGCAGGTGAAAAAAAGCTTCAAGTGACTTTAATGAAACACTATAACTACATTTTCCTTAACTTCATTGAGTGACATGCAGAATACAACCCATTCAGAACAGATCAATCATATGATCCAAGCCAAGAATCGAGCTTTTTGCAAGCCGGGCTCAAGCTTTGGCTTTTCCAAGCTAAGACAAGCCTAGCCTAACCAACCCTAAGCATGACAGCATTTTTAACGCGCAAGCTCAAGGTTGGCTCGGCTACGTTTGTGTAAATAATCGTGTCAGGGTGGGTAAAGTAATAGTTTACGTTTTCAGTTCAAAAATATATATTTTTTATTATATAAAAACTTAGATCTTATTATTGCATACAATTAAAGTAAGGCCACTCTGAAAAACCAAGACAGAAATTTGTAGAATGATTAAATCCTTAGACTTTTTAAAAATAATAATAAAGAAAGTCTTCTGTATAACTTTAGTGACACAAGTAGAATTTGCACACAAGTCTTTGTACTTTATTTTTTAATGATTGAATCCTTAGACTTTTTTAAAAAATAATAAAAAAAAGTCTTTTTTATAAACTTTAGGGACATAATCATGTCATAAAGGACTCTAATGTTACTTTTAGAAACTTAAAAGATATGAATTTGCAAAATAGGACCTTTTTGTAAAAAAAAAGCAAAATTCAAAGGACTTATCATTAAGTTTCATAAATTATAAGGGATTTGATCAAGTAAAATTGTAAAAGTGAATTCAGGGACTTGGAACAAAATCTTGTGTTATTTCAAGTAAAACTAGTTTTTTTCTAAAATACCTCTCAGATATTAAACATAAACAGAAACATAACCCGAATCAACCAATTCAATATATATATATATATATATAGGAAAGAACTTACAGCTGAACTACTGGAAATGTCGGTCTCGGGAATGTGGCTTATGCAACCATATCCGGAAAGTTTTGCACTAAAATCTTTGTCTATCTGTATATTTGCAGTTGAAAACTCATGAAACATTGCCTGCACAAGAACAGACACCAAGCATTTAACATTAATACTTGATAAAGTTTTGAGATTCAAGTTTATATAAAAAGTCAACCCTTTGCCTACCTGAAACGGGCCTTCCTCGTGTAAAAACGTAAGCCCATGAGCAGCACAAAGGGCCACTTTCATCCTAGCATTCCAATCAATAGGTGGGCCATCAGTTCTGCCATACAAAAGCCGGTCTAAACTCCCATGAAACAGCCTTTCATAAACCAGCATTCTCTTATCGGAACCCTCACGAGCATGGAAACCAATCAGCTTGCAAAGGTAAGGATGCCGCAACGATGCAAGCGTGTTCACTTCACTGACAAATTCCTTCAGACCCTGAAAATAGGTAAAAGATCAGGAGAATCTACAAATGTTGTGGAAGGGCGAGTTGGTAGCACCCAACCCAAACATGACCTGTTTAGTTATTCGTGTGGAAAAGCTCAACGCTTTCCAGGACATGCTTAACCCATATAACCTAGAGACAACTCACAACCCATATACCGCTAAGATAAACACGTTAAGTGGTCACAACATGTCATGAATTAATTGGCAGGTTGAATTTATATATTTTCTATTTAATGCCTGGTTAATTCTAATTTTTAAATGGATAGGCAGGTTAACCCGCTTATCTACAACCCAACCCGAAATGATCCGTTTATCTAAATGGGTTGCCCAGGTAAACATGTATATTCAGGTCGTAAACAGGTTAGCAAGTTAAAAGTATATATTTTTAGATTCTAAATTTTAACAGGTTGGCAAGTTGACCCGTTTATTTACAGCCCAATCCGAGCATGCCCTGTTCATGAAACAGTTTAGGCAGATTACCCTGTTTACACCCCACCCTATCCTGTATATTTTCATGTCGTTTTGAGAATTGCCACCCCTCACTAAACAATGTTCCATTCAACCCCCAAAACAAAAATAATAATTAATTTGTAAAAAACCGCCATTTCAGTAAGATTACCTGAGACGAAGGGCGCAGACTTGTAACGGTTGCTTGAAGATTCTTGATGTTAGAAGTATCTTCACCAAAAGAAGCTTTATACATAACAGATGAAAGACCTTCAGAAACACATCTTGTGGGTGAAAAATTATGGCAGGCAGCTGCAATTTCTTCAAACGAGAAGTTTTTTAGTGTTCCAGATGAGGGTAAAGAAGAAGGAACCGTGGGCGGCAGGAGATTTCCGGATGGTGGCAATGGTAGAGGACCAGAAACATTGAGTGGCAGCAGGGGCCCACTGCCACCTTTAAAGCTTCCCATGGTTTTCAAGTTGGCGGAATGAGGTGCAGGAAGTGGGAGAGGCTGAGGAACAGGCGGCAACCCACCACCACCACGGGTTTTGGATTCTTCATGTTCTTCACATTCAGCTGAAGAGAGTGCATCTTGCTCGGCTGCATCTAATGTTGAAGGGGCTGACAATGCCCGCATACGGCTAGTCATTGCCTTTTTGCTTGATTGGATCGGTTTGACCTGGGTTCGAAAGCTGGGTGGTGCTGATTGTAAGGCTCGTGTTTGGGTCATTGGTTCGGGTAATGTGGTTGGTGTCGGGTCCTGTGGGTTAATTCGTTTAACATGAATGCTCGGGTTTGGCTTTTTCTTCTTGCCTTTTAATACCGTTAAACACCCCATCGTGTTTAAGTTCAAGATATGTGTTGTATCCCTACAGAATGAATATCACAAACAAAATGTATAAGAAAAGCAGTCTCATTTTGACTTTTGGGCATCAAATTACTACATTTGACTTCAAAAATAAACAGAACTTGCCTAGTTGCAAACTAAAACCTGATTAATAGATAAAATTATAACATTCCAAGAAAGAAAACCATGAAAAATCCTTTCTGCTTGAAAAAAATAGGAGGTTTGGATTTTAGAAAATCAAAACTTGAGTCACCATCTCCCATGTATACAGTATTTTTTGAAATGCCATAGTTTAAAAGTTTGAATTTGACTGTTCAGAGTCAAACAAGTTACATTTTAACATCAAAATTCGACGCGATTGCTTTCTTGTAGACTAAAAACTGATCATTACATTAAAATATAACAATCCATGACCAAAAAAAAAGCAAAAACAAGAAAAAAAACAAAGACTTGAAGTGCAAGATATTTGAATATCAAAAAGTCAAAAATTGACCCTCTGTCGGGAGTTGAAGATGAGGATCAATGAATCTTGTGAAATGGGGTTTTCAATTTGAACAAAGAATCCAAGTAATCCAAGACAACAAGTCTCAATTAGGTTAACAAACAATGCGAAGTTACAAAATTAACCTTCAATTGAGAAATATCAAGAACACTATGTATAGAAAAATGAGGATTCATTTCATAAATTATTACACTAAAATGCACTTATGAATAATCGTATAACCAATTAAGAACAAATTTTTAAATATAAATTAAATAATTATTTGTAGATAAAACACACAGAGTTTATAGTTTTTTTTTTATATCAGCATCATTTTTTTACAAAAAAACAAAATTCATAGTTAAAAAGCTTCAGAACAATCAACATATCATATGAAAATTAAATAAAAAATAAAAAAATCAAATAAATTTCAATGATATCATAAACTGAAAACTGAAATTCGAGCATAGATATAATCGATGTGATGTAAAAGTCGAAATCTTTATCATATTCTCAGATTCGAAATACCCATTTTAACTGAAGAATAAATATAAGCAATAAAATATAAACGATAAATAGACAGTTTCAGAATTTGCTGAAACAGATTCATAAATCACGATCTAAAAGATGCCAAGAACATGAACTGACCTGGTAAAAAGATGATCTTTTTTGCGTTTGATTGTTTCAAATTCTTGATATTTCTGGTCCAAAACAGTACAAATTAGAAAACCCACGTATGTTTTCTGCAAGATTTGTAAAATCTGTAGAGAAGTGGTGAGATTTGTGAAGAACAAACCCTAGAATAATTGGAAAAAGGGAGTCAAACTACAACAAAAGAGAGGAGGGTGGGTAAGAGATGTTTAGATTGGAAAAGTTTGGGAAAAGATTTAAGACTAATAGTACTGTACATTTACAAAGCAGATGTCTATTTGTTTTTGTGTTTTGTGTGTGTGTGTGAGTGTGTGAGTGTGTGTGAGAGAGAGAGAAAGAGTTTCAGTAGTCAAACCAATTAAAGAAAAGATGTCATTATTGTTATCACTTTGTATACAACATAAATGGATTTACTCATCTCAATGTACTGTTTTGCCCTTGGGAATTCAATGCACAAAAAGGAAGAAAAATCTTCTGGTTTATCCATTTTGACATTTTTACCCTTTCATTTCAAAAAGGTTGTGAAGGCTCTTATTTCTGTTTTCATTTTTTCCCTAACCTTTTAAACTCATTTTTTAATGAAAAATAAAACATAGAATATACACATGGTTGTGAAGATCTATTAGTACATGAATTCACATATTCTTAATAATTTTAGACAATTATGTATGCACATGTGACTCATAAATCAGTAGATAACTAATATCTAATCGGTATTTTTATATTAGGTTTTTATGTTATTAAAATGTATCAGACTGTTACGTTTTTGTTATCGTGTGCATTGAATTTTAAAAGTTTCTATTGTGTATATATCATATTTTTAATTTGTTGTTTTATGTATTTGGATTACATAAAAAAGAAAAATGTATAAGTTTGGTTATGTAATCGAAAGTTTGATACACAATAGCGACAATTTAAATATTCGATACACACAATATAAATTTTTAAAGTCTGATACCCACAATAAAAAAATATAACAAATTGGATATATTTTAGTGAACTAACGCCTTTAATATATAATATCATATTTTTTATTTTCTCTTATAGAAAAACATCACATCTCTTATTTATCTTTTCTAATAATAATTTTGATAATTACTTGGTTACGTATAGATCTTTTATTTCTCTTCTAGATTACCTTGTTTTTTCTGTTTTCTTTTTCTTAACCAAGTACTCACATGTATAAATATTTAAATAATGAATTTTGTTATGTATGGATAATTTTTGTTATGCACAAATTAATTTTTTTAAAAAGGTAATCACACACAAAATCATAGAAGATGTGTTTAAAAAATATAGGAGAATATTTAAAATCACCCATATTTTATAAGGATCAAATATAATAATTCATGCTTAATGAAGCATTAGAACTTGATAGTAACACATGCTTTTCTTGTTTAAATAAGAGTGTTTGGTTAGTAAATATTGTTTAAAGTTGGTTATGTTGGGTATCCAACTTTAACTTTATGTTTCTTTTTTACACTATTTTCACTTTCTTAATTATCTTGATTAAAAAGTTGTATTTCCATGTTTGATCATCTTACTAATAAAATTGAATATAAATTCAAATAAAACTATGTGAGAAAAATATTAATAAAATACCCAAAAGTTTCAAAACCTTTAAAATTTTAGGGCAAATTGCATGATAATACAACGAACTTTGTCTTAGTTATCATTGTATACAACCAACTTTAAAATTTTAAAAATAATACAATTAACTTTCGTAATTCTCTCATTGTATGCAAACAACTTTTCATGTGTGTGTTGTTTAGTTACTATTGTATACAATGAACTTTGTCATAACTTTCATAATATACAACAAGTTTCATACAATATGAGGATTATGAAAGTTGGTTGTATTATTTTTAAGAAAATAAAGTTGATTGTATATAATGGTAACTAAGACGAAGTTCGTTGTATTTTAATGCAATTTGCCCAAATTTTAAGTTGAGAAGTAGGTGATAATAAAATGAGCAAATTGCACGAAAATACAATAAACTATGTCAATATTGTCATTGTATGCAACCAACTTTATTTTGTACCTAAAAATACACAAAACTTACAAATTTGGTTTATTGTATGCAAGTTACCTATGACAATAGGTAACTTACCGGTAACCTGACAAAAAATAAAAGAACTTTGGTACGTAAAAATACAAAATACTTTCAAATTTTGTTCATTGTATACAATTAATAACCGGTACCCTGGTAAATAGGTTACCAATTGTATACAATAAACAAAATTTATTAGTTATATGTATTTTTAGATACAAATAAAGTTAATTGCATACAATAATAATATTAACAAAGTTTTTTGTATTTTCGCGCATTTTGCCCTAATAAAATCTTCTAAGCTTTAAAGTCTTTATCTTATCAATTGTGTATTAGTTTTTAGTACCATATCATTTTACATTCTTCTATATATATTTTTTTTAATATTTTGATTTAAGTTTACTTAATCTTGAGCAAATTTTCACTTGGGAGTTGTAGATTTTGAAATACAAGTTCATTTTATTTTATCTAATTAAGTAATTAACATTCAAGATTCTTATATCTTTTAGATAGGGCGTATAGCTCTTTCCGAATGCCTTCGGGTTACTTTGGGTTGGGTGGATTCCTTCAGGAACACCACTACACCTATTTCGGGTTCCCCCTTTTTTTCCTTTTCAGTTTCGTGCATCCGAGCAACCCATAGCTTTCTTTTTTTTCTTTTTTTTTTGGTTTTATAGAGAGGTAGGAGGGAGAAAATATTTTGATTGATTTGGGATGAGTGCTACTTGGGTTTTGGATTAATTTGGGTTGGGAAGAAAAAAGAAAGAAAAGTTGATATAGCAGTTGATGTGGCATTTGGATTAATATGGGTTGATAAATGTCATACTCATGGCCTTAGTAAAGAGAGGTATTATATTCTCCTACTTTTTTCCTACTTATTCCCCTACTAATAAAATTAACATAAGTATCAAAATCAATATACGAAATAAAAAAATAAAATTAATAAATTTTACATGTTATCATATGGTTAATAGAAAGATATATTATTTTTCTTTAGTAAATATTTCACATAAGTCTTAAAGAAATTACAATATGGAAAATAAGAATGATCCATTTAAAGTAAATCTAAAAATGAGTCTAAAAAGAGGGCGGTTGTTAGTGGGGTATTCTTGTCATTAAAGGAAAATAAGAAAATGAAGAAAAATAAAAAATAAAAAGGGCAATAGGGTCATTTAACCAAGGGAACAAGTAGTATCTCGATATTCAACGAAGAGGGGCCTCGATTGAGGTGACGTCTCAGTCAAACTTTGGACCATATAATAACTGGTGGGACATACCAATTGTCTATTTTTTATAATAAATTAATATTAATATTAAAATTATAATACTTGTGACTGAAAAGCATATGGTTTTCCTTTTACTCCAGATCTCTTTCTGCTAGATCCAATCCATATTATCTCTATTTGAACATATTCGTATCGCATCTCAGATACGTCATATCAATTAATTATAGTTTTTAATAATGATATACACTCACACACATGATATCGAAGAGGTGAGCTTAGATTATCAAGCGAATTCAAATAGAATCACTCAATCTCGTTTGGATGATATTACCCACTTAAGGTTGAAGTACAACTTTTGTTTGGTATAACGAGGAGTGTGAGTCTGTGCTTCGTAGCGTTATAAGCAAGTAACTTTTGTAAAAATAACCTAATAATAGTTTTTTGTATAGTTTAATGCATAAAGTTTGATTAGATCAACAAACTTGAATTACCTAACTTATGTTATTATTAACGGTATTGACATTTCTCACCAACTATTCAGGATTTATGTTTCGTATATACTGAAGTCTTATTGGTACAATTTGTAATTCATAATGAATTGTAATTTTAAATAAATAAAAAGTAATAAGACTAACAATTAACATTATTAGAAAACTATAACTTTTCGTTAGTTTTTTTTTAAAAACTTGTGAAATTAACAATTTCTAGGGTTGATCAAGGAAAAATTTGGATCATTTTGCTTATTGTAAAGTAAAATAATTTATATTGTTTTCATAAAAAATAAAATTATTTTTATTAACACTTGAAAATATCAACCTTAACAAAAATTAAAAATCTGGATATATTAAAACTTGAAAACATCAACCTTAAGAAAATAAAAAAAATTAGATCATTCAACTCCTTTATTAAACGTAATTAGTATGGTTATATTTAAAAACTTAGTCTTTTTGGAAGCAGACACACAATCTACTAACTGTATGACTTTATACATCTTATTTTTCCAATAACCCGCTAAACATAATTGAGATATGTTGCTGTTGATACTAAAACACTTGAAAATTAATAAGATTGTTTTTGTTGAGAAAGAAAAAAAGATAAAAATAATTGAAATCTAATATAAGGATTATCTTTATAGACAAAGAAAAGGATGATATCTACTTGGCTACAACTCTAGGTTGAAACAATTCAAACAAACAGTATTATAACATTAATTAAAAATCAAAATATTCTACACGTGAACAGTAGAAAATGATAATTGATAGGGTAAAACGACATCACATTTTCCACGATTGTATATATGAGATAATGTATGACAGAAACTTCCGTTTGGTTCACAAAATTTAAAAAATAAAATTTATTTATTTAACGGGTTAAATTTTTGAGGAAATAATTGTGAATAAATAAGATTTTGTATCACATTTAGTTGTAAGAAAATGAAATGAAATTGAACTCCATTTCAATCTTAATTTCTCTTTAAATTGTAAATTTATTGAAATAATTAGAATGGTATTATATCATATGAGCAAAATGTTAGATTTATATGCATAGTCAGCAATATAATTGTTAGTCTCAGATTGAGTACGCAATAACAAATGTTTGTAGAAGGGGGGATTGAATACAAACTTTAGCTTTTAAAAATTAAAGACATACTGATATACTTTTATATAATTCTTATTGATATTGAATCAAGAATTACATGTACTAGAAGCGGAAATTCTAAGTATAATAAAAGGTGGCAATCAATTTGTCTAACACATAGACATTCTAACTCTAAAACAACTAATGTATATAGAGTGTTCAACACATGAACAAATTTTATTCTACACAATGCTTAAACTTTACGAATTTCTCAACTGAAGAAATTTTCTTTCTGTGTAGTAGAGACTTCACTTTTTTGTATTTTGTGTATATTTGCATGTCCACCATGCATGAATATATATAGAAGTCTTGGTGAATCGGGTTGCATGAAGGTAAGAGACAAAGAGGATGTGAAAATATAATATTTTAATTGTAAAGGTAGTGGGTGAAAAGTAAAGTTACTTTAATCAAATGTTTGATAAAAGTAATTGTACTTTTCTGCAAAAGTGCAACCTATTACAATATAAAATATTAAAGCCCACATCTACTGTCGTGTAGAAGTATCTTTCCCTTTCCGTGATTGTACTTTAATCAACACCATGCTTCTGATTGATTTGACTTTACCAAGTATGTGATTGCCAGCCATACTTAGTTGTTTGAACAAATCTTCAAGATCTTCGTCTGTTTGAGGTATCATTATCCTTTTCCAGAGGATAAGATCAAACCTTTTTGTCTCATACTTGATCCAAAAAGTGCAATTTTACTTTTACAAACAAAGATCTAAGGCATAATAGAACAACACATGTTCTGCCTTTTACATATGACTTACAATCTGAAAAGATAGAGTAGATTTGATATTTTTCACGACTCAGCTAACAGATTGTACTAGGAACTCTGATATTCACTACTCAGTTGACAAAATATATCAGTTGATCACTTTTTGCTAGGACTCGGTTGATACATATTGCTCAGCTGATCATATAGATGCTCAGCTGATCAATAGTAAGCTTAAGAGGACATAAGCTCATGTATTTGCATGATCAGTTCATCAAGAATGCTTAGCTGATCAATCAAATACATCAGTTTATGAGGGGAGATGACTTGTGTAAAGGAAGACTTACTTAGCTGATGCTCTAGGCCTCAGCTGATCCATTTGTTCACTCAGCTGATAGAGTAGGCACTCAGCTGATCAATTTCTTTACTCAGCTGATCAATTTCTTCACTCAGCTGATCAATTTGTTCACTCAGCTGATGGAATATTTTCCTCAGCTGATCAACAATTTTGCTCATCTGATAGTTTGTTTTTATCAGCTGATGGTCTTCTTTACTTGTTTTCTTCATCTGACGCTCCTTGGCTGATATCCTTTGGCTGATACTTTGAGTAGGATCTGATGCTCAGCTGATGGCTTGTTTTCCTCAGCTGATGGTTCCATACTTAGCATATTTTTACATAAACTGATTCAAACAACATATGTTTGAACTCTTTCTAAGTCATACTGAATGTAGGGTTTGGTTATCATCAAATTCTATGTTTTAGGATAGGTAGAGTTGATTATTAGGGTGAAGTGATTATCTCCACAACAATAATGATGTCATGTCTAATGTCATAAGACACTCAAAAGTCACGTATGTGGGTGTCGTAATTCAAACAGTAATGCAACTCCACTCGAAGAATGAGAATTATAATAATCATTATAAACTAGTCTGTGAGTTTAGTTTTAACTTACGTAAATACGAAGTTGTGTTTATTGACCAATGTGTTAATTGTAAGGATATATATTTATTAGTGAAAAAATTAATAAAAATTGATTAAAAATGGTTAATTTGTTTTAGTTTAAATCGTTTGACTTTTCGGTTTATATTTTATTTAAATATTATTCGGTTTTTAGAAATTATATATATATATATATATATATATATATATATATATATTGCCAAAAAATTATATATATCGGCTAATATGAAAATTAAAAAAGACACGAATTTTAAATCCCAAAAAACTTGGTTGATAAGTTATTTATCTTTTATTTTTAATAAGAGATTTTATTCATAATTAGATAAAGTTATCAAATTAGTATGAAAGGATAACAAACCTTAAGAATTAAAGGTTAAGTAATTTAGAAACTCTCTTCCTCTCCCTCTTGTGAGTTTCGGCCGAACCCAAACACCCCTTGGTGTTTCGGTTGTTGGTTGTCGAGTAACACACACTCGATCTGTTTTGGTTGATTGGGTTTGCTAATACCAGCTAGAAGGAGCTTGTAAGGCATCATCGCGGATGGACTAAACTTGAGCTTCCGAAGTGAAGTTTTTTACTTTCTTATAGTTTATGTTTGTGAGATTAAAGTTTTGATATTTTACTTAGATCTAGCTTACGAGTTTTAAAGTTTCAATCCTTATTGTTTTAAAAACAATTTCCGCTTCTCCTTATTTCAAAGATTTGCTTTAAAGGTATCTATTCCATAAGTAATATAAGTTCAAAGATTTTACTTAGATCTAGCTTACTCAATTTAATATTCTTATGGAATAGATTGGATCTCGGGTTGGGATTTTTATATTAAATTAATATTTTTTTATTCCGATGTGAATGTTCAATTTATGTTTTTGAACCCTAAAAATCCAACAGGTTCCGGGTGGTGTCGGAGGTAGTCATGTCGTTAGTAATCGGTGGCAGCGGCAATGGCGACCATGGTGGGTGTTGTCAATGACCGGTTGTGGTGGTAACTGCTCTTGCATCCGAAGATGTCTGCGGTAATTAGTCGTGGCGTTGACCGGTGTTCAACTGCTACAATCGGTGGCAACAACAGGCATCATCTGGTGTCGGGCATCACCAACCATTATTTGCAGTGTCGATAAAAGATCTATGACTGCAGTGGTCGGTGGAAATGATGCCCGATGGTGTTGGGGTATGGGTGGGTGAAGATCGGTGTTAGCGGCAGGCTACTGTTGACAAATGGTATAGGTTATCGGTGGTGGCAACAAACAATGGCAAGCGGTGGTCAGTGGCACCGGCATTGAGTGGTGTTAGTTGCGATAACGGCTGGTAACAGGGATGACCAGTATTTGCGGCGCCGGCAACCGATAATGTTAGTGGCGAATATCAACGGCTACCCGGTGGTAACAATGAGAGATGTTTGCAATGTGTAGTGTTAAGGGTAAACACATGGTATATTCGTCCTTTGTAACATTTTTTAATAAATTGATGAGATTCCACCTATCTTATGTAAAGAATGTACATCCCATCAACTAAATGAATGTCTAGATTTCTTGGAATTAGATTCATTTTATCAAATATTACCAAATAGGATAATGAAATGAAATCTAATTTCAATTCCACCATATTCAGTAAGATTTCAGCAAATCAATCATCCTCTACAAGTTTGAGCTGTTACTAAACTGGTCCTCTATCTATTAACCGATCAGATTAGTATAAAGATTCGGATAATATTATACTTTTTAGAAATATGCAAAAACACTAACCACAATCTTAACAACTAAAGAAAGATCTACACTTGAACAAAAAGATTTAAGTAATGTTTAAATTTAAACTTCCCAAAAAAAACTTTAAGATCTCGAATAAATAATAATAAAAGATTAAAGACTAAAAAAGAAAAAGAAAGAAGGTCAAAAAAAAGTGCTATAATCGCACACTTTGTACAAAGTATAAACTATAATTCTATAAACAATGCTAAACTAGTTGCGAGCACATCTTTTGCTACTTTTTTAAGTAAAAAGAAATCAGAATAAATAAATAAATTAAACATATGACCATTTGTCTAAAAGTTAAAGAAGCATCACTATATTATGATTTCATTTATTGCTTATAATAAATAATACCAAGTTCTTTAATATAACATTTAATGTAATATTTATTATATATTATAAAAATATAAAATAAAATATACATATGAAAGGTGAGTTTTTATTATTAATATATTGTTTACATAATACATGAGATTATAAGCTTTTTTCTAACAAGCAAATTGCAATAAAATAGTAAGTTAACAAGGAGCTAGCTTACAAAATTTTAGGAGAGAACCAAAAAAGAAAAGAAAAAAAAAAGAAAACAAGAATAAAGATAAACTTCTGTTATGTTTGTCAATGCAAGTTAATTTAACCAAATTAGATTACTTTCTTCCTACTATTAATCCATAAAAAGGTTAGACATTAAATTTGATTAGTAAAAAAAGACTTTAGTTCCTGAATTCTTGTCATATTGAGAAATATTTTTTATTTTGAAAATCTGGAATCATGTGTAACAGTTCTAGAATCGTCTTATGAAGTATGCTACATGAGTAATTATTCAGGACTCATGATCAGTAGAGACTTAATTTTTTTATAAATATGTTCTACATTGTATATATGTAAGCCCTTTTTATTGAGCACAAAACTATAATTCATAGGAGGAAGCAACAAAAAAAAGGTCCCTATAGGTATGTAGATTTCACGATATCACAAGGATTTTCAATTAGGTGAATGAACCGGGGAGACAATGACTCAATAATGGAAATAAAGAGTTAAATCATAAATCAAATATTCAATTGATGAAAAGGCTGTTTAGGAAAAAAGCTTAAAAATCAAAAAATCGTTTGTGAGTTTGTGAAGAAATCATAGAAAATCATTTGACCATTTGTCCGTTTTAGAAAAAAATCACACCAAACCTTTAAAGAGAAAAAAAATCGGCAATCATAATCAAAGGCTAAGTTGTAGGCTTGAGAGTTTAGGACTTCTACGTTACAAAAAAGTAATACGTGATCAAAATCGAAGGTTGGTGGCTGCGAATGCAGAGTTGATCACCGATCTTGATAAGTTAGAATTTAGAAATCCAAGACATATTTAAGACTTGAAATCATTCTAACTTATCATACAAGTTTAAACTTTTCTTTAATCTTTGACTATTGATTCCTAGTTTAATTATTATTAACTATTTAGATTTCAGTTCCTTACCTTTTCGTTGTTATGTTTTGATTAACTGGTTATCTGGTAACTAACTGATATATGCATACTAGTTTGTTCACTACTTCAACAGTTTACTAATAAAACTAAGAGTTAATTAAAAAAATAGTCCTTGTGGTTGTCATTGATTTTCACTTTTAGTCTTTTAACTTCAAAAATTATGAAAATAATCACCGTGGTTGACACTTTGTTTCACTTTTGATCCTTTACACTAACTGGTGTTAACTTTAACCGTTAGTCAAAGGGTACTTTCGTCTTTTTTCATGCTATCCTTGAAACCAAACATGATTTTACCTTTTTCTTTTTAATTTATTCATTATTTATTAACTAAATATTATTAAAGAATTAAAAAAGAAAACACAGTCAATCCCCTACAGCCATATTCTCCTACGACCACCACCGTTAATCCACATACAACCACCACCACCATCGTCCTACACATTGCTATGTTTCAAATAGAAGAACATGAAACCCATCAAACAAATTATTTACTCTTTTAATAATCCATTTTGTTCTTATTTCAAACAAATATTCTTTTTACAGATGAATTACAAAAACCCAATCAAAATCAAGCAGTGAAGCACAATCTGGGTTTGCATCTATGATTGAATAAAAAAAATTAAACCCTAAATCATATGAACATGTGAAGATTGTGCAAACAAAATCAAATATATACTCAAAATCTACAAATGAATATATAAGCAAAATCAAATCCAAGGGAGGTGCTTACAATTATAAGTATAAACAACTAAAAACCCAATTGAATCTAAATTTTTGCAAAATCTATGGCTTTAGAGGAGTAAATTCTGACGTTTCGGGAATTACTAAAAAACATTTGAACATTTCAGGTCTGTGGTGGTTGTACAAGGGAGCCTCTGGTGGTGGTTGGTGGTGGCAATCCCATCTCAAGATCTAGGGTTTTTGCTTTGCCGTCGACCCAAATCTAGGTTTTAAGCTTGCGATGATGGTTATACAAGGGAGCTGCTGGTGGTGGTCTAAGGTCGATGGTGGTTGCCGATGCAAGAGGTGTGGTTTGCTGTTGGTGGTGGTTTTCAAGTGAGAAGAAGAGGGAGGTTTAAAGTAGGGAGGGGAGGGTGATGTCTAGCGGATGGGAAGGGAGAGTGGTGATGGCGTCCGACAAAGGAGAAGGGAAGGTGGTGGTGACGTCCGGCGGAGGGGGTGGTGGTGGCGCCAGTGAAGTCTATAGAGAGTGAATATGAGAGAAATGAAGATATATATTTGGTAAAAAAATAATTATAGAAAGAGAGGATATAGTGTGTTTGGTAGAATAAAAGGTTAAAGGGAATATTAAAAGAAACATGTTTGGTAACTATGATAATGGGTAAATCATGTTTGGTAACAAAGATATAATAAAAAAGACGAAAGTACCCTTTGACTAATGGTCAAAGTTAACACCGGTTAGTGTAAAGGAATAAAAGTGAAACAAAGTAGCAACCACTGTGACTATTTTCGTAATTTTTGAAGTTAAAAAACTAAAATTAAAAATCAGTGACAAACACATGAACCATTTTTGTAATTATCTCTAAAACCAATTAATCAACATTTGCATACTAATTTTTTGTTAACTTACTCGGCATTTTTAAATATTCTAAATTGTTCTTATATCATGTGATATTTTTAAAGAACCTTTTTTAGTTTTATCCCAGACCTCAACAATATTTAAGACGACCTTGGATTGCTCCGTTCGACAACAACCCTTTTGGTTGCATCCTTAAGCGATTCGATCCGAGAGCCACATTAAGCTTCTTGTGCTACAATACTACCATATGTTTGAGCCAATGCTCATATGCAACCCAATAGTGTGACCAAGTCCCTTCCTTTTTGTTTGAATCGCACAAAACCGATTATGGGCCTCGGTTGTTTTATGTTATTGGGTTCGGCCCATGATAATCAAACAAAGGGTATAAACATTTTGGTTGTTTAGTTGTTTACTTTTTGGTTGTAGTGTTTTCAAGAGATTATAAACATTATTTTGTTTTGAGAAAAGAAGGTTTTAAACAAATTCATTTTATGTAATATTTAAGGTTAAATGAAAGTAGATCTATACTATTATATAAAGTATTTAAGTTTTTTTTTTAAACTCTTAAATTTTAAGTTACTTAAGATTACTATTCTACCCCCATCTACCAAAAAATGATTCCATAAAATAAACTTAATAACATTCATTTTTCATAAATTCTAGAATATTTCCTTTCCATAAATTCCAGAATATTTTCTTTCCATAAATTCCATAGCAAAACTTACGAAACAGAATATTCCATAAACTTAATAACATTCCATAAATTCCAGAAAGGGAAAATATATAATATTCGCTTTTCACTTGCTAAATAAAAATTACATCTAAATTTCATTCCCTTTTCACGTGCTAAATAAAAATTACAAAATTACGTCTTGTGTGTCCTCTTGATTAATACCTACCAAAACAACTCCTTACAAACCATTTTTATTCACCGTCGCCGCATTGCGCGGATACCCTGCTAGTATTTCAAAAGTTGTTTACTAGTTTGATGATCAACATTGTCTTAATAAGCTTCTAAGTAGTTAAAAAGGATTAAAGTTTATAAAGATTCAAATAGAAAATTTGTTTTTAAGTTTAAAACGAGTTTTAAAATGTTTAAATATATTTTATGAGTTTTAAAATATTTTTGTTATATAGAAAATCGAACTTTTGTTTGAAAGTTTAAAACATTGAATTGACAAAAATTATTTTGTCAAGTCATGAATGTATAGGTAGCAGGCCTAATATTTGTTGAAAGGATCGATGAGTGTTTTTTAGGGTTGAGATCGGTTTAATAAACCGGATCAGGCTGAAAAAAATAATGGACTGAATCGAAACTCGAAATCTATAAAGAAAAGGATTGAAAATTGGACCAACCGGTCCGGTTCGGTTCATCGGTTTTTTCGGTCTATTGGTTGTGTTGTATACTATACCGGACTAGACCGAAACCAGAAACCTATAAAAAACAAAGACCAAACCGACCAGTTTCGGTCCAATTTGGTTTAGTTCTTTGGTTTTGGTCTAGCGAGCCGTATGCTCACCCCTAGTGTTGTTAAAACAATCCTCTTCACACATCACAAATTCTAATATTTATCATTAATATCATATACAACACATTAAACGGCTAATACTCTATACCTCGTAGAAGGGGTGAGATGATATTAGCATAGAGGATAATCGTACTCCTTTGGGTCGTGGTCTACTATCAGAGTAGACCTAGTGATGTTATGTGTGTAGGATCATGATGTGATGTGTGTTTCAATAATTATATTCTATGATAAAAGTGTTGGTTATAGAGTATCGTTAACAACACCCTTGAACATACAAGTTGGATTATAAATTTTGGGATTTATGATAGAAATCAAACCAAGAGTGTTTTAATAATGTAAAATATTTATGACGCATACAAGTTTAAATTGTTTTATCTTTAATCTTTAATTTTTAATTTTATATATTAAAAAAATAAGGTTATGACGTCATCATCCTATTTTTAGAATTTTTAATTCAAATTATATCTCTTTATTTTCTAAATGTCTTTAAAATTAGTTGTTTATACGTCAAAAACTTTAAGTCTTGCATATTGTTCAAGAGTTTCATTTTAAGGCTGATTTAATTTGTTAAGACTAAAATACTTTAACAAAAACTATATTCAAATAATTTAATAGATACATGTTTTCGTTGTTATTTATGTAAATATGTATATCAATTTGATTAAATTAATACATTGAATGTGATACTATTTTATATTGGGAATCATTTCGAAAATGACATCATAAGATATCACTTCAAGTATCTTATTTCTTTGTTATTTTTTGTTTCTATTGTGATTTGTTATTATATTTTGTGATACCATTTATATACGGAGTATTTGTTATCGATATATGTATTTATACACTGGGTATTATATGTTTAATTATTTGCTTATACTTTTTGTATGCTTTACAATTATTTTACTATACAGAAACATTTAAAATTAACTACAATCATCCACGAGTTTATACACGGGCCATTAAACTAGTATATATTAAAAGAATAGGCTTATGACATCATCAAATTATTTTTAGAATATTTTTTACCAATTAGAATCCTCTATTTCAAAATGCCTTCAAATGATTCTTGAAATTTTTTCCCACTAATTATCTCTATTTATTTTCTAAAATGACTAACAACTATCATTGCAAATCCGTGAGTAACAACTATCAGTGCAAATCTATGAATATATATAAATATATATATATATATAAATATATATATATATGTATGTATGTATGTATCAATTTTCATTCATTCATCTTTCAATTTTTCATTAATGTTTCTTGATTTGTTATTGATATGTAAATTTATCTTATGTTTAACATTTCTCAACATAAATATTTAAAATTTACGTCAACAAACCTCGTGTTTATACATGCCAGTCCGGTTCTAAAAACCTTAGTTTTTTGTTTACGGTTCAGCTGAAAAAATTGGTTTTTTAAAATTTTAAAACTGTAATACCCGGTTTCAAATGTATATTCACGCTATTAACTATTTAAAAGTTAGAGTGTTAATTATAATAAGTTACCTGTGTGTATTATTATCATTATTATTAAATTGTAAGAGCCTAATATGGCAAATTGGAAAATGGGGAAGGGTATAAAAACCCAAATTAGGGCACAAAGCCCCATCTATGCTTATATCATCGACCATCATGGCTCATTAGAGTGTGTTTATGGTATTTGTGTGTGTTTGATTACGAGACCGAGAAGAAACAAGGTAAAGAATTCGATTTCAAGAGATTTTAATTGTGGGTTTTGATCAGAATTCAATGAGATATGATTCCTTTCAATGTCACAAGTATCATGGTGTTAATATTATGTAAATTCACTAACTTTTAAACGAGTTATGATTCAATGTTAGGTTGTTCGAACACATTAATGAAACCAAGTACATACATGGGATTTTGAACTATTAAATCCTATTTAAAATGCAATTAAACCTTAGGGGTTTGTTTTTGGAGTGTTTAGAATCTAATGTAATTGAAATAATGAATTTGGATTAAGATATGAGTTGGTTTAGGATGGATTAAGAATCGGCATAGCTCAGAAATCGTAAATGTTCTTGGAGTTGCAATTGTAAATATGGGAAGGGATAAAAAACCCTTAAATCGTAAATTGGGGTTGGGTCTAAGGGAATCGAAAATCATGTAGTTACTTGAATCATAAATAGAAGGGGTTGAGTCTTTTAGTGAGATCCCCCAAAATCATGAATCGTAATTCGCCTAAGAGAGTGATCGTATATCATGTTCTATCATGAATCAAAAATCATACATTGAACCAAAATCGTAAATTATGATTAGAGTAGGGATAGTGAACCTACTTTGTAATACCTTGAATCGAAAACATGAGTTAAATCATAAAGCGAAATCAAAATTGGATCGTGATTCATGGACGAGATCAAATCGTAAATCAAATAAGGAATGGATTGTAACCAATCTTAGCCGTCCAATTCTTCCTCCTTCAATTGGATTGCCCACCCATGAATTCCTTACATGCACCTTGTCACACTCAATCCTCCCACGCTCTTCATCCATGAATTCCATTATCTAAAATAAACGGTTAAGATTGGTTCTCGCAACAAAAACGGTTCTCGAATGAACTTTTCACTATATATATATATATATGCGAAAAGTGTTTTGTTTGCAAAAAATACGAGAAACAATTTCAGTCATGGATTGGTTTTTGATCATGTTGTTCACATTAATCATAATTAATTTTTTTATTTAATTCAAAAAGGTACATTACTAAACACAAAATATCTTCTCTCTCATCTCTCTAATTAAATTTTCCTCTTTCCAGTCTATCGATATTTTTCTCTCATGTTTTCTCTCTCCTAAATTTTAAATTAAAAAAATTAAAAATGAGTTTCTATTATTTTATTAATTTTACGGTGTGCACTGATGGACGCAACCAAATGTTTACTAGTTTATTTTATTATCAATGTTATGTTCACGTGAACACAGTTGAAGACAAATTGTTTTAACCATTTAAAAAGAAAAAAAAACAAACAATATTGTGTTTGCCATTAAACACAAGATAAAAATAGAAGGTGCGTATGCATAATTTTTTTCTAGTATTATATTATATGTTTACCGGGGGACATATATACAATAATTTACTAGTAAACTATTAAATTTACTAGTAAAGTAATAAATTTACGATGTATTTATTAGTGAACACAACCAAAATATTATTAAGTTTTTTATAATTACTGTATTCATCACACATTGTTCATTAATGAACTCTGATTTTTTTGTTTCTACAAACTTAGCATTTTTTTAGTATCTTTCTATGATTACTTAACTACGTTCATCGGATAACATTTATGAATTAGTTGGGAATGAATACATTTTTATCTTATAGTTATGTTTCAATAATAAACAATATTAACCCACAAAACATTTCAAATAAACAAACAAAAAATAAAAATAAATCTAAGATTAATTAATATATTCGCTAGTGAACGTTGTATTAAAACAATCACAAGAGTACATATCAATGAACAAGAATAAAATGAAAAAGTGTGTTTACTTTAGAACACCTTAGTCACTCGAAGTAAAAATTAAACAAATCATACCCATTTATCACAACCTCAAATTAACCCCAATTGTTTGATCAAAACAATGAGAAACCTATTTCAACCACTAATTAACATCCTCATTGCCAAACACACCTGGTTTTACTATTACAAACAGGGATGGTATAAATCTATTTAAAGAATTTAACAATTACCCATTTTGTTCAATGAATTTGGGTATAACAAGTACCACACAGTTGGAGTAGTTTGATGGGTTAGTGGGGTGTTTGGATAACCTCATCAATGGAAGCGATTGTACAAGATCTTCTACAGAAAGTACAAGTAGCTGTCAAGATAAAAAAATATAGAATGAATGGACGGTTAATCAGGTACTTGTTGAGTGGCGATTGGTGAAGGTTGATATGGTAGTTGACGGCAAGGGAGCTCCAATGGTGGCATGGTTCTTGTTTGGCGGCGATTGGTGGAGGTCGACAAGGTTAGGGTATAAGAAGAGAGAACATAGATTAGTGTTTTCTCGTTCCACGGTGAACGGTGGTGGTCGAAGGAGGCCGACGGTGGCGAAGCTTAGGTGGACGATGGAGGTGATGATAAACATGGGGTTGGGAGCGTAGATATGAATATGATGTGAGGATTAGGGTTTGATGTTAAGAAGAGGTGATTAGTTGGTTATAGGCAGTGGAGAGAGGAGAGAAAATGGGATATATATTAAATTAGGAGAGAGGTTATTTATGGTGAATTAAATTATGTAAATATTATTTTAAGGAGTAATGTTTATTTTACCCTTTTAATTTTATTTAATAATCCTTATGGACATAACTTAATTACCAAAATGTCATACATGATCCCAACCTTTGATTAAATGATCTAATGGTTGTAAATGTTTGTCGCACTTTTCGCAAATAAAACATTTCGCATGAATATTAATGTAAAAGGAGCAAAGAGAAATCTAAGATTGACATGTGACGAATATAGTTTAGGGGTATTATAGGTAACTTATAAAACTCTCTCTCTCTTTCTCCATTCCATAATAATCGCCTTCAAGATCTCTTAATTTAATTTTCAAGAAATTCTAATTTACATAACCTAAAACCTCCGTCCACAAGGTCTCGTACCGCTATTTTTTTCTCTAGCGACACGGAGTACCACTGCCGATATTTCTTCTCTATGGTGATCGGGTTGTTGTTATTCACCCCATCGCATACTTCATAAATCAATTGTTGGTTGTTGTTCATCACCCCATCGTTGCAACTGTTGGTGTTCTTTTCTGCCGCCGCCACCGTTTGCTTCAAAATCGATTGTAGGTTGCTGTTTATACCACCATCGCCGCCGCTAGTTTGCTTCTATGACGCCACCGATGCTTGCGTAACCCTGGTGGTTGCTTGCGTCGCCTCCCGTCATTGTTTGCGTCTCCGCTTGCGTTGCCATTGCAGGTAACGGTCTCCGACGGTTCTCTCCCTTACCCTCGTTCATCCTTGAAATTGACACACAACAACTGGCATTGACATAGATGGTTTGTATTACCATATTCGATTTTGGTCCCTATAATCGTATTTGGTTGTAATGTTAAAAAAATTAATCTTCAATTCGTAAAATCTATTCTACAAATCAAAGGTGGAGTGGAATAAATGCAAGTTTGAGAATTTGAGTATCAATTTTTGTGTGCATCAACGCTAGATTCAAGACCGATTCATCATCATTTCAGCTTTCAAATTAATGTGCATCAAAATTTTCATATCTTCATCGGGCAATTTTCGACTTTCTAGGTGTTTATTGGTGACCCTTTAGGTCACGAATTCAAACTCATAGTAGTGTTTTTACATGTCTTGTTAAACGTGGTATGGTTGAATTTTCTATTTTCACCAAATCTGAATTGATTATTCCTAGTTCATCAATTATTATCGATGAAAACTAGTTGTGCATCATATTTTTTCAAGGATTATATCTGCCGTTGAATCTAATTTAAACGTATCTTGATTCGTTATGCATCAATATATAATTGATGATTTTTTTATGTCTATATATTTGATGATTTTTTGTTGTGCATCAAATCTCTTGATTCATTGATAATACGTTTTTTGAATTTTGAATCACTGTTGTTAGGTGTAAAATCCAATTATGTGATTTTAGGAGGTTGTTAAATAATCAAAAGACTATTCCTTAACTAACCGATTTTAATTAATTACTTTAAAAAAGAAAATTAGTTATAAACTATCAGATAAATCTTCCCTTACATTTTTACTTTATTTTTCTTCTTACAATAAACTAACTCTCTCTCTCTCTCTATATATATATATATATATGTAAATATATACATATATATACACACACACATATACATACAGGGATCTATATAAAATTATCATTAAATATAGAATCTAAAGTCTAAATCTCAGCCAATTTTAAAAGGGTAAAATAGGAATTGATAATTTGAAATTTACTCACGCGTCTCCCTGTCAAAATTCTCCTGATTTCTTTTTTTCTTTAAAATATTACCCCTTAAACTTTCAAATTGCCATAACTATTTCAATTTTGAGAATTTGAGCAAAAAAACTCATATCAATCTACTCATTTTTAATACTCTTTTATTTTCGGCCGGAAGAAGTCTATTGTTATCATTTTCATATGGTTATTGTTATTATTTTGAATGTTGTATATTGTTATCATTTTCATCTGGAAATTGTTTACAATTTCATTTGGAAGGAGTCTATGTTACATGCAGTCAAGGTTGTAAAAATCGGTCGGCGGTATGTCGGCGGTCGACCACCGCCAAGCGATTAATCGGTCTTGGCGGCGATTAATCGGTTTCTCGGCGGTGACGATAAATTTTAAAGAAATTGATTTTTTTAAATAAATATTAGCCGTAGGTATTTAATTTATACATGAAATAAATTAAATTATATAAAAAATAATAAAGTAATATAGTTTTATACAAAAAAATAGTAATTATATAATTTTATATAGTTAAAATATATTTAAAATTTTGAAAATGGAAGTTGTAAAGGCTAGAGTATGAAAAATGTAAATACTTGTCTCATTGAAAACATCACCTATTAACACCACACCTACTTATTATCTATTTTCTTTTGAAAATGCGAAACCTTGAAGCCTATTAGCCTTCTCCCTCCTCTCTCTCACAGCCCACACCTGATCTTCTCCGGCGAGAGCTCTTCTCTGGCGACAGCTCTTCTCCGGCGAGCTCTTCTCCGGCGAGTTTGTCAACTATGGCGGTGTCTCCGCTTCTCATAGAATCACTGATGGCAAACCGCAAAGGTAAGATGTATAACTTCTGATTTCTCGATTATTATAAATGGCTAAGGTCAAACCTTGTTGTTGACCGCCAAGACCGATTTGGACCGCCATGACCGCCAAATGACCGATATTGACCGCCGTTGACCCTACCCGATTAGCTGTTTTGTAGGTCGGTCGGCTGCCGATATCCGCCTAGGCGGCGATATATCGGCCGCCAAGGCCGATTTTTACAACACTGCATGTAGTTATTGTTATCAATTTGAAACATATGTACTTATATCATTTTGGTCTAGAAGGAGTCTATTGTTATTATTTTCATCTGGATATGTTATTATTTTAAATGTTGTATATTGTTATCATTTTCATCTGCAAATTATTTACAATTTCATTTGGAAGGAGTCTATGTTGCGTGCAATTATTGTTATCAATTTGAAACATATGTATTTATATCATTTTGGTCTGGAAGGAGTCTATTGTTATCATTTTCATCTGGAAATTGTTATTATTTTCATCTGTAAGGTTTTAAAACATGTGTATTTACATCATTTTCGGCTAGACGAAACTCTAGGAAAAAAAAGGAAAGAACGTGATTTTGGGGGCGGGGGATTAAATGTTTAATCTATCATTCTCATAATACTATTCCTTCTATAATTAAATCTTATAATTGTGTAATTAATTATATTAATGTCATTATTAGATTTTGACCACTGATTTAATAAATCTAATAGTTTAGAATTGGACTTTAGGGACTATGGATAAGACTAGGGATTATGTTGATCATATATATATATACACACACACACACACACATCAAACAAATAATAATTTTGGGGTGTTACAAAAACCAAATCCATTTTTTCCTATAATGGTTTGGCTTTTTCTGTTTTTTAAGGGCTTGATTGTGGGTTTTAAGAGTAAGGAATAAGAATGGTAATGATTAATGATGCTTGATTAGATGAAATATAATCATTATTACCATTAATGGATAACGACAATTCTCTACTAAATTGGAGGTGATGGATTCACGTATGTGTGTATGCACCACTGACCACCACCAATATCGCCACAACCACCCTCCGCCACTACCATCGACAGCCGCCAACACCACCGGAGGTCGTAACCACACCATCGTAGCTCGTGGCTCAATCACCACCCCTAACACCACTTCCCCTCCATCTTTACCACCACCGACTGTCCCCCTACCACCCGTCTTAATTGCCGCCATCACCAACCATCGCTTCTCACCATCAGTTTCCATTAATCGCCTCTTTCACCAACATGGTCTTCACCACCGCCATCACCATCGATCATAGTTACCACCAACATCGTCATCAATTCAAGTGTGTGTTTGTCTACCAATAATCACCATTGTGACCATCACACTCTACCATTATCACAGACCATTGCCGCTGCTACCACCACACCATTCCCGCTCATCGCCACTACCACCACCTACACCTACCGTTGCCACAACCACCGACTACCAAAACCACGCATGGCAACCGATGTCGTCACCTTTCACTACTCACCGCCATTAATCACCATAAGCCGCCACCTCAACCAAAACCTCCGTCAATGCCACACACCATTAGCCATAACGGTTGTTGCCACCAACCACCACCATCAACACTACAGCCACCATTGACCACCACCATCAACTGCCGCCATCATCATATCAACCACACACACACAATACACACAAATACATATGAGAAATACCTATAGTAACAAAACAATATCGATGATAATCAGGGGTGTCTTTGAGGGAGTGTAGGAAGTGCGGCCGCACAGGGCCCACGTTTCAAAGGGGGCCACTTATATATATATATATATATATATATTTAAAAGTTCATTTGAGAACCATTTTATTGCAAGAACCGCGAGAACAAATCTTAGCCGTTCAATTCCCCTCCTTCAATTGGATTCAATGTTTTGAAAACTGGACCGGGCATTGAACCGTCACCGTACTGGTTTATTGGTCGGACCGGTTCAACCGGAAAATAAAACCGGGTGATGTCATAGTTATTTAAAAACAAAAAAATGTATTGATTTCTAAAAATATACTCTCATAAAACACATAAAACATAAAATAGTTCTTGAAAGATGAGAATTATTGTTATCAAACATTCAAACCTTTTCTACTTCATTTAAAGGAGCCTTACGAAAAAAAACAGTAAGATTTCAAGCAAATTTCCGGTTCGATGGTTCACCGGTCTGGTCCAGTTCGCCGGTTTTTTGATAACCGGCCGGTTTTTTTAAGGAAGGTTTTCCGGGCTGTTTTAGACCGTAGGCATGTTTGGTTCCCGGTTGGACCGGTCCGATCGGCTGGTCCGGTCCGGTTCTGAAAACACTGATTGGATTGCTCATTCATGAATTGATTACATATACCTTGCCACACTCAATCCCCCCACGCTCTTCATCCATGAATTCCATTATCCAAAATGAACGGCTATGATTGGTTCTCACGGTTCTTGCAATAAAAACGGTTCTCAAATGAACTCTCCCTTATATATATGTGTATATATATATATTACAATTTTTCAACACTCACAATTTAAAAAATAAAATTTTAGAAAACCCATGTTTTGATTAGTATATTAAAGAAGTGAACATGTTGATCGAATACTTCAAGGAGTTCAGAGAAACAGGGTTATCTAAGGCTATTGATAATGCTAAGGAACTTGTCATTGAAATAAATATTGATTTGGTATTCCTTTAAAGGCGGTAGGTTCGTAGAAAAAAAATAATTTGATGAGAACCAAAGTGATCAAGATGTCTTATTTTTAGCTTAGGAGATAATAAAGTTAACTATTTTTTATATATCGTTAATCAAACTAGTGCTTCTCTTAAAAGCATATTTAAATGGAATAAAAAGTATGAAAAAGTATTTTGTTTTTTGTTTCCTACAAATATGAAGGAATTTGATTAAAAAGATCTTAAGTCATGTTGTAATCATTTTGAATCCGCACTTAAGTATGATGGAGGATCAAATATTGATACAAATGGATTTTATATGAAGTTGAAGCTATTTGACAAGTTTTTACCTAGGAAAACTATCCGACCTAACAATGTTTTAAAATACTTGTAATAAGTTGATTGTTTTCCAAATGCATTATTGCATATAGAACATTGTTGACTATTCTAATAACTGTTGCATTTGCAAATAAAAAGATCTCAAAACTTAAGTTGTTGAAATCCTACTTACGGTCCAAAATGTCAAAAGTAAGGCTTAATGGATTGGCAATGATAGCTATTGAGAACAATATCTTTGGAGAGTATTGTTTATGAAGAATTGATTCATAAATTTGTTTCTACTAATGTTAGGAGAACTTTACGATTCATATAACTATATAGGATAAACTATTTACTACATTTCTTTTGTTTTAGTTTTTGATATAATAAATATCGTAGTTTTAGTGCATTTTTGCTTATATATGTGTGTGTATATATTAGGGGCCCACTTTTTCACTTCGCACAGGGCCTCCAAAATCCACGGGACGCTCCTGATGATAATGATGATATTAAATAATGTTCACTACATTATTTTGTATTTCCTTAACCATTCTTGTCCTGTTACTTTGTTTTAACCAAATGACTCCTTAGGTGCCGTTTGGTTCGCAGAATGTTTCTGAGGGAATTGGAATCTGTGAAGGAATTGGAATTTGTCAGGAATTGGAATTTGAATCTGTGATCTGTTTGGTTGGCGGGAAATGGAATTGGAATTTGGTTTTAGTAATGTAAAATGACAGAATTGTTTTTCTTGTTATTTTACTTATTTTTAGTTTGTTTTATAACTTTTATATAAAAATATATTATATGAAGTTAAGGCGGAAGGCAGCGAGAGAGATAAAGAAGGGATACTCATATGAAGTTAAGGCGGAAACCAATGATGGAATGGTGAAATCTGGTGACTGCGAACCGATGAAGAAGATGCTCCGACGGAGGGTCTAGAGGCGGCGGCGGAGGAAGGTTGCGACAGAGGGTCTGGAGGCGGCGAAGGAGGAAGGTTGCGGCGGAGGCGAGAAAGGATGGCTGCGGCGGAGGGTCGGGAGGCGGCGACGGAGAAAGGCTGCGGCGGAGGGTCCGGAGGCGGCGACGGAGAAAGGCTGCGGCGGAGGGTCCGGAGGCGGAGGCGGAGGCAAAAGCGTCGGTTTTTGGAGGGTAGAGTCGACTCACGTGTTATGTCGATGGAATTAGATAAATATATTAGGGCTATAGAAATGTTTAAAGATAACAAGGTAATATTCCACATTTCCTCATTCAAAGGATTTTAAAATCCCTCCATCTAGTGATGGAATTCACTTTCCCTCATTTGATGGATTCCAATTCCTTCAGATTCCCTCATTAAAGTGAACCAAACACAGGAATCCTTAGGAATTGGATTCCAATTCTTACAGAATCATAAGGATTCATGCCAACCAAACGCTACCTTAGTTTTTTTGTTTTTGTTGCTCTACACGGGTCGTATCCGTGACCCGTTTGTGACCCAGAGAAGTAATTCGGTTTCTGTTGCCCCATCTCACCACTTGAGTCTTGATCCCGTTTCCTCCAAAAGTAGGGTTCCAAAAGTTACCATTTCCTATATTCGACGAATGCCATTGATGTGCTGCGAAGTTGGCACCAAATCTCCCTCTTCCTCCTTGAAGTCAGCCTGCATTCCTTCCTCTATTTGCTACTCGACCTCTAAATTGGCTACTGTTCTGCAAATTTGTCCATTACCAGAGTTCATCGACTGGCCAGTAAGGTGTTCTAGCCGAAAACAGCATTTGTTAGCTTCATGACCATCTTTTCTACAAATTTGACAATTCACCTTCTTATTGCTTTATTAAAACAAGCAGTTTGTAAGGAATAAGCAATTTCAAACTGTCTACTGAAAAATGACTTGTTTCACTCTCTGATAATCATTCAATCAGCTTGGATAAGCAATCCCAAAGGCCCTCAAAACTTCTTATTGTTATATTAGAACGCAATAAGCAATCATAATAATCCGTTAAGTGTTCTTGAAGTACGTTAAAGATATCATAAAGGTTAATGATATTGGTGTCTTCTTACCCATTTTGCATATATTGATTTATTAGAAATGTTTATAGACCATGAATGATAATAATCATGTTGTTGACAATCTTTTTAGTTATAATGTTCCTACTCTTTATGCAATCAGGTATATCAATTAATCTTATACCTATCTGTAACTATGTTATTCTTGATATAAATTTAGGGGTGATCTTAAAACCACAGATAATAAATGAATTTAGGTAGCTGATAAGAACTTGTATACTTAGATGTAATTTAGTGTTGAAATTGTGTGGATTTAGCATGATTCTTCATGTGATCATTGGAATTTAAGAATCTCTTTCTTCTTTGCCTAAGATTTTGTTGCCTCCATACCAGAAAATAGTCCCTTTTGAAATCTGATCTTACAAGGATTAACTTTTGCATTTGTATAGAGATACGAATCTACAATATAGACCATATGGTGCGTTATTTAATCGTCTATTTAAGATGAAAAATGGAATTAAATGAAGTTGAGTTATTGATTGTGGATTTGGTGTATGTCACTTGTAGGTTTGGCGTTGAATTATTGTAGATTGATCATAAGAAGGTGGTTCTCATAAGTTGTAAACTTTACGCTTAAATTCATAAAAAATGGGGTCAGAGATAAGTGATAAGGAGATGGTGGTCACTCAGGTGAGTGTAGGCGGGTTTGATGATCAAGTCAATGCAAAGATGCTTTTAGACTTCCTTGAAGAAAAAGCTGGTCTATGGAGATGTAGGCTAAAAAAGTCTTCAACTCCACCCGACACATATCCTGAATTTGATGCAGATCTCGAGAATATTTCAAAAGTCGATGATTATGAAAAGGTCGAACCACATGCATTTGTGCATTTTGTAGATCCTGATTCAGTCAACTCAGTTGTCGAAGCTGCTGGCAAACACGAGCTTGTGCTCGATGAGAATATATTAAAGGTTAGTCTGGGTCCGGAAAATCCTTACAGAATGAACCAACGTAGAAGGACGAAAACACCGTTTACGTTATCAAATGTAGTTCTTGAGATTGGACTGTTGACCAACAGAGATAACTTTGTTGTTGGTTGGAGAGGGCCTGACTGTGGAGTTGACTTTCTTATTGACCCGTTTGATTCTAGTTGCAAGTTTCTTTTTTCAAAAGATACTGCCTTCTCTTTCAAAGGTACAAAGAGTCACGCGGTGATAAAATGCAATTTTAAGGTTGAATTTTTGGTGAGGGATGTAAATGATATTAAAGAGTATGTGGATTACTCTCAGTCGGTTTTGGTTTTGGTTTTTCAGCTGGCATCCTCTCCTTCTATATTTTATAGAACAGCTGATGATGATATTATTAACACGTATCCCTTTGAGATGTTGGATGATGACGATCCTTGGATCCGGACCACTGATTTCACAACAAGTGGTGCGATAGGGAGATGTAATACATATAGGATTTTGATCCGTATTCGAGATCGCGGGAAGGTGGAGAAAGCTTTAGCCTTTCTTAAAGAACAAAGGGTGCATATTGACCATCGTAAAACAGCACTCAAAGTACAAGATGAACATGAATTTGGATTTCCGATGCAAGACACGATTTTCTCCATTCATTACAAAGAAGATATACCCTTTAAAGTCTTGTTCTTGGTCAACTCTGTTTTGCACAGATGCATCATCAACCAGCATCAATTCACCGAGAGAGTTTTTGATCTACTGAGAAGTCAAAGCGACGAGGTTAACATGGCTGCCTTGAAGCACATATGCTCTTATCGCCGCCCTTTATATGATGCATTTACGCGAGTGAAAATTGTTCAGGAATGGTTGTTAAATAATCCGAAGCTCATGGAGAAACAAATAGAGCAGAATGATTTAGTTGAAGTTAGGAGACTAATCATTACTCCAACAAAAGCCTACTGTTTACCTCCTGAAGTCGAATTATCCAACCGTGTTCTGCGGCATTATCGACAGGTATCTGATCGTTTTTTACGGGTTACATTCATGGATGAAGGGATGAGAACATTAAACAACAATGTCCTCAATTTTTACCCGGCCCCCATTGTTAAAGACATCACATCCAGCTTTATAGCACAGAAAACAACAATGTTTAGGCGGGTCAAAAATATTTTGATTAACGGATTTCATCTATCCGGGCGCCGATACTGTTTCTTGGCTTTCTCCGCAAATCAACTTAGGGATCGATCTGCTTGGTTTTTTGCTGAAAATGGGAAGATTTCATGTAAAGATATCATTTCTTGGATGGGCAAATTCAACAATAAAAATGTTGCAAAATGTGCTGCTAGAATGGGGCAGTGCTTTTCATCTACATATGCAACGGTTGAGGTCCCGAGACATGAAGTTGATTCAAAACTTGAAGATGTTGAGAGAAATGGGTATGTTTTTTCTGATGGGATTGGGAAAATCTCACCTGAGCTGGCTCTGTGGAGGTTGCTGAGAAACTACAGCTGCAAGAAAATCAACCATGTGCGTATCAAATTAGATATGCTGGTTGTAAGGGTGTTGTTGCGTGTTGGCCCAATAATAATAATTCTAATACTAAGCTTTGGTTAAGGCCAAGTATGAATAAATTCGAGTCTAATCACACAGTTCTTGAAATATGTTCTTGGACACGGTTACAACCAGGGTTTTTAAACAGACAGATTATAACCTTGCTGTCGGCTTTGAATGTTAGAGATGATATTTTTTGGGATATGCAGATGAAAATGGTGACAAAATTGAATCAAATGTTAGAGGACACTGATGTGGCTTTTGATGTAATAATTGCTTCAAGCGCTGAGAGTGGGAACACGGTTTCGATAATGTTGGGTGCGGGTTTCAAGCCTCAAACTGAGCCACACCTTCGGGGGATGTTAAGTAGTATTCGGGTCACACAACTTCAAGATTTACGGGAAAAATCAAGAATATTTGTGCAAGATGGAAGGTGGTTAATGGGGTGTTTTGATGAACTTGGTGTTCTTGAACAAGGGCAGTGTTTTATTCAAGTGTCCAATCCGTCTGTTGAGAATTGTTTTGCAAAACATGGGTCGAGGTTTAGTGAAACAAAGAGGAATTTGACTGTGATCAAGGGCGATGTGGTAATTGCAAAGAATCCGTGTCTTCATCCGGGTGATGTTCGGGTTTTAAAGGCTGTAGATGTACCGGGCCTTGAACATCTATTTGATTGTTTGATATTTCCTCAGAAGGGAGACCGTCCTCACACAGATGAAGCTTCTGGAAGTGATCTTGATGGTGATTTATATTTTGTTACATGGGATAAAAATCTTATACCTCCTAGTAAACAGAGTTGGCCGCCAATGGAGTATGCTCCTGCTGAAGCTAAACAATTACCACGTGAAGTGAAACACTCGGTAACTTCATTAATTCTTTTCGAGTTCTATACAATTGTCAAAACCCTGTTTTAAATTTCTTGCTAGAGTTATCAAGATGGGTGGTCCGTGTAACAGGTCAAAAGTAAAAACATGTTTTGGTCAAAATTGGTCATTTTTACTTTTTAGTATGCATGTTATCAAGATTGGTTGGGTTGACTGGATCACTTTTTTTCTACCATATTATAAATCATTATTGTATTAAAGATGATTACGACTGCTATGTTTCTATCTAATTTGTTAAAAATATAGTAGTTTTGGAGGTTTAATGCAATTGAAAGAAACACCATGCGGCACTTTTAACTTTCAACCCATTTGACTTGTTCAATCAATTTGGCATGTTTTCTTTTTTAGCTTTAATTATTTACCCATTTGACATTTTAGAGATAAAAGATAGCCTAAACCGCCTCCTCTACTTAATTTTGACTTTTTCATGTGTTTATGAAGTTTGGTTGGCTCTAGCCTGTAGCATAACTCTTATTACTAGGCTAGGGTAAAATTGACAGTTTTCTGTTAAGTGAGGTTTCATGATGAACTGCTTTCTTGATTGCCTTTAAGTTTGGTCATCCTCCAATTCTGTTGTGGTCTTTTGATGCAAGTTTATGTTTTTACTTTTGAGTGCCAAACGAAGCGGTCTTTGAACTTCTACATCATTATAGATTTAGCGAAAAATGCATCATTTTTTAGTTTTTTTCTGAAATTCGATGTAACTTTCAAGATTACGATGGATGTTATCATTTCTGAAGTTGAAAATTTGGCCTTTTGATCTTATGAATTTTATAAGTTTACATTATTACTTTTTTATTCTGACAGGACATAATCGAATTTTTCACAAAGAATATGGTTAATGATAGTCTTGGGACAATTTGCAACGCACATGTGGTCCATGCTGATATGAGCGACTATGGAGCCTTAGATGAAAAGTGCGTTAAACTAGCAGAATTAGCAGCTACAGCCGTTGATTTCCCGAAAACTGGCAAGATTGTGAACATGCCACCTCAGCTTAGACCAAAGCTCTATCCAGATTTCATGGGCAAAGAGGATTTCCAAAGTTACAAATCTGAAAAGATACTAGGGCGACTGTATCGCCAAATTAAAGATTTTGACAAATCAGATGTGACACCGTCTTCTGAGCTTCAAATCCCCCCGTCTGATATACCTTATGATAAAGATCTTGAGATTCATGAGGCTGGAAGTTTCTTAAACGATGCATGGGGATGTAAATTGTCGTATGACCGACAGTTAAACGGGCTTCTTGGACAGTATAAAGTGGCCCGAGAAGAAGAAATTGTCACAGGTCATATTTGGTCAATGCCCAAACACAGTAGCAAGAAGCAAGGTGAAATGAAAGAAAGAATCAAGCATGCTTATAGTGCATTGAGGAGGGAGTTCAGGAAGGTGTTTGACCATCTCGGTCCTGATTTTGACCAGATTACCGAAGAGGAGAGAAACATAATTTATGAGAGAAAGGCGTCAGCTTGGTACCAGGTTACTTATCACCCGACTTGGGTAAAGAAATCATTGTATTTGCAAGAACCTGATCGGGAAGGTGAAACAGTAAATTTGAGCTTTGCATGGATCGCAGCTGATTATCTTGCCCGAATCAAGATCAAGTGTAGGGGAGCAGGAGATGGGAGTTCCCGTAAGCCAATTGATTCGCTTGGGCAGTACCTGGCCGATCGGATGTGACTGGTTTTGGATTATCTTTTAAGATTTTGGCTGCAAGGCCCCTCTGCCATTTTTGAGCTTCTGTTTTATATTTAGCTGTTTCAATAGTAAATAAACACATTATAACTGTGAAGCCTATCTTATTATTCCATATTTGGAAGTGAAACACTCACTACCAAAAAGATATCGATTATCCACACTTTTTAATCAATATTAATACACTTAAAACCGTGAAGAATTACGATCAAACGTGGAAATTTTGGATGTTACTAATTTCTACCAAATCTTTACATTTGAAAGTGTGAAAATTGGAGTAAAAAATCACATTTATTAGTGTGGACAAATTATCTAAATTTTCACACTTCTAAGCGTAGAAAATTTGAAATAATTCTAGAGTTATAAAAGTCCACGCTTTTAACTGTGAACTTCTATAATTATCTATTTATTACTAAATTCACACTTATGAAAGCGTGAACTTTTAAAATCAAATGTATACGTCTATAAATGTTGAATTTTTTCTTTTTCTAACAATCTTTACTTTTTAAACTATTTTTCACAATTATAAGCGTGACAACACTTAAATTTTGTACACGTTTTTTTTATGAAGTGTAGTTAAATGACATATTTTTTGTTGTGCACTGCTATGATATAGTTGATGCTTTTCTTTGAACGTTTTTCTAAATGTGTTTCAACTTTGTTTTTTATGGCACCAAATAGGCATCAACTTGCTAGCCTCACTTGGAAGTTGGAACTTTGATTTACAGAATTACAGGCCTAAAGCTTTGCAGACTATTAGCCAAAAGCCCAAAGTAGAACTTAGGGGGCGTCTGGTTCGCTGGAATTGGACGGAATTGAGCATTCCTAAATCTTGTTTCTGTTTGGTTCGCGGAATTTATAGAATGGAATTTGACCATTCCAATGAATTCCTTAAATCAAGGAATTGGGAATTCCTTCCTCAAATGGATGGAATTCTAAGGAATTCTTTAAATTCATAAGGAATCTCAAAACATAATTGTTATCTTCTATCCCACCCCACCCCCGTCACCACCCCAACCCCACCCCACCCTACCCCTACCCTACATCCCACCTTACTCTACACTACCCACCCCTACCCCACCCCCATCTCTACCATACGTCATCCCACCCTACTCTACCCTCCCTACCTTACCACCACCCCCACCACCACCGCCGCCACCACCACCACCGCCGCTACCGTCACCGCCACCACCACCACCGTCGCCGCCGCCACCACCACCGTCACTGCCGCCACCGCCGCCACCGTCGCCACCACCTCCACCGCCGTCATCAACAACCTCCACCGTCACTCACAGCCACCCTCCACCGCCACTCACTGCCACCCTCCAACACCACCCACACCCGCCGCCGTCACCACTGCCGCCCTAGGTAGACTATAGGGTGGGGGTAGGGTGGAGGTGGGGTACGGTGGGGTGGGTGGGGTAGGTGGCAAAGGGGGTAGGGGGTGGTGGACGGTTGATTGTATAATTTATTTTGGTTTATACGTATTGAATTAATTTATTTTTTGCTAGATTCCAATTCCGGTCTTTACTAACCAAACAAGATATAGTTTTTCACAAATTCCAATTCCTACGAATTCAAATTCCTATGAATTCCAATTCCTTGGTCAAATTCCAATTCCTCCATATTCATTCCGCGAACTAAACGGACCCTTAGTTTACTTTCTGTTGTTAGAGAGAAAAAGTGTTCCTTTTGTGTTAGGGGAAGGGAGTGGAGTGTGAAAACCCCAATGTGCCTTTTCATATTTACTATTTTTAATGTGAGTTGCATACCACTTTTAATGTGAGTGGGTCATTGTGATATACTTATATGAGTTGAGTCACATTGAAAATAGGTTTGCTACTTTATTTTTCTTTATTGTTTTTAGTGGGTGTAATAGTGTAATAGGGTACTGGTCCAGTATGATAGGTGTGTAAGTTATCTTGTTGCAAGAAAGAAAACGTAAGCTCACAAGGGCCCACACCACACTAGGCTAAAGAGTACTAACCCACATAAAGAATATGATCTAAAGAATATTAACACTAACACCTTTTTTTTAACCGGAGCATATCATGTCCAGATTGTTACAAATGTAACTAATCACATAAGAAGTTGTAATCGTTTCATCTTCTATCTTTTTTCATGTGAAATGACAATCCTTTTAAATATGTTTGGTTCTCACGGTTGGGCGAATCAATGTTAAAGAGGTGTCCATGAATATGACCATTCCTCTATTAGGTTATGGCCTGACTCAAATAATTTTTTGGTTAATAAGTTTAGAGTACGAAAAAATTGAAAATGAAGACTTAAAACATATGTTGGCACTACGGCAGGTGTGAAATCAACTATTGGAAATTGAAACTCAAATCACATCTTACCGGCGTTTTCGATTCTCGATGAGTCGATATCCGTTATCATACGTATGATGGCAATTTTGTATGAGGTTCGTTCGTACGTGAAATCTTGAATCCATTTGTGTTTGAGGTTCGTGAATCCAACAACCAAGTAGGATGATTCATTGATTCTCTGCTCCTATCTGTCTGATTCTAATTCCTAAAGTAATTTCTATCTTTCTGATTCTGAATTTGTGTTTGAGGTTCATAAATGTTATATAAGTTCCTGTTTTTACATTTCTGAATTCTGATTTCTACATTTAAGCTCATGAGAATTTGGCTTGTTGCTCAAGAGCTGAAAATCTACAAATCATAAGGAATTTTTTTTACAAATCACATGTGTTTTCTCTCATTTATATAACTTATTATGTTTCCTGGAATTAAAAAGCATACATCTGGATATGAAAAACGTAATAAAAGCAAAGAATTGAATAATTTACTAAATCTAAAAAAGGAGCTATTGATAAGTTTATAATAGAATAAACATAAAACTTTTATGAAAATGAAAAATAAATTGTTAATGATGATAAACCTTGTTTAAATGATGATGATAATGTTAACAATGTTAATTTTAATGATGACCATTGTGATGATTGTAATGCTAATGATGATAATGTTGACGATGGTCATGATTTCATACATTTGACATATTTGATCCTAGAAATTCGGATGCTCTTGACTCTTAACATAATAAACATTTTTGCATTAAAAGGTTCTAAAAGAAATTTATCCATTCAAAAAGGTTCTAAAGATAAATATTTAAGAAGATTTTCTGCAATATTATACTAAAAATTTTATCAAATAGGGAGAAATGTAATAGATAGTGGCTTGTTTATACTAATGAACTTGATAAAATATTTTATTTTTATTGTAAAAATTTCAATAAGGGTATAGAAATGGTCAACTAGCAAACGAGGGTTTGAGGGATTGGATACATCTTAGCACTAGAATTAAGGAACATAAAGCTAGTTTAGAACATTTAAAAAATATAAAACTTGGTATAATTTGGGACTAAGATTACAATAAATTATAATTACTGATAATGTGGCCAAAAATAATTATAGAAAGAAAAACATCATTGGAGACAAGTTATGCTGAGAATTATATATGTTGTGAAATCTCATCCTAAACATAACCTAGCTTTTCGTGGTACTAATGAGAAATTATATGAAAATAACAATGGAAAATTTCTTAGGCTTAATTGAAATGTTAGTAGAATTTGACTTGCTTGCTCAAGAGCATATTCAACGTATTATAAATGAAAATGGTACCCAAAATCATTTTTTTGGGCACACGATACAAAACGAATCACTTCTTTTGCTTTCTTCTGAAGTAAAATATGTGATTATTAAAAAAGAAAACAATTTTCTATCATACTTGATTGTACTCTAGATATAAGTCATCAAGGACAAATGTCTTTGATTTTAAAATACGTGGTTGTCTCGTAAAGTTTTGTTTGCATTAAAGAATCCTTTTTAGGATTCCTCGATATAAATGATACAACCGGCCAATGACTTTTTGATGTTTTTCAAATTGAATTGGATTTGCTTGATCTTGACAATAATAATTTGCGTGGACAAGACTATGATAATATATCAAATATAAAAGGAAAACACCAAGGAGTGCAAACAAACTTTTAGATATAAATTTTAGAGTTTTTATATTCCTTCTGGTTGTCATAGTTCAAATGTAACTTGTGTGATATGGTTGATACTTGTGGTAAAGCTAAGCATTTTTTGGAACCATACAACACATCTATATAACGAATTTCACTAAGATATAGAAAATTTAGAAGAATGCGAAAGGGTTAACTTGTAACGCCCCAATTTATAAAACTAATATTTATATAAAATGCCATTAAAGTTTTCACATATATTTAAAAGCGGAAGCATAAGTTTGTTAAAACCGTGTTCGATCAAAATATATTTACACATGTACTGTAGAAGTATCGTAGGTTACACAAAAGAGGCGTTAAAGTTTGCAAAAACTGGTGGTCAAACTGGAGCCTTACCCTTGCCTTTATCGCGACCTATGAAAACATAAAAATAGTATGAGAGCTTAGTGAGTATGCCAAACTGTAAATCATATAAACACATGTATAAATCACATAGAGATATCACACACATATCAAATAAGTCTTTCTGGTACTAGTCCATTCGTAAGTCATAGTACTGTGTTATATCTGAGCCTTACTACACAAAAAAGTATGCTAGGCAACACATATGATTAATACCACGTATTACATTTTTGTATGATAAACGCACATGGTGCACATATGAAGAATAGTTTAGTAAATTTATCTTGTAATTCAATTTAAAGCGATAAACAACCTATGGGTTCCAGATAGGTAGTCAATCACCTTCCTATATAATTAAAATAACATAACTGAGTATTACAAACTGCATATTCTGACCCAAAACAGGGTCTACACGGGCCGTGTACCCTTCACACGTATGGGCACATCAAGCTTCATGGCCTCTGTTTGACTTGGTGTAACATCCTCAAAATGGGCCTAAATGTGTGCGATCGTGATACGTCGAGTATTTAATTGAATTAAATAAAAAATATATATTTTAGAAAATCATATAAAATATGAAAATAATAAATAAATGGGTTATTAAAAATATTAATAAAAATAGATAAAGATTATAAAATATCGAATGGTTTCAAACGAGGATTCCAAAAATATTCTCGTTAGTTGAAACGGTTAAACGAGACACGACTTGTAAGTTGAAAAAGGGGAACAAAATACCCACTTGTGGATAATAATACCCACAAGTCGGTCTAGCCCTCTTTTGAATACACATACACAACTACACACACACGTATCAACATACACACCTCCTCACTTTCTCTTCTTCTTGAATCTTTGAAGAAATCATCAAGGGAATCATCAAGTAAACTGATTTCCAGCAGCAAATTGGAGAATTATCCAGCCCTAAAACATCATCTTCATCATCTCCATAGCTATGTAAGCTTTACCTTCCATGTCTCCATTCTTGTGCTCTTCATTCTTGATTCTTGGGTATTGATGGGAAACTAATTAAGGCTTGTTCTAGCAGTGAATTAAGGCTCACAATCATCCCAAAATCAGTTCCTAATCATCATTTCCATCCATTGTAAGCTTATGTTCTTCCTTGCTCTTCATGTTCTTGAAATTTTAGGTTTACAAGTGGGTTCTTTGATTTAGCAATCAAGAACTGAAATTTATGATTGAAATAAGTTCTAATATCATTTATAAGTACATAGGAATCAATTCCATGAATTAAAGTAGTGTTCTTGATGAGTTTTGAATTTTGGCTCAAATGGGTCAAAATTGATCAAATACGGGTCAAACTGATTTTGATCAACAAGAATTGAGATTTAGTGTTCTAATTGATCCTATAACTTGTTAGAATTGATTAGAACTCATATGGTGGACTATAAGTGGTGTTTTTGCACAAATCCAAGAATTGGCCTAAATGGGTCAAAATGGCCAAAATGAGCTAAATCTGTTTTTACACATCAAGAACTGATTTTTAAGGTTCTAATAGGTTCATATGACTTGTATGAATTGATTGGAACATTGGTTTTGAATTGAAATGGTAGTTTTGCTTGAATTGGCTAAAATAGTGAAAAATAGGTCATAAATAGGCAAGAAATTGAAAAATGGTATCAAACAAAGACTTTAAAGGTTTTGGTCAGTTGCAACACCTTTAATACATCATATTAGGTGTATATGGTGTGTTGCAAGTGTTGGAATTGGTCTATACCAAGTTTTGGCCATTATGCGCACATCTTTGTTCATTTAATTGTGATTTTTGTATGAATTAATTGGATAGGAGTTTTTGATGTTAGAAAGCTTCCACAAGTGTCAAATGGTCTTATGAAACACTATAATTTTACTAAAATTGATTTGGAGTTGAAATGAGCAAAAATGGCATTGCTGTGCACAAAACATCAAGCTGTTTGTGCACTGCAGACTTGTTGCGGCGCGACCTAGAGGGGTGTCGCGGCGCGATGCCCCTGCACACAGCTTACAATGCTATTTTGTGCTATGTATTTGCGTGTTGTTGCTTGGACTACTATAATAAGTTAATAAATAGTCAAATAACACCATTAGAGTATTGTTTCAAGTATCCTAGACGTTCCTCGCGTGTTCAAGTGATTAATGCGTAGATATTGGTATTATAGGTCGAGTTGACAATCCGTGAGTGCCAAAGCAAGGTCTTTGCTTATTCTAGCCTATCAGGTGAGTGTCGAATGACATAACAATTAATATATCTATAACATATATTAACAATGATTACAGAATTGTTTACCATGATTTGTACACGCACTTATTTAAGTGTAGGTTGCATGATGATGCTAGAATTTAACATGTTGACACAATGTAGTATGCACTTGATTAGGTGTATGCTATGATGATAATTGAATATATGCTCGTGTTGATGATCCGATTGGATCATATTATTTGTTTGTGAATGGTCCGGATCTTTATCGACAAAGCTGTCCTACAACAAGAACAAAACTGTTCTACTTAAGGACAAAGCTGTCCTCTTCGGGTATGGCTTATGCTGTACAACAGAGGAATCGGTTGATTCCAAAACGCAATGGTGGACTGCTTTACAGCTCACCCACCGGTGCGGTTGATGTGTCTGGTATTCCAGTTTGGTGCATTGAAATGTTATATGATGTTAATTTGATGTGTCCGGTACCCCAGTGTAATGTGAAGCTTAATCCTTAGCAAAAAAGAACTTGAACTTTGAATGGCACTAGTAATTTGGCATGAAATGTTATATGATGTTAATTTAGTTAGCAAACAAATGCAATCAAAAGATATGTTTATTGATCTTGCTATGGAAAAAATAAAGGGGTTGACTTCTCTTTTAAGGAATATAGAGAAACAAGTTTTTTAAATGCTTTAGAGAGCTCGGAGTGGATGGTTTTTACCGTGTGGAAAATTCTATTTCTTCTTACTATTTCTTTATATCCATCACATGATGATATGTGTAATATATTAATTCTTTTTCCTAATTAACCTCTTACATTAATTTTGACACTGGTGTTAAACTTTTGAGTAAGAGGATATATAGGAAGATCTTGTAGAACGATATAAAATCTCTCTTTTATGAAATGTAATGACTTAAGGAGTACTTGACGTATTTTATAACATGTGAGTTTCCCCATACTTTGTTTTTAAAAATTGGATATATACTTATAAATCAATAGCATTTACCAACACAAAAAAATGTGCCATAAAGTCTTTTTGTATATTGTGGCAAAAAAAGTGCCACCGAATAAAAGTTTGTAAGGTTAAATAAAAGGATTTAGTTCATAAATATGTATTAAACGTATCATATTTTGTTATTGTGTATATTGAACTTTTAAAGTTACCATTTAATGTATCAGACTCTCAAAAGTTACCATTTTGTGTATCCGGTTACTTATTTTTTAGGTATATGGCAATTCTTTCATTTTTTTGTTTATTTTTATTGCCACATCAGTAATTCTTTATTACTTGAAGAAAAAGATGCAGAACATGAGATGAAACCCATATCAATGTATGAAACAAAAACGCAAAAACCCTAAAATCGACCCCAAATCGAACCCTAAGATGAAGTAGATGAACATGGAGATGAACCCTAAATCAAAATTGACGATCACAAAATCGAAGCCCAAAATCGAACAAGAACCCAGAAATCGATTGTAGCTGTAGTCTTAAAATCGAAAATCGATTGTAGAACATAGAAATCAATTGTAGATCTGGTCTTAAAATCATATATGAATGCATTGCAGATTTGATCTTAGGAAATGAAATGAAATCGCAACTTAAATAACCGAACAAGAACGCTGCAGACATGAAAAAAGGGCCACAAAATGGTTTTGTTGATACGCTTGTAATGCCTCTTTTATGTGTGCCAACAATCTCAAGAGGAGTCGTTAGTGATATTTTTTTAGGGTTTGATGGCACTTTTTTATGCTATTAAATGTTTTTTTAGTGAGTTGATGGGTAACTTACTCAGTTTTAAATTGTTAATCTCTCATTTGGGCTAATGAACTACACATATATGATATATCATATTTACGAAAAATAAAATTATACAAAAACCGGTCTATATTATAAACTTTAAAATTAAAAAATATGGACGTCGGTTCTCTTTTGAAACGAGCACCTATAATCAAACACGTGGGCTGGTTTGACAAGACGATCACCTTTACGTAAGCATGTACATACAAGTAATTGGTTACATATAGAAAAATATATCTCTATCATTTCACATAAGGGCCAGTTTAATTTCCATGGTATTTACATGAGGTTCTTCTTTCTTATTCTTAAGAAAGTCCCCAAGCTCCGAGTGAAGCCCCCCAAAAAGGTGTAACCTAACCGATTTTTATAACCAAGGAGTTTACATATTTCCCCGTATATAGATCTCCTCCTAAACATGTCTTTATGTGTTCTAAAACTAATGCGTAAACACCCGCTTCACCGCACGTAGTAGCGTCTATCGCTCGTGGTCACTATATATAGTACATTTTTACATACTCCAATTAACAACACTTTGTTGCTAATCGTCGCTACAAATCATTATCTAACTTTTGAGCATGATTCCTATATAAATGTTTTGTTAGAACACAAGTTGTGTCTATTTATCATTTTAGTTAAGTTTACTTCTAGTTTGTATTTTCTAGAAGTATGAGGTACTTTTAATAAATACCTTTTAGGTATATAAACAATGTAATTCTACTCTTATTCAATAAGCATTCACATATTCTTATTTTTTTTTATTAATAGTTGATATAATTAAGAACATATTTATGTGTCTAAAATCTTTGTGAAATTTCAATTCCGGACAGTTTCTTTCTTGTCAGAATTCTGTCGCTAATGTTTTTCTGTGTGACACATTAATTTGTGTACGTATTAGTTGTCTTGCATGCTTTGAATTCAACCAAATAAAACCACTATTAATTGCGACACAAAAGATAATTTATTTGCCCTTGTATTCACCATAAACTAAGCTAACATGCATGATTTTGTTGCAATCCAAAAGGCATGATCTGGAAAATTTTGTTGTTTCACGTTTTTGCTTATTGAGATGTTTTCACCATTTGAAATTAAAATGCTTATTAATTTTTTATGATTTTATATATTGAAAAATGTTTAATGTACTCCATAATTAATTCAGGATTATTTTAGCCTTTGGATCAATGTCATTAATGGTCTAGATTAAATTTTAAAAATTTAGGCGGATTGACATTTTCGTAATTTTTCGTAATTCACATGTGATGCTTTTCAAATCACATGTGATTGTATACTGAATTATCTGTGATTGAATATTAAAATTTCAGAACTATGTTTTTCAAATTAACTTTATTGAACACAACTCTTTATATATTACTTAATTATTAATTTCGTAACCCGTAACTGTTAATTTACCGTTAAAATGTTAACCATATAATGAGAGCGTGTTTTGATTTTTTTTATTAAGTGTTGTCTTGATTAAGCGTATTTGTGAATAAACAAAGTTTATTTGGAATAAGCAGTATTATGTGTTAATTGAATTGTTTAAATATAAAAGAGAATAAAATTATTAAGTTAATATGAAAAGTATCACCTCATCTAAATAAAAGACCTATTTCAATAAAATCTATTATATAATCCTAGCCATTAAATTTACATAAAAAATTTAATTATCAAATCTTAACCATTTATTTTAATAAAAATTAAATTAAAATCTAATTCTGAAATTGAATTCAATTTTGACTTTAAATTAAGGGTTTAGTTTACTAAAATGTATCCAAGCTCTTATATTTTGCTATTATGTGTATCAAACTTTAAAAGATTCTATTGTGTATATCAAACTTTTAATTTTTTGCCATTGTATATATTTTGGTTATATAAAAAGTAAAAAACTTACAAGTTTAGTACATACAATAGAAAGTTTAATACACATAATTGCAATAAATTAAAAATTGATACACATAATAGGAATTTTTTAAGTTCAATACTTACAAAAGCAAAACATGACAACTACATTTTGATAAACTAAACACTTATATTAAATTGAAATTAATAGAGATAATTTCATATACGCCGTTTTAAATGATAAAATATCGTATTTGCACATCTTAATTTACAAATATTATATTTACCCTTTATAATATTTTAATATCATATTTAACCAAATTCTTAGTTTTATTATTCTAAAATATTTTAAAATCATTTTAAATTCATTTTTAGTCATAACCAATAAACGCTTAATTTTATTGTCACTAATTGTAACAATAATGATTCATAACTTATATAAGAAATACAATAACATCTTTTCGTATTATGATACTACGTTTCTGCCATCACGTCTACCCTCTCCCTTGTGTCACTCTATGTTTTTACCGCTCGTAAGAGTGTTGATGTTGTATGTTGCTTTTTTCTAAATTCTCATTTTATTCGCGTTTAATTATTATTTAATATGTTTTTATTAATGTTTAATATTTGTTATTTTTTAAACCAATCACTGTATTACACGGATATTTAATCTAGTAACTTATTATTCTGTTAATTCATGCGTTAGGAATTAAGTTAAAAAAAAAATACGATTATAAGTTATCCTTAAGTCTCTTTCCTGTTAAATTAATTAATTAAAATCAAACACCAATTAAGACTTGCACCAAATAAGTGTGTACATGGTCAATATCTCAAAATTAAGTGCGATAATAACTGCATTAAGTTATCAATTAATCAATGTTTACTATTAAACTTCTTATACATTTCTTTCTATACTTTTTGTAAATGCACTCAAATTGATTATTACAATATTTCATTAAACTACTAGAATATCAAACATTATAAAGAGATTTAGCGCAAACCAAATTTCGTGGAAATTCTAATGGATTTTTCAAGGATTTAAGTTAGAAAGAAAATTTTTAAGATTTTTTTTCACGAAATCCATGAAAAATCCCTGAGAAATTTGAGGTGAATATCTATGTTCTATCTATTTTTCTTTTGTTATTTTTTTTATTTATACCTATATGTTATTATATAAGCTATATATATACATATATATATATATATATATATATATATATATCTTACTCCTATATAATGTATTTACCACCTAAAAAACTCTTAATTTTAAGAAGAGTAAATTTATTAAAATACCACTCCTTTACCCCTTCTTTAAGTCCACAATTAATGAATTTAAACAAATAAATATTGAAAACATAACCGACAATTAATGAATTTAAACCAATACTTATAACTGAATTATTTCTAACCATATATTTTTAATATTAACTTTTGATTCATGAGATCACCATACTTATAACTGAATTAAGTCTAATCATATATTTTTAGTATTAACTTCTGATTCATGAGATCACCTAAATTCTTGTTTTTAATAAATCAAGTTTAAGAGATTTCACAAACACCAAACAAATAAAAGAGTCAAAGAGTTGAAATTTATAAACATTGCATTCTAACTCAATTACATAATAATTGGAACTATGAAACATTAGACACACATATACATACATATATATAATCAGCAACTTCATGATTCAGCCATGCGACAAAATTCTTCCAACAAACTGAAAGACAAATAACTCAGAGCTAGCAATTTAATTCTTAATTTCAAAGTGGCTCTCGCAAAGAATCTTCACAAACTCATATTATTTTCATCTCGTAAGAAATCTTCACAAACTCATATTAGTTCTTTGTGATTATTCTTCACAAAATTCATCACAACTTCCTCTTTATTCGCCGCCGTCGCATTGCACGGGTACCCCACTAGTGTGTGTGTGTGTATATATATGTAGGGGAGGGTTCATTTGAGAACCATTATTATTGTAAGAACCGTGAGAACCAATCTTAACCGTTCAATTGATAAGTGAAATTTATGGATGAAAAACGTGGGAGGATTGAGTGTGACAAGGTGCATGTAAGGAATTCATGGGTGAACAATCCAATTAAAGGAGGGGGAATTGGATGGCTAAGATTGGTTCTCGCAATAAAAACTGTTATCAAATGAACTTTTCACTATATATATACATACTACTATATAAACTATTTAACATTCTCTTTCCTTTTTAATTTTAAGATTTCTTAAAATTCAATCAAGACAAAATTTTGACCTTTCATTTATCTAAATTAATTTTGACTTTAAATTAAGGGTTTAGTTTACTAAATTATATCAAAGTTGTCAATTTTGCTATTGTGTGTATCGAAGTTTAAAAGATTTTATTGTGTATATCAAACTTTTAATTTGTTACCATTGTATATATTTTGATTATATAAAAAAGTAAAAAGCTTACAAGTTTATTACATACAATAGAAAGTTTAATACACATAATTGCAACAAATTAAAAATTGATACATATAATAGAAATTTTTTAAGTTCAATACATAAAATAGCAAAACATGACAATTTGGATATATTTTGATGAGCTAAACTCTTAAATTAAATCGAAATTAATAGAGATAATTTCATATACGCCATTCTTAAATTATAAAATATATATCGTATTTGCGCACCTTAATTTACAAATATTTTATTTACCCTTTATAATATTTTAATATATCATATTTAACCAAATTCTTAGTTTTATTATTCTAAAATATTTTATAAACATTTTAAATTCATTTTTAGTTATAACCAATAAACGCTTAATTTTATTGCCACTAATTGTAACAATAATGATTCATAACTTATATAAGAAAAACAATCATATCTTTTCGTATTATGATACCACGTTTCTGCCATCACGTCTGCCCTCCCCCTTGTGTCGATGTTTTTACCGCTCGTCAGAGTGTTGATGTCGTATGTCATTATTTTCTAAATTCTCATTTTATTCGCGTTTTATTATTATTTAATATGTTTTTATTAATATTTAATATTTTTATTTTTTAAAACCAACTCGTGTATTACACAGATATTTAATCTAATAACTTATTAGTATGTTAATTCATGCGTTAGGAATTAAGTTATCCTTAAGTCTCTTTCCCGTTAAATTAATTAATTAAAATCAAACACAAATTAAGACTTGCACCAAATAAGTGTGTACATGGTCAATACCTCAAAATTAAGTGCGATAATAAGTGCATTAAGTAACTAATTAATCAATGTTTACTAATGAAACTTTTTATACATTTCCTTCTATCATTTTTGAGGTGAATATTTATGTTCTATCATTTTTTTCTTTTGTTATTTTTTATTTATTTATACCTCTATGTTATAATATAAGCAATTTAAAAACTAATTGTATTTATATAATTCAAATTTAGTAAATATAAATTAATAAATTCATCCTAAATTTACAAGTTATGATTCAAATTTACATATGGTCGCAAAAGTTGACTAAATAATTCAAATTGTGATTCAGTAATTTCCCTTCACAAATTGCGAACGATTTAGCGTTCGTATATGATACTTATACTATATATATATATATATATATATATATATATATATATATATATATATATATATAGTAATGGGATCTAATGCGAACAACATCTTCATTTGCGAACTTCCGAACCATCACCTGCCACTTCAATTTCATGAAAATATTACATTTATGCATGTTGGATATTCATGAAAGTCAACAACTACGGCTGTAAACATGTAATTTCCAGCAAAAACATTTTAATTATATGAATTCATTATAGATAATTTTTTTTAAATGTATTAGGTTTTAGATGCAGTGATTTTATACTAGATGCAATGGTTTTTAGATAATATGTATTGGTTCTTAAATGAGAATCCAACGATTAATTCGTGCATGATGAACTAGTTTTAAAAGAACTCCATGTTTTTTTAGATATTATGTAATGATTTTAAGTTGAATGCAATGATTTTATAGACTAGATGCAGTGTTCCTAAAGTTCTTATTTTAGGAACCGTTTCTATTGGATCCTCACTATATATATATATATATATATATATATATATATACACACTACTATATAAACCATTTAACATTATCTCTCTTCTTTAATTTTAAGACTTCTTAACATTCAATCAATATAAAATCTAGACCATTCATTTTATCTAAATTAATTTCACCCACTCAATCTTTAACTATTTTATTCTCTCTTAATTTACTTTAACTTTTTATTCAAAATATATTTTCTCATACTAACACAATTATCCACCTAGACCAACATAATTTTTAAAATCTGATTTACTCTTCTCTTTATTTCATCAATATAAATCTTTTTTCTTATTTTATTGTCTTTTAGAATTTATTTTTAAATTAATAAATCTTTGTGACATTGAATCGCGCAAATAACATATCATTAAATTTTTGAAAACGACATGTTACAAAACAAAAACTATTCGCCACCGCAGCATTGCGCGGGTACAATGCTAGTATATATATATTGAAAAGTTCGTTTGAAAAACCTTTTTATTGCGAGAACCACCCACCCATGAATTTCTTACATGCACCTTGCCACACTCAATCCCCCCACGCTCTTCATCCTTCATTATCCAAAATGAACGACTAAGATTGGTTCTGGCAATAAAAATGGTTCTCAAATGAACCTTCCCCTATATATATATATACAGAGTTAGGATCAAATGAGAACACTTTTAAAATGAACGACTGTGAGAACACTTTTGAGCCTTTGATTTCATTGATTGGATGATTTAAAAATTGTCACATTTCTTTTGTACCTTTGATTTCATTGATTAGATGTTTAAAAATTATCACGTTTTTTTGATTATTTGTTTGACTATATACTTGATACATCAATGCATACAAAAGTGTTGTGATTTGTATGCATCAATGCATACAAATCTTTAAGTTGTTAATATTATAAAAATAATTTTGATTTTATGATTTAGGATGTAAACTTGACTTTTGGGTAGTTATGGGTGAACATAAACGTAAAAGATAAATGCTAAATTACAAGTTTACCCAGGTTCTCACTGTCGTGTATTTTAAAAGGGTTCTCCCTTGATCCTCACCCTATATATATATATATATATATATATATAGGGAGGTTTATGCGAAAAGGGTGTTATTTGTGAAAAGTGTGAGAAGCGATCTGGACCATCTGATCGTTTAATCACTGGTTACAAAATCTTGTGGCATTTTAGTAATTAGAAACAAATTAATTTTTTTTAAATAGAGAAAAGGGTAAAAAGGACATTACTCTCCTTTCTCCTATATTAACTTATTATCATCTTCAAACCCTCATTAAAAAAAAAACAAACAAACTCACGAGCATTCTCTCTTCCCTCGCCGGCTCTCTTCACTCGCCGGCCGTCGGCCACCGGCCACAGTCCACCGTCATCTACACCATCGATTGCCACTATCCCTCTCTCAGACAAGTTGTTGCCGCCTCCATCAAGCAACAAACAAAAAGGTTTGAAACCCTAATTTATTCATCCAACCACGCTGCCACCGCTGCATACCGCCACCTTCATCGTCCCTCATCCACGGATCCCGTAACACCATGGAGCCCTGTTACCGTCGAGGCCGCTGCATACCGCCACCTCCATAGTTGCCTCTGCTTCCCCAGATCTAGGGTTCCGCCGCTGTGGACCAGATCTAGGGTTCCGCCGCTGCATAATCGATTCTGTTGCCCTCCACATCGTTGTCGCCTCTCCTGATAAAGCTGAATCGATCATCATTATCTCCTCCTTTTTTTATTTTCTTTCTCGATAGCGGATTTGACAGAGATGATGAGTATGTAGGTTTCATGAAATGGTTTTTTATACAATGTTCACACATAGATAGATAAGATATGTGAAATGGTGTTAATCGATCATCATCTGCTCCTTTTTTGATAGTGGATCTGACAAAGATGAGTCACACATAGTATGTAGGCTATCTTGGTTTTTTTATAAAATGGTATTAATCGATCATCATCTTTTCCTTTTTTTTATTTGTTTATTTTTTTTTGTTTTTTGTTTTTGTATTTTATACAATGTTCACACATAGATAGATGGTGTTAATTCGTAAACAAATTATGATCTAGGTTGAATAACTAGAGAAAGTTGGATACGTTCAATATTGAATATGTAAAAACTTATTATAAATTAATTGTGTTCAGTATTGAATATTGTAAATTTATCATAAAACTCGTATATCATTCGACTATGTTCAATATTTGTAACATCCTCAAATATGGCCTATTCGCGTGCTCCATTTGGTATGTCAATTTAGTTAAATGAATTAAATATAAATATATTTGTAAGAATAAATAGAAAATATGTAATTGGCTAGTTAAATGTGAATATAAAAATAGTAATAAAAATAGAAAAGAATTGTAAAATAATAACTGGTTTCAAACGAGGTTTCCAAAAATATCCTCGTTAGTTGAAACGGTTATTCGGGTGTTGTGTTGTATGTTGAAAAGGGGAACAAAATACCTCTTAAAGGATAAATGAGAACCATGGGTCGGTTCTCACTTATAACCCAAGTCAGACAACAAACACACACACGTTCACATACACACACACAGACTTCTCATTCTTGTTCTATTGTTCTTGAAGAAGACAAATCCAATCCAAGAGCAATTGAAGCTGGAATTAAAGCAAAAACAAGTCCACAATCTGTTCTTGATCCTTCCTTGCTCATCATCTTCTTGCTTGTAAGCCTATCTTCTTCCTTGTTCTTCATTTCAAGCTTTAGGTTAAAATTAGGAAAAACAAAATTAGCCAATAAAGCTTGAATCTTTGAGTTGCAATCTGTTTTATAATCATCTACAAGTAGTTTAGGATTGATTTTATGAATTAAAGATACCATCTTGAATGAATTTCATGAATTTGACCAAATGGGTCTTTTATGGTAATTTGATGATTCAAACTTGAATCATATGTTAAAAGTATGATGTTTATATGTTTATGAACTCCTTTTGATGCCCCAACACTAGTACATGAGCTGGAAATAATTAAAGGCAAGTTAAAGTTTGAGTTTTGATGGAAAACAGCAGCTGTGCAGGGCCATTGTTGCAGCTCTGGTGCTGCGTAGCGGCGCGACACTCAAAAATGTCGCGGCGCGACGTGTGTGCAGCAAAACAATCTTTGTTTGTTCAATGGTTAATGTTATTTGGGATGGGTTAAGGTATTTGTAATAAGTCAAACATGTATTTGGGGATTAAAAACAGATTATTGAGGGTATGTACATGTGTTATGATTTTCAAGTAAACTTGTAATATGCAATAGATAATGGTTGAATCATTTTTGACCATTTTAGAGGCATTTAGTATGGTTTAGACATTTTTACTCAATTAAACATATAAGTAGGAATATAACACTAGTAATAGAATATGTGTTTATATGTGATAATCTAAGTGGACTTATATGTGTACTAATAGGTAATTAAGCTATCAAGGAGAGCCGAGTTCATATTGTGTTGTTTATTTAACACGCGAGGTGAGTACTGACTCTTATGACTTCAATTTAGGAAGTTTTGAATGCAAGAACAGTTATATGATTATGACATGCCACAACTTGTATTATGAAAGCCATATGTATGCTAGTATGATAAAGAATCCATGATATGCCTTATTAATTGATGTGCAAGACATGTATTTAAGTACATGTGCACACTTGATGAATAATATGTTATATGAATAAAGCATGCATGCACTTGTCCCTGCAAAGGGTGATTGATGAAACTATCTGTATGTCCGGACTTGTATGTAATTAAGGTCGGCTTCGGCTGGGTCCTGGGCCTACGGGCATAATGTTCTGGACTAACGGTACTCGAGTACTGTTCCTTTCAGCAATTGAGGTGAGTGCCTTAAATGGCTAAGCCTAATGAGCTTTGGCTCTTTAACGAGCATGGTGATTCACTTAGGTGATGAAACCCGCACGGATGGTAGTGTCTGATTCCCCCGGTGGTAGTGGTTTGAGCTGGCTTTGCAACCCGGCAATATAATACACTCGCAGGACATGTCAACACTCCGCTATATGTTAGGATAGCATTGATTGCTTATTCTGCTATATGACTTGTTATATTGCTAAGGACTTGCTTAATTGTTATGCATGATTGTTAGTATTCACTAGCTATATTTATATAGCTAATGTTGTTGATGTTTAATATTTTACAGATAAGGAATAGACGACTTGGTGAGTTGGGGACACTCGTGGCTGTTATAGAAGCCTTTTTGGAAGGAACACTACTTTTGGTATAATAGTATTATAGTCGGTTTAGATTATGTAACACCGGTAGGCATGTTTGGAAATTTTTGGTATTGTATATTTGTATATACGCCAAACATGTATTTTTAAACTGTAATAACTGCTTGGGTTGTTTGTTTGTTATTTAAAAGTCCGCTGCATAGTTTTTGAAATTCAGTTAAGTTAACAAACAGGTAAAAGTTCAAATTACAAACGTACCCATGCAGTTTGAAAACTCAAATTTATACTGATTTTTAAAATAGCAAAGGCGGTGTTACAAGTTAGGTATCAGAGCCTAAGTTTGAGGGAATTGGGTACTTGAAAGAGTATTCAATCTCAAACTCGGGCCCGACCATTATGAAGTGTTCCTTATTGGGTAAAGGGGATTGAGTATGAGAGTAATATGATAAGTACTTGTTAATAGCTAAGTTATATGTTAACATGTAAGTATAAGTGCTATAATGAATGATTCTTCTTTCATATAGCAAAAGTTGAAATATGTCTGCACCGCATGATGCAACTGAGTAGGCTTTAAAAGAAATGGAGGACGAAGCCTCCCATATTCCACCACAGGCTGGAGACGCGCAGTTTCAGCACCACACTGAAGGTGCTCCAGCCGATAATGTACAGCAGGAATACATACGACGCCTCCAGGAGGAGCTCCGTGTTGCAAAGGAGCTATTATTTCACTCGGCTTTGGGTAAACCACCTCGCCAGCCATGTTCTTTCAAGAAATTCCTGACATGTAAACCACCTACTTTCGAGGGGAGTGATGACCCCGTGGTTACTATGAGGTGGCTGTTGGGGTTTGTTCGGTTTATCAAAATATATTTTAGCAACGGAAGCATGAACAACAATTTTAAACCTTTTAAAACTCCCCACCAATGATCCATATGTAAGCCTTAAGAAACAAAACAACCATAGGGTGTTTAGAACTACAACCTTTGTAGCGTGAGTAAACCGTTGATGAAGTGGTTGATCTATGAGAAGCCAAGAGAAGACTTCCTCCAAGGTATCCACAAATCAATGAGTCCAACACCTTTGAGATGCTAGTCTCTCCAACCCTTGAAATTCAAGCAAGCAAGCAAGCAACAACCTCTTGTTCTTCTTCTTGAACTTACTATGTATGTATATGAGTATGTATTCTAGTACCACACTTTGCTCACTTGAAGAACACCAATACTACAAAGTAAGGATGTTTTCAAGTATCAAACACTTAGAACTTTTCTAAGAACTCAAGGAAAGGTGGTAGCATGAACTTATTAGAACAAAGAACCATGCATGTACTAAATAAGATCAAGGAGTGAAGCAACAAGAGGGAGGCCCCCTTTGGCTCCCATTTTCGGCCGAAAATGGGTGAGGGGGGAGGGTCCCCTCTTGCCTTCCTTCCATGCTTGTACATCTAGTCCATGCCTTGGTTGATTTCTTTCAAGTATGCACAACATGGCCCCCATTTGAATTAATGTGGGATTTTCTAGTTTCCTTCATAAATACATATATATAAAAGATATACTAGATGTGCCATACTATGTATAAAATACATCTACATGTATTTTATATACATAATTGATTGTTACTAGTAACTCTTTACTTGTAACAAAGATATACATACATTTATATAATTTGTTACTAGTAACAATTTACTTGTAACAAATATACATTTATACATATATATATATATACATATATAAAATCATATGTTTATATTTATGTATTTCATATGCATTATCTTGTATCAATATACAAGAGTGATATTATTATTTCACATAAATAATAATATGCAACAATGCATATATACTTATATATATATATATATATAACGAGTTGGAAACATATTTAAATCATATTCAAATATGTAATTGGTGTCCATTGATTGTAAATGTGTGACCCTATGGGTTTATTTATTATCAGTAATACCGTATTAATTTGTGTCTTGTGCACATAGAACCAACAGTGGCTTTGTGAAATAGAGCAGGCTTTTGAGTTCTGTGAATGTGAAGCTGAATACCGCGTCAGGTATGCAGTTAGGATGCTTAAGGGCCGTGCCATATTCTGGTGGGACACGGTCAGGGCCTCAGTCAGAAAGGAGGTACTAGAAGCTCTGTCTTGGGAGCAGTTTTCGGAGAAGGTGCAGAAGAAGTACTGCACTGAATATGACATGGAACGGCTGGAACGGGAGTTCAACAATCTCCAAAAAGGAGATAAATCTATGGAGCAACATATTGGTGCCTTTTCTGATAAAATGAGGTTTGTACCTCATTTACTAACTGATGAGAATCTGAAGATTCGGAAGTTTGTTGCTACTCTACCACTTGAATTTCGGGCACATGTCCGAGCAGCAGCTGATTTGGATCGAGCTTTTGAAATAGCTCGACAGATGGATGGTGATCGCATCCAATGCAGGGGTGAATCTGTAGGGGAAAGCAACAAGAGGAAATTTCAATCCTCTTCTAACCCGAGTCCTTTAAAAGGACAATCTTCTGCAGGTACCAAAGGAGGCGACTCTAAGAGGACTAGACCTGATAGTCAATGGTGCTATCAATGCCGCACCTACCATTATGGCGATTGTTCTAAGGCAACCAGAAGGTGTGCCAGGTGTGGAACCAAGGGGCATTCAGTGGAGGAATGCACGTACAAGGATGATGTCTGCTTCAGATGTCATCAGTCAGGGCATAAAATAGCCCGAGTCCAAGTACCCGAGCCGGTGGATTATCCACTGAGCAAAAGAAAGACGGCGCCCCACGTGCAAAAGGGCGTGCGTTCCAGATGACGGCCGAAGAGGCCAAAGCTGCAGGTGATGTAATCACGGGTACTTTTATTATTGAATATACCCCAGCATGTATATTGTTTGATACCGGAGCTACTTACTCTTTTATTTCCATATCTTGTCGTAAGAAGTTGCAACTACCTGTTACTGCATTAATTGATCCAACTTGTATTATGAAAGCCATATGTATGCTAGTATGATAAAGAATCCATGATATGCCTTATTAATTGATGTGCAAGACATGTATTTAAGTACATGTGCACACTTGATGAATAATATGTTATATGAATAAAGCATGCATGCACTTGTCCCTGCAAAGGGTGATTGATGAAACTATCTGTATGTCCGGACTTGTATGTAATTAAGGTCGGCTTCGGCTGGGTCCTGGGCCTACGGGCATAATGTTCTGGACTAACGGTACTCGAGTACTGTTCCTTTCAGCAATTGAGGTGAGTGCCTTAAATGGCTAAGCCTAATGAGCTTTGGCTCTTTAACGAGCATGGTGATTCACTTAGGTGATGAAACCCGCACGGATGGTAGTGTCTGATTCCCCCGGTGGTAGTGGTTTGAGCTGGCTTTGCAACCCGGCAATATAATACACTCGCAGGACAGGTCAACACTCCGCTATATGTTAGGATAGCATTGATTGCTTATTCTGCTATATGACTTGTTATATTGCTAAGGACTTGCTTAATTGTTATGCATGATTGTTAGTATTCACTAGCTATATTTATATAGCTAATGTTGTTGATGTTTAATATTTTACAGATAAGGAATAGACGACTTAGTGAGTTGGGGACACTCGTGGCTGTTATAGAAGCCTTTTTGGAAGGAACACTACTTTTGGTATAATAGTATTATGGTCGGTTTAGATTATGTAACACCGGTAGGCATGTTTGGCAATTTTTGGTATTGTATATTTGTATATACGCCAAACATGTATTTTTAAACTGTAATAACTGCTCGGGTTGTTTGTTTGTTATTTAAAAGTCCGCTGCATAGTTTTTGAAATTCAGTTAAGTTAACAAACAGGTAAAAGTTCAAATTACAAACGTACCCATGCAGTTTGAAAACTCAAATTTATACTGATTTTTAAAATAGCAAAGGCGGTGTTACAATATTGAATATTGTAAACTTATAAATTGACTGTGTTCATTTTTTCATATTGTAAACTTATCTTAAAACTAGTACAGTTTTGGCCGTGTTCATTATCGAACACAAATAAGGATTAAAAACTCGTAAATATTTTAGGTGTGTTCACTAGTGAATTCCGTTAAATTAATTATTTACTATTAAATTATTTTTTGATTTATTTTGTTTTTTATAAAAAATCTAGGAGAGGGAAATAAATTAGAGAGAGAAAAGTTTTGATTTACCATCATGCCCTTTTTAAATTAAAAAAAATCAAATATAAATGAGTGGCTGAGATTGTTTCTCGCACTTTTCGTAAATAAAACACTTTTTGCTTGGACCCTTCTCTCTATATATGTGTGTATATATATATATGTGTGTGTATATGTATATATATATATAGGGGATGGTTCAAACGAGAACTGTTTTTCGTACGAGAACTGCGAGAACCAATCTTGGATGTTCATTTTTGATAATGGAATTCATGGATGAAGAGCGTGAGGGGATTGAGTGTGGCAGGGTGCATGTAAGGAACTAATGGGTGTGAAATCCAATTGAAGGAGGGGAATTGGACGGCTAAGATTGGTTCTTGTGATTCTCGTACGAAAAACAGTTCTCGTTTGAACTTTTACCTATATATATATATATATATAGAAAGACTACAATATAAAAGAAAAAATGAATGTTACATATAAAAGTTTTTGAAAGCTATCTAACCACCGTACAATATTATATTATATGTAAAATGTCTTTTTTTTGAGTTAAGTAAGAGTATGGTTTTTCTATTGAAAATATATATTTGCATTAATTACAACGTTATAAATTATAATCCTATACGCATATATAACTAACTACAAGTTCCTTGTAAAAATTTCTCTCCACGCCAAAAACCACACATTTTCTCGCTTTCACACAGTATATAATGAACTATATATACACCTCACTCTCTAACCCCATAATTATTAATACAAACCCTTAATTAATTTGCTTCCAAAACCCTAATTATCCCTCTAAAACTTGCACAATATAACACCAATGGAAGGTGGAGCAAAGGTGGCATCGGTTGCCGTGGTTCTCATCGCCATGATGGCGGTGCTTGCCACCATGGTGGTGGCAACCGAAAACCGTTCACCACAGGGTACAGTGACTTGCAAACTGGTGGTGAATAGCCTAACTCCATGTGCAACCTACCTGATTAGAGGAGGTCACGTGCCTAAAACATGCTGCAATGGGGTGAAGACGTTGTACAAGGACGCAGACACCACCACTGACCGCCAGATGGCTTGCCGATGCATGCAGCAAGCTGCCAAGATGGTTCCCGGAATCAAAATCGAAAACGCTAGCAACCTCCCTGGAAAATGCGATGTTCATATCCCTTACAAGATTACCCCTACCTTCAATTGCTCAATGTACGTACTCCTTTTTAGAATGGTAGCACACCACCACACTCACGACACTGTCACGCCAGTTTTTACCGAAGTTTTGTGAATATTAAGATTTAGTTTTTAATAATCTCCTCACACTTAAATGCGTTAAAAATTCTTGATTCATGCAGTAGTCGGTTATGCATAGTGATGAATATTTTTTGACCCAACTTGTTTTGCAGTGTACAATGAGAAGAATATGGATTAAAGTGAAGCAGTACAAGCATTATATATAGCATGATGATTAATAATAAGAGAGATATGATGACCCATTACTAACTGGATCTATATTTATTGTTACTAGTGGTGTTTTCCTTGAAGAACTAGATTTCTTTACGCAAAATATATATACTTACTTATACCCTTATAATATTTTCCTTCATTCATCATTCTTTATCACAAACTCATAGTTTATATATCACATATGTTTACTAGTTTCTTCTCATATAACATATATCGGACCTACGAATTTGAAATTATATGAGCGAGAAGTTGAGAACGAAGTACTGATCATGATACCGTAACATCAAATCCAGTCGGTGTTGTAGTAATTTGATTTCAAAAACACCAAGTTCATCTTAACTCTCACTCACGACTGAATAAAGACAAGAAAATGGGAAAGCTTTTCTGCTTGCATGAGAAATACAACTACAAATAAATAAGATACTCCCTACCGTAAACTAGGAACTGTACTCAACTACTTGCATGAAAATAGGACTTCCGTTATGCCTGATCGAAATGGATAACAAAACCACCGGGTCACATGTTTGACTAAGTTAGATTACCAATCAACATTCACCCTCCCTAATCGTAACTTGTCAAATCAAGACTCTTTACTCCCAATAGCTTCGTCATCTCTTCAAGCTTGACTCGTCCAAGTGGCTTTGTTAAGATATCTGCCCGCTGTTCTTCACTGCTCGCATGTTCCACACATATCGACCCTCTTCAATGCATTCCCGGATGAAGTTATATCGGGTATCTATATGTTTACTTCTCCCGTGAAACACTGGATTTTTCATAAGAGCTATAGCAGATTTGTTGTCGACTTGAAGCGGTATCGGTTTTGGCTTTGTTAAGATATCTGCCCGCTATAGCAAATTTGTTGTCGACTGCAGTTGTAGCCATAAACTCTGCCTCGCAAGATGAGAGTGCATCCGTTCTTTGTTTCTGAGAGCACCACGCAATTGGCTTCCTGATAAATAAAACCCCATCCCCTTGGTGCTTTTAACGATCATCACAATCACCTGCTAAGTTGCTGTCGCTGAACCCAATTAGCTCACTATTTCCACCTCGAGTGTACACAACTCCATAATCAAGTGTTCCTTTTACATATCGGATGTTACGTTTCACTGCTTGTTGATGATTCCATAAATCGACTAACTATTCCAACTGAATAGCTAAGATCTGGTCTTGTGTGGAGCAAATATCGTAAGTTGCCTATAGTCTATGATACCCAGTTGCATTTACCAACACCCCCGATTCGTCTTTGGTCAAGGACAACTTTGGTTCCATTGGATATCTTGAAGCGTTGCAGCTAACCATGCCAGCAAGTTCCAAAGATCTTTCTTGCATACCCGGTCTGTTTTATCGAAATCCCATTTGAGCTTTGCTGTACCTCAATCCATAGATATATAGTAGCTTAGCTTTCCAAGGTCGCTCGTATCAAATTCTTGCTTCATATGATCCTTAAAGCCAGCGATCTCTTCTTCACAATTACCTGTCACAATGAGATCATCCTTTGAATGGTCTTCTGGTTCCTTAAGCCGATCAGCAAGACACTCCAGAACATCTCCATCAAACTGAGCATCTTCTCTCGACTCCACCTCCTCACAAGGCTCAAAACTGATACTTTTGTCAGTATCGGAATCGTCCAAGTAGTATAGTTCAGGACTAACATGTGGTTCTTCCGGCGAGCTAATCGAGTGGTCATTCTCATCATCTTTTTGGATAAAATTGAAATCATCTTGTTCGATGCAATCATCGTAAAATCCGTTCAGAAAATCTTTAAGTAAGGAATCCCAATAGATCGGTGGATCCTCGGGCCAAATCATATCTGTAAAATTGACATTGAAAAAAATCGAGAAGAGTGTGCAAAGCAACTAGGATAGGCACTAAATACTAAAACACGAAAAATAACTTCCTTTTGAGCCAAAACTCGCGGGAAGGATCGTTTAATAAAGAATTAGTCAAGTTATACCAAAATAAAACCGCTCCTCGGCAACGGTGCCAAAAACTTGATTTGCGAATTTCGTACCAGTTTTAAACTTATAAAAACCATGATTATTTTAAGTACGAACACAATAGGCAAGTGGACTCAATTGTGTAGCAGTATAGAATATAAGTACGGGTGCCGAACTCACGGAAAACGGGTATGATTTTAGTATAACTATATTAATTAATTATTAAACTAATAAAGATAACTAAGAGGCAGATAAAGCAATAAATGGGGGAAAATTGTGATATCAACCCGAGAGCGATCAAAATCCAACCCTTAATCCTAATACCCACAAACTGTGATTAAAGAGCAAGAAACCGAGAAATCAAACCACTTTAAGAGTCAAACAATCAAGAAGTAAATTATCTCTACTCAGACGATAGATTTCCCTTTTCAAATCAGCAGATCTCAATGAAAGTGCAATGGACAACATATAACAATATACCGATTCCTAAATTGGCTAGATCTCATGGTCAGATTCACTAGCCCTATTATTTCAAAGATAATCACCCAATGGTCATGGAATTAATTAGTCTTTTAACTAATCAAGTTGTTCATGTTATGATAGACTTAATCTATTGATCTGTTAATTCACAAAATCAATCAATCACCAAAGAATGGTCATCAGTGGCAATTGCAAACACATTAAAGTTCTGATCTTTAAAACCTAACCCTAGGATTTTGTCCATCACTAGTTATGAATCCTAATGGTCATAGAAATTCATAATTCACGAAATCAAAGGTAGAATGGTCATCAAACATATGAAAACTCAACAATAGGAATAAAAATCAAAACTTTAGCACACTTGGATCTTTGAAGATGTAACATCCTGAGATTGGGCCTAGTAGAAATATAGGCTTTGGGTATGTTACACGTGAATTATGATTTGATTTGGTTTATGTTTAATTGATTATTAATCATTTATATTAAATGTTATATAAGTGTTGATATGTATATGTATATATATGTGTACGGTATTGTTTGTGTGTGTGCATGTGTTTAGATGACTATAATGTGCCACCTCATGCTTGTAAATATATATATGTGGGTTTGATAAGGATTACTTCACTTTGAAGTATTTCTTGTGTGTGTATTGTGGGTGAAACCGAGAGCAAAAGAAGAAGCAAGAAACAATCGGAATATGTGATCCTTGATTTGGTGTGATTCAAGCTAGCAAGGTTGTTGAATTATTCTATACTTCTTGAAACATGATTCTTGTTAACATGTTATTGATTGTTACTAGAATGCTACGGTTTTTGATACACTTAGTTGGGTTGTGATATGAACATCTTATGAGTGTGGCGGATTTGGTGTTTATGGTGTTAAAAGTTGTTCTTGATGCATGTTTGTATGTTTAAACATGTTTATAAGTGTTTTTATAAACTTGTATGTAAATTGTATGATCTAGAAAGTTGATGTATACAAGTTTGAAGTTGTCGGATTGATGAAATGTTGAAGGTGGCGGATTTTGGTGATGATAATGAAAACCGAGTGAAGAAATCCGATTCTTGTGAAATCCGGTGTTTAGAATCCGGAACTTATGTTGAAATCCGAAACTAGTGAAATCCGGGTGATTGAATCCGATGGTGGATTCCCAAGTATGAAATCCGATTGTGGGTGCCAAGTGAAATCCAAACGAGTTACGGATTCCTTCAAATCTGATGGAAGTATCGGATTCCTTGAAATCCGATGGTGGTTGCGGATTCCGATAGTAGAGTCGGATTTCTTAGGAAATCCGACAGTTTTGGCTTGTTTTGCATTGTTTAATGCTATGTGTTATATGTGCATGCATATGTGAATCTTACAAGTTTATGTTTGATTAAATGGATATAAATATATGATTGGTATATATATTTATGAATTGGATACTGATTTCAGTTTGTTGTATTCTCAGGAACAGACAAGGCTTAATAATATTAGATCACTGAGTGGAAAGCTGAAAGCTTGAGGTGAGTGGATGTTTGCTCACGGGTGATATTAGTTGTACTGGTTTGGTTGCAACTATTGTTGGATAGATTGTATATCTGTTGGTTAATTAACTATGAATGTTAATTGTTGTATTCTGTGATATGTATACATGTTGGAAGGGAAGTCAGTTTACGACTGGGCTTATGGGCTGGGTTCATTTGCTATTGGCTAAGCATTATCAGGACCTTGGGATGCATATGTTGCTACCAGAGGATGATACTGTGTGAGGATAGCAAATGGACTATCAGTAAACCTTTGCTTTGGCCGGCATTGGTTGTAGGTTTCTGCAGAACCGCCGGTCTTCCCAGGGTGCTTATTTATGGTTGTTGATATCATGCGGTTCAAGCTGATATATTTGTTGTGTGTTACTCCATTCACTTAGCTTTGTGCTAATACCCCACCTATCACTCTTTTTATAGGTTTTGGTAAGTCAACGGCTCGGCTGAGAGTGGTTAGCTTGGGGAGTAATCACCTAGGACTCTGATAAAGTATTTGTGACGAGCCGTGTTTTGTAATACTGATATTTTGTAAACAACGATTGTAATTACTTTGGTGTTTATAAACGCTTCCGCAGCGATTATGAAAATGAAAATTTTTGGGTTAAAAATACGGTGTTACAGAAGAAGCTAAACATAACATAATATATCATTACATCTAATCCAAACATTGAAATCCAACTAATTATCAAGGGTTATCATGTCTAAGTAGGCTAAACATAATCAGAAGAATACAGCAAAAGAAACACATAATCAGTAGGCTAAACATGTTGAAATAGCTACCAAAGAATGAATCTAAGATGAAAGACCTTCAATCTTCACTTCTAAAGGCTAAATCTTCAAGCTCTTGCAAGATCTCTTCTTCAAAGCTTCAAAAACGTTCCTGTGGTTCGTCTAGGGCTGGCTGGAAGTGTTGAATCCTCCCTTTTGGAACAGATCAAGTCTATTTATAGAGATTCTTTTCGGCCGAGGACCGATGCGTTTGATTCTTCGACGCGTCGCATCGCGCTAAAATTGCCCCACAAGTTAGCCAATTTCCAAAGGAACACAATGCGTTTTCTTGTTGGACGCGACACGTTCTCAGCTTTTCTAAGTTTATGATTTTCTTTTATATCTCGAGTCGTTTTCCGTCTTTTTCCGCTTAAACTTCTTGCCATTGACTGTTTATCTATCATTGACAAATACACAACTAAGTACCATTTCTCATATTTTCGTGAAATATAAGCGGTTAAGTACCATTATATCGCAAAGAATATATATATATATATATATATATATATATATATATATAACACGATATCACTTCTACACATAGCCTTTTGCAACGTCGACCCATGCCTTGTACTTCAATATATTACCCGTTGCATCCTTCTTGATTTTGAAATCCCACTTAAGGCCAATGGGTTTCTGAATCTTCTGGTAGTTTTGTGAGCTTCCAAGTTTTGTTTTTTTCAATAGACTCGATCTCCTTTGCCATAACTTCTTTCCACTATTTATTCCTAACTGCCACACCAAAAGTGGTAGGTTCATTGTGTAACACCCGCAACCCTGGGCTAGGAGATTAGCGGGTTGGTGGTACGTGATTGGTTTGCTTTAGTTGATTATGTGTTTATTTAGTGTTAAATGAAATTGATTAATGTGAAAATAATATATATGTTACTGGTGGAATTAGAAAGAAAAGAAAGTTATATGTATGCAAGTATGTTAAAATATGTATGCATGCATGAATTAAGTAAGTTAAAAAAGAATAGGATTTCTAACTTGCCACCTCCTGCTTAATTTACAAATATATGTATACGTGTATTGTCAATTGTTAGCTCATTGTGTTGAAGGTGTAAAAGGCGTAGTAGGTGTTTTTGAGAGAAAAACCGTATGTGAAGAAAAGCTTCAAAACTTGAAATCCTAGAATCAAGATTTTGTGATCTTTAATTCAAAAGGAAGGCGAGGATGTAATTGTAGCTTGTTATAATACATGTTGGTATGTTTAGATATTAAAAAGCATGAATTTATGTTGTTACACCATTTTTGAAGTTGAAAGAAAGTTTGATAATGGGTTTTGAAGATTTGTTGTTATGATTGAGTAAAAAGATGTTTTTGATCATCTATATGCATGATAAATGTTAAATATGTGTTTTGATGGAAGAAATATGAAGTTAGAATGAGTTTTGTGGAAATTTGGCTGGAAATACGACACTTGAGGAAGAAGATGAATATGAAAATATGTGTGTAGCGGCTTTACACACTATTGTCGCGGCGCGACGTTCAAAAAACCGGGTTCTTTGATTCGGATTGTGAAGAATCCGATTATTATTGCAAACCGACATTAGAAATCCGAAAGATGGTGAAATCCGACCCTAAATCCGAGACTTGTGAAGACCAAACACTGAAATCCGCATACAAATCCGATTCCAAGTGAAATCCGATTGATTATTCTCGGAATTGAAATCCGACACCCGTCGCGGCGCGATGAGGAGTATGTCACGGCGCGACAGGCCCCAAATCCGATTGGTTTCTTATTTCTTTTATATGTTGCTTGGTTTGAGTTAATATATTCATCATGTGATATAATTGAGTTGTTTTGATAAATTTGAGATATAAATATATATGAGAAGATATATTTATATATTCGCGACTGATTTGATTGTTGCTGTGTTTTCAGGCAAAAAAGACTCAGTAAAATTAAATTTCTGAGCCCGTGTGGATTTTTGAGGTGAGTGGGCGTTAATCGTGGATGGTAAAGATTTCGGTTAATGCTATTGGTGTGATGCATGATTGTGATTGGATTGGATTGATTGAATTGTTGATTGTGATATTGATTGTTGATATCTGCTGCATGAGTATTTGGTCGATACGCACTCTTAGTATGAATTCGAGTTGCGTTGGGAAGTCAGCTATACGTAGAATTGGGCTGGGCTCGTTCACTAATTGGTTGAATAGTGTTAGCCTTATTGGTGCATATGTTGCATCAGAGGGGGAGTGCATTGTGCCAATTCAGTGGAGGGCTATAGGTAAACCTTTGCTTTGGCCGGCATTGGTTGTAGGTTCTGCGCTGAACCGCCGGTCTTCTCGGGATACGTGATTACATGCTTTGATATTGAATGTGGATGTTTGCTTTTGATGTTTAGCCTCTACTCACTTAGCTTTGTGCTAATTCCCCTCAGTTGTTGTTTTTGCAGGTTCGTGTTTGTGAGGTTGGCAGAAGGAAAGAGATGACCTGACTCTGATATTATTTTTGAATGAAACGAGCCAGTAGCTTTTGTAACATAAGAATGATACTTTTATTTGTGAACAATGTTTGTACAGTTGTTAATGTTGAGTTATATGTAAATGGTTTGTTTATTTAAAAGCTTCCGCAGCGTCTTTAAAAAAATGGCTTGTGATTTTACGGTGTTACAGTTTGGTATCAGAGCCTAGGTTTGGCGATGCATGCACGGCTAGAGTGTTGCATTCCCAAATCTTGGCTCGTGACAGGTCAAGCTTTCCTTCGGGGGAATTAGAGTGAGTTAGAGTTGTCGGTTGTAGTTAGTATTTTGGATACTAACGGTTTATGCTAATGAGTTATGAGGTGATGTGATTGTAACAGATAATGGCTGACAGAGATACTCCAATCCTTCCTCCCACGACCCAAGCTACAACTGAAGCGCCTGTGACTGAGTACTTGAGTAACCCAGCTACTGCCGGAACGCCGGGTCAAGCTCGTGAAGAGGAGCATAGTGATTATGTCTACCAATTGGAAAACGAGTTGGTTGAACTTAGAGACAAAGTTCAAAGGATGGAACAACAACAACAGCAACCAGAACCAACCCCTGTGCCAACTGCGATTTCTACACAGGCAACAACCGCACCAGTTACGGCACCGCTGCCACCAATGACTCAAATGATGCAGCAACCTTTCTTTTATCCATATCCACAACCAGGAGCCTATCCGTTTGCGTTCCCTGGATATAAACAACCATGCACCTATAAACAATTTCTTGATTGTAAACCATCAGAGTATCATGGGAGTTCTGATCCCAATGCAACATTGAATTTGTTGAGGGAGATGTCAAAGGAACTTGATGCCTGTAATTGCGAGGATGAATTAAAGGTTAAATATACGTCAAGAATGTTAAGAGGAGATGCATTGGTCTGGTGGGATTCCATTACCGGCCACTTTACTGAACAACAGCAGGGGAGTATCACCTGGAGTCAATTTCAGGAGAAGTTATGTGAACAATACTGTGGAAGTTTTGAGATGGCCAAGATCAAGAAGGAATTTATGGATCTACAGATGACAGGGAACATGACTGTGGATTAGCTGATTAAACAATTTAATGAAAAGATGAGATTTGCCAAACACTGGGTACCGGATGAAGAATCAAAGATTGCCCATTTCGTGGGGGCACTACACCCAAATTACCGAGGCGCCACCAGGCGGGCTACCACACTGTCCCAGGCTTTCACTTTGGCCAAATTGGCTGAAGGGGACATTGTGGCAAGAAATAAGTTGAGCGGGGAGAAGCTTTCCCAACAAAAATCAAGGTTTGAACACTATAATGCTCAACAGAGACAGGGAGGGCAGAGCAGCGGTGGCAGGCAGGGAGATCAGAATAGAAGACCTACTTTGGGTGGGTCTACCCAACGGGCACCTTGGTGTAGTAGGTGCAAATCTTATCATAATGGGAAGTGTACGGCCCAGACGAGGAGATGTGTGAACTGTGGCAAGTTTGGCCATGATTTAAGGAACTGCAGGTTCCCAAGGAGTGTATGCTGGAATTGCCAGAGGGAGGGGCACCGTGTTGGTGATTTCCCGATGGGCAAAAAGACAGGGTCAGAGTCTGGGGGAGGAGGAGTTGGAGGATCGTCTTCGGCTGGTCAGAAGCGAAAGAACCCACCCACTGCTAAGGGTCGGGCATTTAAAATGACGGTGGATGATGCCACCACCACTGACGACGTGATTACGGGTATGTTTCTAATAAACTCTACTCCTACTAGAGTATTGTTTGATTCAGGAGCAAATCGCTCCTTTGTTTCTGTGGAATTTTGTGATAAATTAAATGTGCTAGTGATTGAACTTGCTACTGCTTTAGAGATAGAAGTAGCCGATGGTATGATAGTTCCAGTCACGAGTGTTGTGGCTGGAGCTAAAATTGATATAGATGGCGTGTGTTTTCCTGTTTATTTTCTTGTTATGCCATTGTCTGGGTTTGATGTGGTGCTTGGGATGGATTGGCTAAGTCTGAATCAAGCCAGTATCAAGTGTCACAAGAAGTTGATTTCGTTTTCACTAGCTGATGGTTCGCGGGTAATAGCAAGGGGAGAGAAGGATGGATCTATGATTCCTATGATTTCATGTTTGAAAGCAAAGAAGGCATTGGGTAAGGGGTGTGAATCTTATCTGGCATATGTGATTGACGGGAAGAAAGAGAAACAAGCGATGACTGATATCCGGGTGGTAACGGAATACCCGGAAGTGTTTCCAGAAGAGTTGCCAGGATTGCCTCCGGTTCGTGAAGTGGAATTCAAAATAGATTTAATACCGGGTTCTAGACTAGTAGCGAAGGCTCCGTACAGGTTGGCACCTTCAGAAATTCGGGAGATGATGACGCAGATTCAGGATCTGCTCGATAAGGGGTTTATTCGTCCGAGTTCGTCCCCGTGGAGAGCACCGGTATTGTTTGTAAAGAAGAAAGAGGGTACGTTGCGTATGTGTATCGACTACCGTTAATTGAATAAGAGAACAATAAAGAACAAGTATCCGTTGCAGAGAATCGATGATTTGTTTGATCAACTGCAAGGAGCTTCGTTCTTTTCTAAGATTGATTTGAGATCGGGATATCATCAGGTACGAGTATCTGAGGAGGATGTATCGAAGACGGCCTTTCGTACGCGCTATGGGCACTACGAGTTCTTGGTTATGCCGTTCGGCTTAACCAATGCACCTGCGTGTAACGTCCCAAAATATTTTTTTCATATATAATCATAAATCGTTAATTAAATGTTCGGATCATCATCAGTCATCAGCCGGCCCAACACACGGGACTTACGGCATACAAAATACGTGTTGGTAACTAACAGTTAAGAAAAATCAGAGTTCAAATAAAGTTTAACGGAAACAGCTGTCATGTAGGAGCGTTCCCCTTGTCAGCACGCGACGGTCCTGAAAGAGTCAACAACAACGGGTTAAGCATAACGCTTAGTGAGCACACCACACTCACACATTATATCAGAACGCACAACTACGTATAATGCACCACACACCAATTATGCCACACAGGCGGGGTAGACACAACCTCCGTGTCTCATCAGCTGCCATAAAGGCGGGGTAGACACAACCTCCGTGTCATATCGTTTGCCACACAGGCGGGGTAGACACAACCTCCGTGTCTCACTAATCACAATATCACATAGAGCACATAGCACAACATAATATAAGAATTAGTGAAACTCACCTGTCCAACAGCAAATCAATAGAGCATAATAATAGTCAAAGTACTTGGGACTGCTCAGCAGCAAGAACCTACAACACATCTATCGAATCAATACCGGGCACAAGTCCCTAAATCATAAGGCACACACGCACACCCTAAGTCCTAAAGTCGGACTACCCACAAACTGGGGACGCGTCGCGTCCATCTACCCGACGCGTCGCGTCAGAGCAAAGTGTCGGATTTCAATTCAGAGTTTAACCATCGGATTTCGCTTATCGGATTTCACGTGTTATAAGCATAAGTCTCGTGAACGCCCCATGCGACTGTCGCATGGTGCGAAAGTTGGATGAAGCCACCCATCACCTAAGGTCGCAGGAAACTACCCCCCCCATACTAACTGAAAGTCGCATGGGGCAACTATGAAAGTCGCATGGGAAAGTCGGATGGTACAAAAGTAAAAGTCGCATGGGACCACTTTGAGCTTATGCGACTGTCGCATGGAACAACAGTGAAAGTCGCATGGCCCTTCCCAAACATCAGCTGGAAGTCGCTTGGAGCCAAGGTGAAAGTCGCATGGCATCCCCCAGGCACTCATGCGACTGTCGCATGGGGTGCCTTCTTCCCTGTCAGCTTATCATTTTGAAAACCCCAGAACCTTGAAACTCCATTTTCAAAATCACAACCTTCTCAAAACTTAACCCATTCACTTTATTTTTGTTTCTAAAGATTCCTAACAACTAAAGAACAACTCCTTATGCAACAACCCAGTTAATACTACCATTTGGTGGTCTAAAAATGAATTTCTTTCTTTTAAATGGTTTTCATAAGACCTTCAAGAACATGGATGAAACTACCCACCTCCCAACCCAATCTCACCCAAGAACTCAAACTGAAACAACTATGAGGAATAGGATCCATACCTTGAATTGTTTCCAACAAATTGCTTCAAGATTCAACTTCCTTGCTTCCTTCTTCTTCTCCTTCATGTAACACACACAGAGCACTCTTCTCTCTCTCTCTCTTTCTAAGTTGAACACCCAATGCAACAGTGAAAGAACTTGGGAGGCTGTGCCCTAAATATATATATATATATACTTGTATTCTTGGGCCAAGCCCATTCAATCCTTTCCTCTTTTAATATTAACTTAAGCCCAAGTCCACTTGCTAGATTTCCCATGAGGGCCCAAGATTGGAATAAGTGATATGCATACATATAATTGAATTAATTAAATCACGCTCAAGCCAAATAAATTTGTATGCTCGGATTCGATTAACCCTGATAATAATAATAATATTCGTAATTCAATTTACATCATCTTAAAAATTACATGCGGGAAACGGGTATTACAACTCTCCCCTACTTAGACACGACTTCGTCCCCGAAGTCACTACTCGAATAGCCCCGGGTAGAACTTCCTCATTTCCGTCTCTGGTTCCCATGTCCATTCGGAACCCTTTCGATGTTCCCACTGCACCTTAACCATCTCTACTTGCTTATTCCTTAACACCTTGGTTTCTCGGTCTATTATAGCCACGGGTCTCTCAACATAGTTCAGATTATCATCAATCTCTATGTCTTCCAACGGTACAAAAGTAGACTCGTCGGCCAGGCACTTCCTTAGATGGGACACATGAAACGTATTGTGAATCCTTGACAGCTCTTCGGGTAGCTCCAGACAATATGCCACCCTGCCTATTCGTTCGATTACTTTAAAAGGTCCAATGAACCTAGGGTTTAGCTTACCCCGTTTTCTAAATCGTATAATGCCCTTCCATGGCGAGACTTTGAGCAACACGAAGTCCCCAACTTGAAATTCTAAATCTGACCGCCTCTTATCTGCGTAGCTCTTCTGTCGGCTTTGAGCTGCGCGTAACCTCTCACGAATTTTTTGTATATTCTCTATCGTCCTTTGCACAATTTCGGTACTACCCAGTACCCTATGCCCAACCTCACCCCAACAAACCGGGGTTCTGCACCGCCTCCCGTATAACATCTCATACGGAGGCATCCTGATACTCGCATGGTAACTGTTATTATAAGAGAATTCCGCCATTGGAAGATAAGAGTTTTCTGGGTTTGGCTAGATACTACCGTAGGTTATATGTAATGAAGGAGTGAAAGTAGACCCTTCATAAGTGGAAGCTGTGATGAACTGGAATGCTCCGAAGACACCGTCTGAAATAAAGAGTTTTCTGGGTTTGGCTGGATACTACCGCAGGTTTATTAAAGATTTTTCAAAGATTGCGGGTCCGTTGACTAAGTTAACTCGGAAAGACGTGAAGTTTGTTTGGGGTAGTGAACAAGACAAGGCTTTCCAGACTTTGAAGCAGTTGTTATGCCAGGCTCCCATTCTTGCATTGCCAAGTGGAACGGATGATTTTACTGTTTATTGCGATGCGTCGTTTGTGGGATTGGGATGTGTGCTTATGCAGAGAGATCGGGTAATTGCGTATGCTTCAAGACAGTTAAAACCACATGAAAAGAATTACCCAACTCATGATCTAGAACTGGCAACTGTCGTATTTGCCCTAAAACTGTGGAGACATTACTTGTATGGCACTAAGTGCGTGATTTGTACTGATCATAAGAGTCTTCAATATGTGTTTACACAGAAAGAGTTGAACATGAGACAGAGACGATGGGTGGAGTTGATAAAATATTATGATTGCGAGATTAGATACCACCCGGGAAAAGCGAATGTAGTAGCAGACGCCTTGAGCCGCAAGGGAGCGGGAGGTTCTATTAAATTCATGCGTATGGAGATTGTATCAGATTTTGTGGATAAAATAAAGTTTGCACGGCTGGAAGCCCTCAAGGAGGAAAACTTGAAGAATGAACTAATGAAGAAACGTAAGGATGAGCTTATGATTCTCGTGGATTGAAAATGTATACGACTCGTGTGTGGGTGCCTATGCTTGGGGAATTAAGAAAGTTGATTTTAATTGAAGTGCACAAATCGAGACTGTCTGTTCACCCAGGAAGCACTAAAATGTACCACGATTTGAAAGTGATTTACTGGTGGCCTACTATGAAGGCAGATGTGGCTCATTTTGTGGAGGCATGTCATATCTGTGCTCAAGTGAAAGCAGAGCATCAGAAGCCCTACGGATCCTTGAAACAGTTAGAAATTCCTGAGTGGAAGTGGGAACATATAACGATGGATTTCGTAACTAAACTTCCGCGAACTCAGAGGAATCACGATATGATTTGGGTGATCGTGGATCGATTGACGAAGAGTGCCCATTTTCTGGCTACCTGTGAGACGGCTTCTGTTAGCAAGTTGGCACAATTGTACATTGACGAGATTGTTGTGAGGCATGGTATACCATTATCAATAGTATCTGACAGAGACTCCAGGTTTGTTTCTAACTTCTGGAGGAGTCTACAGAGAGAATTGGGGACGAGAATTAATTTGAGTACTGCTTATCATCTCCAGACTGACGGTCAGACTGAACGAACCATACAGACACTCGAAGATATGCTACGTGCCTGTGTAATTGAGTATGGTGGATCTTGGGATTTGCACCTGCCATTGATAGAGTTTGCGTATAATAATTCTTACCACTCCAGTATTGGAATGCCTCCGTATGAAATGTTGTACGGTCGTCGATGCCGTACTCCGACGTGTTGGTTAGAAGCTGGTGAGAAACAATTTGCAGGGCCTGAGATTGTTCAGATGACGGCTGACAAGGTTGCTATAGCCAGAGAGAAATTGAAAGCGGCCAGAGATAGACAGAAAGTGTATGCGGATCCACGTCGTCGTCCAGTATCGTTTGATGTGGGGGAGTTAGTGTATTTGAAGGTCTCTCCGTGGAAGGGCGTGATTCGATTTGGCAAATGCGGGAAGTTAATGTGAAAATAATATATATGTTACTGGTGGAATTAGAAAGTAAAGAAAGTTATATGTATGCATGTATGTTAAAATATGTATGCATGCATGAATTAAGTATGTTAAAAAAGAATAGGATTTCTAACTTGCCACGTCCTACTTAATTTACAAATATATTTATATGTGTATTGTCAATTGTCTGCTCATTGTGTTGAAGGTGTAAAAGGTGTAGTAGGTGTTTTTGAGAGAAAAACCGTATGTGAAGAAAAGCTTCAAAACTTGAAATCCTAGAATCAAGATTTTGTGATCTTTAATTCAAAAGGAAGGTGGGGAAGTAATTGTAGCTTGTTATAATACATGTTGGTTTGTTTAGATATTAAAAAGCATGAATTTGTGTTGTTACACCATTTTTGAAGTTGAAAGAAAGTTTGATAATGGGTTTTGAAGATTTGTTGTTATGATTGAGTAAAAAGATGTTTTTGATGATCTATATGCATGATAAATGTTAAATATGTGTTTTGATGAAAGAAATATGAAGTTAGAATGAGTTTTGTGGAAATTTGGCTGGAAATCCGACACTTGAGGAAGAAGATGAATCTGAAAATATGTGTGTAGCGGCGCTACACACTATTGTCGCGGCGCGACGTTCAAAAAACCGGGTTCTTTGATTCGGATTGTGAAGAATCCGATTATTATTGCAAACCGACATTAGAAATCCGAAAGATGGTGAAATCCGACCCTAAATCCGAGACTTGTGAAGTCCAAACACTGAAATCCGCATACAAATCCGAATCCAAGTGAAATCCGATTGATTATTCTCGGATTTGAAATCCGACACCCGTTGCAGTGCGACGAGGGGTATGTCGCAGCGCGACAGGCCCCAAATCCGATTGGTTTCTTATTTCTTTTATATGTTGCTTGGTTTGAGTTAATATATTCATCATGTGATATAATTGAGTTGTTTTGATAAATTTGAGATATAAATATATATGAGAAGATATATTTATATATCCGTGACTGATTTGATTGTTGCTGTGTTTTTCAGGCAATCAAAAGACTCAGTAAAATTAGATTTCTGAGCCCGTGTGGATTTTTGAGGTGAGTGGGCGTTAATCGCGGATGGTAAAGATTTCGTTTAATGTTATTGGTGTGATGCATGATTGTGATTGGATTGGATTGATTGAATTGTTGATTGTGATATTGATTGTTGATATCTGCTGCATGAGTATTTGGTCGATACGCACTCTTAGTATGAATTCGAGTTGCATTGGGAAGTCAGCTATACGTAGAATTGGGCTGGGCTCGTTCACTAATTGGTTAAACAGTGTTAGCCTTACTGGTGCATATGTTGCATCAGAGGGGGAGTGCATTGTGCCAATTCAGTGGAGGGCTATCGGTAAACCTTTGCTTTGGCCGGCATTGGTTGTAGGTTCTGCGCCGAACCGCCGGCCTTCTCGGGATACATGATTACATGCTTTGATATTGACTGTGGATGTTTGCTTTTGGTGTTTAGCCTCTACTCACTTAGCTTTGTGCTAATTCCCCTCAGTTGTTGCTTTTGCAGGTTCGTGTTTGTGAGGTTGGCAGAAGGAAATAGATGACCTGACTCTGATATTATTTTTGAATGAAACGAGCCAGTAGCTTTTGTAACACAACAATGATACTTTTATTTGTGAACAATGTTTGTACAGTTGTTAATGTTGAGTTATATGTAAATGGTTTGTTTATTTAAAAGCTTCCGCAGTGTCTTTAAAAAAATGGCTTGTGATTTTACGGTGTTACACATCAGAGGCCAACAGTAGATCTTCATGAGCTTCAGAGTCGGGAGAATTTACTCATACATGAGATGAACTCATGAACCTGATGCTTCATACATTTGTTGTGAAGAGCCCGGTGAAGATGCCACACCAGGTAAAGAATGATGTGGTGTTTCTTTCAATCGACCACCGATATCTTCATCAAACTGCTGATCAATACCTGCACCAGAAACATCTACACCAGAATCGAATTGATTAGATACAAAAATATCAATCCATGGCTGATTGTTCTCTTCATGGTTTGAAGCCTCTGTCCAGCTTCCTTTTTTTTGCTCATGAAAATAACATCCCGACTCACACACAATTTCTTTTGTAAAGGATCGTAGAGACGAAATCCTTTACTTCCCGGTTCAACACCAAGATAGATCATGACTTTGCTTCTGTCTTAGATTACTATTTTAATTTCAACCCATTTAGCCATTTTGTACTCAGCTTGATCAATTGAAGTATTAATCTTATATATGAGCCTCCACATTCAGATTGGATATAAGTAGGTGAAGATACAAATTACAAAATACCAACTTAATGTATTAAATCACAAAACATACTAAACAAGAATATTCATCAAGTTCTTTGAGAAACATAGAAACACAATGCTTACTTTCATAGTTTCATACTAATTCCAAATGCCCTCACCCAGTATAACTTCTAAGTATACAAACAAATATATATAAAATACTTAAAGTTAATATACTTGCACTTTACGCACAAGTATACTTACATCACAATTATACTTGCAATAAAAAAGACTTAAAAGTTAATATACTTGCGGTTTACAAACAACTAAACAAGTATACTTACAATCAAAAAGACTTGAAAACAAACTACTGCGAGGTAAAACAATTATACTTACAAGACATCAAATTGCACTCTCAAACAAGTAAACAATTATATACTTACAATCAAAAAGTCTTCTTGCACCTAGCTTCCAGACAAGTATACTTGCAATAAAAAAGAGTTTAAAAAATATGAAAATCAAATTTGTACAACTAGTCATATGGTCTAGTAATCACCTAAAACCTAACCAAATTAAAGAAAAAATGAATCGAAAATTTTGAGGTAGCTTATGAACAGAACTGACAATCACAAGGAGTCAAATATTTGAACTTTAAAGTCAAAATTAAAGCTGTGTGCGTGAAGTTAAATAGGAAAAATAAATTAATATTTACTTCTCTAGGGCAGGAAGAAGAGAAATTGACCTTTTTGAACAGAAAAAAACCCTAGTGTATTTGCGTATGCGTAGGAGGATAGTTGGAGACGCAGGAGAGTGGTGTGACTTTTAGGGTCGATGTCGAGAGAGGCTGAGAGGGGAAGATGGCAGCCTTAGAGGCGAGACTGTGAAATTGAGAGGGAATAAAACCTAAAAGACAACAAAGCCGATCATTATATAGTTTTTAATATCTTTTTTATTTTTATAATGGACATTCTACCCCGTTTTTTATTAAATAAAACTAGAGTTAAAAGTTTTAAAACTTTTAGCCCCGGTTATTTAGTAACAAATAGGGGTTGAATCTTTCTTTCACTGTTTTTCACATCTTTTTTAAACCTGGTTTCTTAAATAAGAACAGGGGTTGAATCCATCTCCCACCATTTTTGCACCTCTTTCAGACCCGGTTCCTTATTTAAAAACCGGGGTTGAAAGTTCTGAAACTTTTAGTCCCGGTTATTAGTAAAAACCCGGGGTTAAATCCGTCTCCCACCATTTTCAACGCCTTTTTCATGATTTCAACCCCGTTTTTTTTTAAATTTTGACAAAAACCGGGTGTAAAGGGAGGGGGCTAAAAATAGTTTTTGTAGTAGTGTGTGCTATTTGAGGTATCCCCGACACTATATCACGAGCTACGATGGTCTTGATTGATTGAAAATTCAAGTGCCCTAACCGAGCATGCCATAACCAAGCGGTTTCACATATTACTATAAATTCACATTTGTATTTTTTTTCACAAAAATCGTTTACTTGAACCATTATATTAAACACAAGAGAAAATAAACGAAAAATAACTATATAAATTTACATTTGTTTTTTTTTCACATATTACTATAAATTTTAAATTTTGGTGCTAGTAACTAAAAGTAGGTCAATTAATTAAAAAATTGGCATTTTTAAATTATTTTGGTTATTTTTACTTGCTAAAATGAAAACAATCCTCCTCGTCGATCTCCAACAAAATTTTAAATGTTTGTAATTAATAAATGGGTAAAGGAAAAAAAGAAAAAATAATTCTTTGCAATCTATAAAAAAGAAAAGAAAAAGAAAAAAAACTACAATAAAAAAAGACGCTATATGATATAAACTAGTTAATTGATAGCCCGTGCTTTGCGTCGGGATTAACTTACTTTTTAATTAAGTCGGATTTAGACTATTCGTGCACTATTTTTTTTATATAAAAGTTCAAAAAACTATTTTGTTTGCTAAGAATTGTTTACAAATTTTAAAGTGTTTTTTCAGAAAGACAAATCTAGTAGTTATTTGTATTTACTTGTTTCAAATAATCCCAACACGTAAGAGTCGAAATTTCTTAAAAGATCTCAGTTCAAATTGTATAAGCTAAAAGTCCTTTAAAATGTTCTTAAAAAAGTTATCCAATCTATTATTTGTTAAGAAAAATTAATATTAATTAACTTTTAATTTTTTTATTATCGGTTAAGATTGATTACTACTAATTACTTATATTAATTATTTTGAAATTTATTAGTCAAAATTATATTAATTAGCTATTTATTTAATGTTAAAGCTGAGATATTTATTTGTTATTAATCTGTTCTTGTTAAGTAATATATACTTTTCATATATTAAGTCCGAATTTTGTATATTTAAATCAAATACTTAGAAAGTTAAATTATTTAAAAATTTAAATTGCATTTTAGTAATTTTCAACTCTCAGCGAATATGAAAAAAAAGAAGTTTATATACCTAAATCATGATCTTATTTAATTTAATTTTATAGAAAGTTAAATTATTTAAAAATTTAAATTGCATTTTAGTAATTTTCAACTCTTAGCGAATATGAAAAAAAGGAGTTTATATACCAAAATCATGATCTTATTTAATTTAATTTTAATAAAAATTTTGGTTTGATTTCTCTTAATCGTAAATTAGCAATTAAAAGACAAAACGAAAATATCAAATTGTTGTTCTAATTATTTAATAGGGTTTAGTTCACTAAAATGTATATAAGTTATCACGTTTTGTTTTTGTGTGTATCTAACTTTAAAAATATCTATTGTGTGTATCAAACTTTAAATTTGTTGCTATTATATGTATTTTGGTTACATAAAAAGGTAAAAAATTTACAAGTTCAATACATACAATAGAAAGTTTAATACACACAATAGCGACAAATTGAAAGTTCGATACACAAAATAGAAATTTTTTAATTCCAATACATACAATAGCAAAACATGACAACTTGTATACATTTTGATGAACTAAAACCTAAATAATATAAACATACGTAAATTAGTCATTAGAAGACAAAAGAAAATATCAAATCGTTTTTTCTAATTAAATAATATAAACATAAAAAAAGAGAACTCATCAATTTCGCACCTTTCCCAAGGCCCAAGCAGTTGCAACTTGCAATAATGATTATCTCATGAGATTTTAATTTATTAGGTTCTTTTACTAATTTATCAAACTACCCTTAAATATATCATGATAAAATGACAATTTACTTCCTCGGTTGATAGATACAAGGTGGTACTCGCCCATGCTTAGTATCCTGACTTATTGTTACCACCTACGACCGGTAACAATCATCTCCACCCAAGTTTGAAACAACCGCCGAAGAGCACCATCACCATCGAGAAGCAGTCAAGCAGAGGCATAAAAGGAAAAAGACTCGGGAGGAAGAGGAAGGGAAATTAAAGGCCATTCTCATAGTTGAGGTTGATGGCGCCACCATCTCTCCGTCGTTCTCTCTCTATAGCATCTCAAATGATGGTTGGTGGTTTTGTTTTAGGAGTTTTCATGCCCTTTGTTTTCAATAACATCTTTGCCACCGCCCTAGTTTTCATGCCCTCCACCAACGCCGTCGTTGAAATCCACTCTCTCTCGCTCTTGCTCGTCACTGGATCTCTCTATCTCTTTCACTCTCTCTTGGTTTTGAAGCAACACCACTAATCACCCTTCGTTTCGATCATTCTGCCGTCACACTGTGGTTTTCGTTTACTTTCATTGTCTCGCGGGATTTTCAAAATCTCGTTTAACCCACAATATCTCGTGAGATATTAGTTGTTTATTTACCCCAATTGATAGATAGGGGAATAGTAATTTTTAGAAAATGGCCACATACAAACTTGAAAATAAAAATCGGCGGCTACGTGAAAGCGCTAAAACAATTTTTTAATTGACAAATTTACCCTTTCTAATTTAATTTAATTTAATTTAATTAAGAGAAGATAATAATTGATTGGTCTATAATGGTTCTTGCGGTTCTCGCATTAAAAACTGTTCTCAAATTATCTTTTCTTTCTCTTTCTACATATAGACATATAAACTTACAAACTTCCTTAATTATGTATATGTCCTTACAAAAATCAATACTACCTATATATCCTCCTAGATTTTATGAACTCTCGAATATATCCTTAAACTTAACTTAATAGTAATTAAATCATTTAAAAATTGAAAAAGATAATCTCTAATTTAATTTACAAGTATAATCTCCTAAAAACCTTTCTTCTATCTTTATCCTTCTTCTTTCTTCACCTAAACCCCTAATTTCTTCTTCTATCTCTCTTTTTGTTACATAGTATGGTGTTGTTTCAATGTAACAAGATTTGCGTTGGGAATCAGCACGAGTACGTTCTTATGAACAGATTATACTTGAGAAGGTTCGCACTTTTCTTGCTGAGATTTTCCTCCGCGTCTCATACTTGATTCCTTTGAGGTTTAAAGCCACTTTCACTCTACAAACAAACAGACTTCCTACAACGGTGTGCAACAACAATTATCTATTGCTAACGACATTTATCTATTGTTTCTAGTCTTTATACCATAACAATTTATTATTATTTACCGAAACAAGCATACGAAGTTACGAACGAACTTCCTGCAAACAGCCCACGGTGAAATAAAACCCCTAACTTAAATTTATATGAAACACCAACTAATTAATTTATCGTTTATTTATTGATTCAAGCAAAGGAACGGCGATTATTATAGCCACATTTCGTACTTGATTACATTGAGTTTTCATATAAATACTAGTATTTTACCCGTGCGATGCGGCGGGGTAAAATAGTTTCATTTGTTGACTTGTCAATTCAACATGTTATTTGTGATGTTTTCGGAGAATATGGTGGTGGTGATCTTCATACACATATCAAGTTAACGCAACATTTACGTTTAAATGACAACATTCTATTCTTGTATGAACGAATTCATACCATCTTTTACGATCATATTACATGGTAGAATATAAAACCTTTTGAAAACAGTAAGTAAATGTGACAATGATTTAGATCATGCTAACTACATATGTACTTCACTCATCACACAACACTTTTTTGTAGATAGTTATAAGGTATATATAGACAAAGTATTTTGGTATGTTTTCTGTCATTAAATTCAGGACAGTTTTTTGTAACTAATTTTTTGACAGTTTTAAAGTGTTTAAGATCATTACTGGACCATATTGTAAATAATGCTATTTGAGTTGTACTATTTTAAAAGTATTAAGATTGTTGCTAGAATTATTGTAAAGCATGCTATATTATTTGTACTACTAACATAAAAATTTGTCTTAAAAAATGAGTTAAATGTAATTAAATTCTGACAGTTTTAAATGCTGGAAGTTATTGTAGAGTATTAATTATGTATTTAAATTTTGAAGATTATTGCTGGAAGATATTGTAAATAATACTATTTGAGTTGTACTATTTTAAAAGTGTTAAGATTGTTGCTGGAAGTTATTGTAAAGCATGCTATATTACTTGTACTACTTAACTTAAAATTTTCTCTTAAAAAAAGAGTTAAATGCTTTATAGAGTAGTAAAGATTATTGTAGAGTGGTTAGGCATTTAGTATGGTCTAAACACTATAAACAATTACAAGAGCAACCGTGATGAAAATGCTTGTAAGAATGCCTGTATGTGAATGTTGGATGGAGTATTCAAGGTGAAACAATCATGCAATTAAACACGATCAATTTTAAATCAATTAGGAGGGGGCTGGATGAAAATTGTGAGAAGGTTTTATAAAACATACGTGGGACTTTGAAGAAAATGTAAGGGGTTTTATAAAATTTGTATATTAATGTAATTAATTATAGTTTGTTTATAAATTATATTTAGTAACTTTCAATATATTTTGTTTAGAGAAAAAATAAATATGTATTTGCAACCGTCTCATTTTTATCTATGTTTTGGTATAAATTTTAGAGTTTAGTTCCCGAAAATGTATCTAACTTGTCACCTTTAGCTATTGTATGTACCGAACTTTCAAACTTATCTATGTTTGCTACAAATCGGTGGAGATGGATGGTAAGTTTGAAAGTTTAGTACATAGAATAGCAAAAGATGACAAGTTGGATACATTTTCGGGAACTAAACCCTAAATTTTATTGTAATATGACACTTTTTTTAAATTAGAATATTCTTAATTTTTTTGTTATCCATTAATAGTAGTGGGTATGTAATTTTTTGTTTAGTTGCGTGGGTTTTTTTGGGATTATCTATACTACTATATAAACCATTTAACATTCTCTCTCTTTTTAAATTTTAAGACTTCTTAAAATTCAATCAATATAAAATCTTGACCCTTCATTTAATCTAAATTAATCCCATCCACTCAATCTTTAACTATTTTATTCTCTCCTAATTTACTTTAACTTTTTATTCAAAATATATTCTCTCATACTAAAACAATTATCCACCCACATCAACATTATTTTTAAAATCTTATTAACTATTCTCTTTATTTCATCAATATAAATTTTTTTTCTTCTTTTATTGTCTTTTAGAATTTATTTTTAAAATCAATAAAATATTAGATGTAAATAAAAGAAAATTTGAAAAAAATGGATATGTTGTTGTAGAAAACTTTTTCATGACATTGAATCGCGCAAATAACATATCATTACATTCTTGAAAGCGACATATTGTAAACCAAAAACTATTTGCCGCCGCAGCATTGCGCGGGTATGATGCTAGTGGTAATGAGTTGAATGGTCAACTTGAGTATGTTATTCAAAATATTTAGTTATTGATTTTAAAGCATTTTCAATCTTATTAGAAAGATGCATAAAACCTTTTATAAAATATGGTTTAAAATAAAATGTATCATTAAAAGATGATATATTATTTATTGAAAAATCTAAATTTAGAGATGTAAAGATAGCTGTTCTTGATGATCCTGAAACTATTTTATTAGTGTAGGTAGTTAGCCAAATGTAACACTAAAATAGAAGTGTTAATTTTTTATACACAAGACAGAAAACCATTATTGATTTTTTAATATTTAACACGTGAGGCATTATTTTTTTTCTTTTACTTGCAAGGTGTACGAAAATTCGGCTTTAAAAGTGGAAATGCAATGTAGCCGGTTCAAAAGGTAAGACATGTGATCATTAGTAGGAGATTTAAGCATGGAGACGAGTCTCTTTATTAACTAATTTGATTTATTAAACTATCAAACGATTCTCTATCAGGTTTAGTCATGTAATGCTAATGTATATGCGAACTTGGATTTCCATTTTTTCTAAATTTGAAAAAATTTTAGTTATTCTTTATATCTGGTAGTTTATACTGACTATTATTTTATTCTTTTCCAATGATCAGGTTGACCAAGTAGAATTATTGTTTATTATAATGTTGTTGCTTTTGATTGATTTAAGAATTTGTGTCTTAAGTAGATTAACTTCTTTCTCTTATTTCTAGATCGTCCATTGATTGATCCGTGAGATGTCATGATTTGTGATATGAACATATTTAAGTTTCTGATGTGTTTTTGTTGTTTTGTATATATTTTAAACAATTTGTATGTCTACTTTTTATTTTTTATGTATCATTCTTATTAGTTTGGTCGTTATCTACATACTTGAAACATGTTTTATATTCAATTATGATATTTTTTAAGTTTACTTGTGTCAAAAGTACTTCAAAAAGAATTTATTTTGGTTTCTTATTTACGTATTCGGAATTTTTTATATATGTACAGTAGTTACATTTTTCTATTTGATTTGAATGAATTTCAAATTTATTTCTCTAATAGACTAATACTCGTGTATGCACGAGTCTATAAACTAATACTATATAATAAAAAGAGAGATGAAGAGGAAACTAGAGGATTATATAAAGAAGAAAGAAGATTAAAGATTGAAAGAAGGGTATTTAAGAGATTGCATTTGTAAATAAAATAAGGGAATATGTTTTTTATTTTTTAAATGATTCAATTACTATTAAATTAAGTAGAGAAATTATTTATTCTCCTACTTTTTGTTTCTACTTACTCTCATACTCACCTGATCAAGATAAATGTCAAAATCAAGAGATGATATGAGAAAAGAGAATTAGTGCTAACATGTTAAACACTAACTAGGTAGGAGTATTAAGTTTGAACAAAAAGTAAGAGGATATATCATTTCAAAATTAAGTATAAGAACATATTTGAGATTGTAGAAGCATATACGTAATATTGATTTTTATAATGTATATATGTAATTAAGAAAGTTTGAAAGTAGAGGAAGGATCTAGTAAGAACAACTTTTAAGTAAAGAAGGGTGAGAACACCACTTAGCCATTCATTTTATCAGACAAAAAAATGTTAAAATGTAGATTTTGCACCATCCTTTAAACTCAAATGTCTTCCTTATAAATCTTACGATATATAGATTTTTTCTCTAAATTATTTTTAAACCAATATATCTTTTACATGGATGATTATTTAAATTACAAAAAGTAGACCATTAAATTCCTCATTTTATCTTCTTTAATTTGATATCACTCTTGATATATTTCGAGAAAAAAAAAACATAGACCATAAGATGCAACAGCCGGATGCAACTAATTTGCATTCACCGGGAAAAAAAAATACACATCCCTAACATTAAAGCTGTTCTCACTAGACAAAAAAAATATGCACTCAATTATTTAAGACAAAAAAATGTACCATTAAAATCGTCATTTAGTCTTCTTTAAATTAATATAAATCTAAGCAAATTAAAAAAATCGTAAATACAAAATGCAAGGTGTGGATGGAGTCGTTAAGTTGATGCATCTCATTAGAATCTATGAGTTTCTAGGAATATGAAAAAGGTAGTAATGGGTGGAAGTAGAAGTTATAGATGCAAACACACCAAATATTGAACTTTACACATGAATCAAAACACATCCATCTCCACACAATACACTCCAGGTGCAAAAGAAAAAAAATCGAAATTAAGCACACAACAGCTAATACAAATGTATGCCAACCAATTCATCTGAAATTCAATACACCAACCAATTGCAAGATTGAAAAATAGATTAATACAAATCAAAACCCACTTATAAATCAAACCCCTATTTCCTTTTTTTTCAATAGGAAAAAAAATACGAATCAGAACCTAGAAAAAAAATCAAACCCACCATTGCCTTTTCAATCGAAATGGGTGGTAGCCATGGGAAGAAGCTTCATCTGAGATGATGGGCTAATGCGGTGGCACCATGAGAAAGTAATGCACTGTCCTAGAGGGGATCCATGAAGAGGAATCACTGGCGGTGTCGTCGTAGAAGGAGGAAGGGGTCGCAGTATAACCATGTTCCAAAAAGACCCTATATAAAAAGAAGAAGATGAATATGAAACCCATTGGTGTCTAAACCCAGCAAAAAAGTGGAACGTGCAGCGGCAGTCGTGTGGTGTTTGAGATCTGAATCTCGTGGCGTGGGGTTCGATAACCACATCTTGAGGTTCAATAACTACAGTGACAGTGACAATGGACCATGGTAGTGGCGAGGAGTGAAGACCGGCAACGAAGGCTTGGATGTTGGCGTAGGATCATAGAGGCGGGCGACGGCTCCGAGGGTCAATGCCTAGAAGGTTGTTGAAGAAGAAAACAATAGAAAAAAATATGGGAGTAAATCTAGAAACATGTGTTACTTAAATTAATAGATGGGAGAGAGATATTTTGTGGACTAATATACCCTTTTTAGCTTATAAAATCAATTTAAAATTAATGAAAACTTTAGAAAATAAGTAGTCGTAAATCGAATGTCTAAAATCTATTCATACTGTTCTCGCAATAAAAAGTGCTCCAAGTCTTTTTCAAGTAAGTATATATATATATATATATATATATATATATATATATAGGGTAAAGATCAAGTAAAAAGAAAATTAAAGTAAAAAGGGTAAAAGGGATGATTAGTTGATTATTTTTCGGTATATATATCAACTGATAATCGTTAGTTCATCGTCTTTATTGATTAAAACTAGTTTTTCATCAATTTCTTTTTGATGAATCCAACATATTCATCACTTTTTAGATGAAAGCATTTTGTTCATGAACAAATTATTTCAAAATTTTGTTTTCAAAATCTGTATTTGAAATCAAAAAGAAATTGATGAAGAACTAGTTTTAATCAATAAAGATGATGAACTAACGATTATCAGTTGATATATATACCGAAAAATGATCAAATAATCATCATTTTTACACTTTTTACTTTAATTTTCTTTTTATTTGATCTCATCCCTTTATATATATATATATATATATATATATATATATATATATATATATATATATATATATGAAATTTTCGGTTATAAAAACCTCCATTCATGTGTTGCCAACTTCAATGATTCAATCCATTGTATTTAATCGCTACATGGAATTGTGTACTTGTGTTCCAAATTCAGACTTGAAAGATATACCAAAATCGAGCTCTAATTTGATCGGTTTCTAGATTCAATCGAGCCCTAGTCTGACTAGCTTCTCCAATTTATTCTGCTGTTTCCAACGATTATTGAGCCCTAACGTACTCACATACTATTCAACAATCTCAATTACTCTTCACGTCTGTAAGTAATCGATCAACAATCTCATTAATATCACGTTAAATTGTTGGTATATTAATTATTTTACAGTAGTTTCTGCGTGATCATAGTTTCTGATGCAGAATCAACCAACTTTGACTTGGACCGATCGATCTCATTAATTTTCTCACATATTTTTCTAATTGTCAAGTTCAAATACGGACTACATTTAAGTTTTCTTGGATTTGGATAAAAAATCAACAATAAAGTTGACTTATCCGTTTGCTTTGATTTTTCCGAGTTTGAATTGGTCAGTGTTGAATTAATAGAATAAATAAAGCTACCTTTGCAACTTCAAGATATGAGTTTAAGCTCAACTCCCATGTCCTTGTAAACTAAAAATCGATTCGACTGTTATTCTCCTCATATATAATCAACACCAATATGAGTACTCGTTTTTCAGTTTGTTATGTCTCTTCTTTTTACTTGTATTTGCTTGTGATCTTGTTACATTTTTGTTTATCTGATCAGCAGTTTGATGAAGTGTTATGCATTGATGGTGAGAGACAAGCACTAATTCAGTTTCAGAATGGCCTTGTAGATGAAGCAGATCGACTTGCTTCTTGGGTTGGTGAGAAGAGTGACTGCTGCAAATGGGCTGGAATTGTTTGTGATAATCGTACTGGACATGTTCATGAGATTCATCTTCGTGGAGCTGATGGTAAATGTGATATATCTTATTACCAAACAACCGAAGAATACGAAGAAGCCTCAAAGAAGAGATTGAGAGGGGATTTAAGTCCATCCTTGTTGGAACTGAAGCAACTCCAGCATCTGGACTTGAGTTGCAATGATTTTGGAGGGATCCAACTTCCAAGCTTCATAGGTTCTTTCAGAAACCTGAGGTATCTTAACCTTTCTAGTTCCGAATTTGGTGGAATCATCCCTCCTCAATTGGGCAATCTTTCAGAATTGCATGTCCTTTCTCTTGGAAGTTTTCTAGATTATTCATTTGAATCAACAAGAATGATGAATATGCAGTGGTTGTCAAGTCTCCATATGTTGCATCACCTAGATATGAGTGGCGTAGACCTTAGCAAAGCAAGTGACTGGCTTCAGGTGATCAATGTTCTCCCTTCTTTAGTCCAGCTACATATTTCTAATACTCAACTCCCTGACATACATCCGTATGTTTCTAGTTTTAATAGCACATCCCTTTCCATGCTCGATCTTTCTAAAAACTATTTTGTTAATAGTTTCATGCCACTGTGGATATTTAGCATTACAAGTCTAGTTTCGCTGGATTTAAATGGGTGTGGTTTTCATGGCATTTTTCCTAGTAGCGTTGGCTTCCATAATCTGACCTCTCTCAAGTTGCTTCATGTCGGTGGGAATGATTTCGTGAATTCTCCGTTAGTATTACAAGAGTTGTCTAGTAGTGTAGGTAGTAATCTCATCTCATTAGATATTAATCATTGTGGTGTTTCAAGTTCAATTCTTGATTCCCTTCACAACCTGTCCTCTCTTCTCAGCCTTGACCTGTCATATAATCAACTCACAAGGACAATACCTAAATCATTGGGTAATCTTTGTAATTTGAGAGAGATTGATCTGTCACATAACAATTTTCTCAATAGTAGTTTATATTACCTACTTGAAAGTTTATTCGAGTGCGAATTACCTAGCTTGGAATCATTATCCGTATCATTTGCAGGAATTTCTGGTCACCTGCCAGATCAAGTTGGAAAATTGATACGTCTGCAGCACCTGCTACTTCACGATAACAATATTGTTGGTTTTATCCCAGATTCGATAGCACAGTTATCTTTTCTGAGGACGTTACTTCTTAATGAAAATCTAATTGTTGGTCCTATCCCTGATTCGATTGGACAATTATCGTCATTGGAGGTGTTGGATCTTTCGTATAACCAACTAAATAACAGCCTTCCCGACTCAATTGGACGATTGGCATCATTAAAACAGTTAGATTTTTCTTATAATCAACTTGACGGCAGCCTTCCTAATAGCCTTGGTCTACTTTCAATGTTGAAGAGCTTAGAAGTTTCTAACAATTCGTTGACGGGCGTTGTGACTGAAGCTCACTTTGCCAAACTTATGAGCCTGAAATATATATATGCAGCAGGAAACAACTTAATCCTAAGACTGCGAGTTGAAAACTGGATTCCCCCTTTCCAGTTGCAGAGGTTGTATTTGAACTCTTGGGGTTTGGGGCCTCAATTTCCATTATGGCTTCAATCACAAAGGGATTTAAGAGCATTGGACATAAGCAACACACACATTTCTTCACCCATGCCACCTGAGTCATTTTGGAGATCATTTCCCAACCTAAACCATTTAGATATGTCACGAAATCATTTCCAAGGAGCTTTAACGTTGCTGGGCGTCTCTGCAACGCTTAAGGCACTGGACTTAAGTTCTAACCAGTTTAGGGGGAATTTGCCTAATCTCTCAAATCACTCATTGAGATTTCTGGATCTAAGTAACAACCATTTTGAGGGTTCATTGTGTGTAAAAATAAACGAATCTGACTTCTATTTCGTAGATGTATCAAACAATCATCTTTCAGGATCTCTTGAGCAATTCCTGTGTCCTAATTCAGAAAAAGGTACACAACTACAAATTCTTGATGTAGCCAACAACAATCTTTCAGGTGTTATTCCAGATTGTTGGTTGAATTTGCAAAGCTTATCAGTCATAAGCCTTCAGAACAACGGTCTTTCTGGTGGAATACCACCATCTGTGGGGAGCTTATCTTCGCTTGAGTCATTCAACATGCGCAACAACAAGCTCTCAGGAAAACTACCTGCATCTCTTTTTAATTTGAAAAGATTAATACGTATTGAGCTTGCTGAGAATGAATTTACTGGAAGCATACCAGAGTCGATAGGGAGAGATATAACAACGTTGAGGTTACTTAGTCTGAGATCAAACAAGCTGGAAGGTGAAATCCCAGAAGAACTTTGTCGTCTTACTTCAATCCAGATATTGGATCTATCTCATAACAATCTTTCGGGAACCCTCCCAACTTGCTTTTACAATTTCAGCGTCATGTCTACAAGTCAAAACTTGAGTAGGTACACAACATATGATGCATCATACAAGGTCCAAGTTGCATCATTGGTTACTAAAGGAAGAGAGTATGAATACAGCTACACTCTGTTTTTGGTTACAACTTTAGATCTTTCGTGCAACAAATTATCAGGGCCCATTCCCAAGCAACTTATGGGCCTTAAAGGCTTGCGCTATATGAATTTATCAGGAAACGGTTTAACAGGAACAATTCCGGAGGAGATTGGTAAAATGACATCACTTGAATCTCTTGATTTGTCTGTAAACCAATTTGATGGGAGGATTCCTTGGACCATATCAAGCTTGACCTCCTTAAATTGGTTAAATTTATCTTACAACAAATTGACTGGAGAAGTCCCAAAAAGTACTCAGCTCCAGAGCTTAAATGAGTCCAGTTTCATGGGGAACACACTCTGTGGGCCTCCACTTGCAGAGTCATGCAACCCACTGTCACCTGATGAAATAAGTAAAGCTGGAGGTGGAAATGAAGAACAAAAGGATATTGTAGAATCAAATGGAGAGAAGTGGGGATTTATTATCAGTACTGTGCTTGGGTTTATACTTGGCTTTTGGTCTGTGGTTGCTCCTTTGTTGGCCAGCCAGGTATGGAGAAGCGCTTACTTTTATTTTCTCTACCGGATTTGGTTCAAGATGCGTATTGTTGTAAGTTTGTCCATTCCTTTTTTCATTTCACTTGTGAACCGGTAGCTCGAGATCTTGATCAGTTACCAATTGGGGATTTCAAGTTCTACTTCAAATCTTCCTTTTGCATGCACGTGATTGCTGCTTAATTTCACTTGTGAACTTGTATTGTGTGGTTCAAGAAACACAATGAATACCAACCAACTCATTATGGGATTTACAAGTTTACTTGATTTCAACCAGCGTAATAGCTTCATAATTAATTTTCTTTTTCCAAATTCCAATGTATGTTTTAGAAAATATCCTCCCCCATTTTGTTTAAACTTTAAACTTTTCTCACAAGTTGTAATTCAAGTTCTATGTTCTTTTTCCGTCAATAAAAGAAATACAAAGAGGACTCGTTCTATGCAAGGTCGCGGATCCTTGAAGGGGCAGCTGCAGGTATGAATTACATTGGTTTGACTATCTTTAAAACTTCTGAAACCTCGAACTTAACGTGTTTAATAAAAATTCAAGTATAAATTTAACCCACTTTGCCTATCAAATTCTTTAGGCAGAACAATAGAAAGTGTATTATATAGTTTGGCTTTGGTGTTAATACCAATAATTTAATTTTAAATACCTGCATCCAAACATGGCAGACAAAAATGTCAGCTGATGATTCTAGTTCTCTTGCTATTTTAAGGAGTAAGCTGGATGCTAACTGACCTTGAATGAGTAACAGACTGACATTAAACCAAAAACTATATGATTTGGAGAAAAAGAATATGTTAATGTCAAGTAAAAAGCCAGAATCAGATGGGCAATCTCAGGCTATGAGAACTCTAAATATTTTCATAACACCATCAAGTTCAACCAATGGAGGTGTTATATGAATGGTATTTGGGTCAATAATGGTTTAACCATCAAAGTTTTACTTCAATGTCGGTTTAATTATCAAAGTTTTTTTTTTCAAACAGTCTTACCATAAAGTTTGAATTTATAATTATTTAATACTCAAAGTTACACTTTCTTTTTGGTTTAAACCTTAAAGTTTTTTCCCAAATGATTTAATCCTTAAATTTTTGTTAAAAATGATTTAACCCTCTAAGTTTTGTTAACTTTTTAATAAAAAGTAAAATGCATAATAAGTAGAGAGGGTAAAATCGAAAACTATACAAAACTTAAGTGATTAATCAGTTTTTTTTAATAAAACTTCAAGGTTTAAATCATTTGAAAAAAAGTTTGAGGTTTAAATCATAACAAATTCAAACTTTATGGTAATTTCGTTTAGAAAAAAAGTTTGATGGTTAAACCGAAATTGAACGAAAACATTGATGGTTAAACCATTATTGACCCATGGTATTTTGATTGATTGGTAATGGGTATCTGACCCATCTCGGATAAAATTCGAAGCTTTTAATTTTTTTCGAACAAATTTATGGAGCCCCTTCATGTCCGGCCATCTTTCCATAGTGATAACTTCAAAAAGTTATCAGTTTTGCAAAAACAGTAGCCGGATCGAAGGTGATTTCTCGAGTGATGAAATTAAAGCCGCAGTGTGGGGGTGACAAAGCCCAAGGCCTAGATGGTCTCACTTTTGCTTTTATTAAGAAGTATTGGCATATATTTGGGTCAGATTTTGAGTTGGCGGTTCAACACTTTGGTATGTATCCAACTTTCAAATTTACTATTTAATGTATCAAAATCTCAAAACTTACCATTATGTGTATCTAGTTACCTATTCAGCAGGTAACCGGCAATTTTTTTATTTTTCATTTATTTCTAATACTAATGCAATTTTTTTATTTTTCATTTATTTCTAATACTAATTTAATTACCACATCATTATTAATTTCCACCTCATTAGAACCAATCAATAAAATCCAACCTTTGACTATCTAAAAGCTAAAAATTGATGATGTTTAGATGACCACGAGCATTGAATGAACCAGAAATCAAAGGAATCAAAAATAGGAATCAAGAACAAATCGAACCAAGTAGGTGTTTGAAGATGGAGATTTGTTCCGGAAACCCAAGTGTTTTGAAGATGGAGATTTATTCCAAAAACCCAAATTTTTGTTGAAACCCAGATCTAAAATCAAAAACTTAAACAGATGGTAACCAATTTAGAAATCAAAACTTATTCATATGAAATCTCAACTCAGATCTCAAAAGGACGCAACAACCCAGATCTCAGAATCAAAACCGAACAAAAAAACCCTAAAATCGAACTCATATGGAACCGCGAAACCTAAAATCGAACAATCAAAGAGAAGAAGCAAAAGATGAACATGCTCAAACAAATAGTTGAATCGTCATTCAAGAACACATGAATAACAGAAGAAGATACTTGTTAAACCATCAAAATCGATTAGGAACCTCTAAAATCAAACCCAAGAAGATGAAATCGATGATGTATTGAATGGGGAAGAAAACAACGGATGGTGCCTTCTGTGGCCATACATTGAAGCCATATATTGAAGCGATGAATTGAACGGTCATTATTAAATGGGGAAGAAACGCATATAAATTTGATAAAGTTACTATGGAAGAAGTCAAGAAACCAACTACCCTATCTGTGATTACAAACCCAACACTTTTGTGGCTATTATTATTATTATTATTATTATTTTTGAATTATTTTAAAAAGTAAAAATACATGTCATAATATAGTAAGTTTGATAAAATACATGCCATGTCAGCGAAACCGACGCCACATCAACATGTAACTTGCTATAGCAGGTTTGATACATAAAATAGTAAGTTTGAAAAGTCTAGTACATTAACTGGTAAATTTAAAAGTTTGATACATACAATAGCAAAATGTGACAACTTCAATACATATTTATAAACTAAACCGTTCTTTAATTCCCAAAATCCGGGATCTAATTTATCCGGCAGGCTTTAGTGTTTCTATTGATAGGTTGTTTCTAAAAAATCGTTGCCAAGGTGCTTTGTTATTGACTTGGTGGTGGGTTGTGAATAAACGACACTACTTAAAAACCGAAGCATTTTAGATGGACCATTAATTGTCCATGAGTTGATATCTTGGTAGAAAAGGTCGATTTTTTTTATTTTTTTATTTTGAAGGTTGACTTTGAAAATGCTTTTGATATCTTGAATTGGAAATTCCTTGACTCGGTCATTAGTCAGTTTTTTCTAGTTATGGAGGGTTTAAATGTAGCAATGAAGGAGTCCATTAATTCAGGTGTATTTCATGGTTTATGTTCCAAATAATAGGCTAATTGTTTCCCATTTTCTATATGCGGATGATGTTCTTTTTGTTGGCAAATAAGCGATTGATAACTCTTTAAATTTAATGTGACCATAGTTCTCAAACTCATACGAATTGACTTGGATGAGTTGAGTGAAAATGCACTGGATTAGCATCGACTCGGTAGATGACTCGCTAGGCTTAGTGACTCGGTTCCTGACTCGCAAATTGTAGAAGACTCTATATGAGTTGAGTCAACTCAGAAGTCATAACTCAGCCGAATCAAGAGAATCAAGCAAAAGTGGGTTTTGGTTGTAGAGACCGGTCCTTCATCATCCTCCCAAATCAGAACCCATTTTAGCATTATTCAATGAAAGAACCGAGAAAAGTACAAAAAATTAGAAGTTTTTTTTGTGGTAGTCGGAATCGACTTTGAAGCTTGAATTAGATCTCATTTTCTTCTTTCTTTTGAATTGACTTTAGAAACCTTTCTAGCTTTGATTTTTCTGTCTATTCATGTAGGAGACTTAAGGGCCGGCGGCGGGTTCATGTCGGTTATTAATTAGGGTTTTTTGTTTGTTTATATAAATATCGTATCTATGTTTCATTCAACCTATGTATTTTTGGGGTGAAATTTATGTAAACACTTTAGTCATAATAAAAAAGTTTCTGGTTCCTGCCCGTGGACGTAGGTCGTGACCTTGACCGAACCACGTTATATTTTAGTGTCGTGTTTATCTTGTTTTATCACTAGAAGGAAATACACTTTTAGCGACGACAAAAATCGTCGCCAAAAGTCAGTAAATCGTCGCTAAAAGATTTCTGCGAGGACATAGCGTCGCCAAAGAGTCGTCGCTGAAAGCTCGTCTGTGATACCTTTAGACAGGACATGTCATCGTTGAAAGTGGTACACCTTTCACCTTTCACCGACGACTAATTTCGTCGCGAAAATTCATTTTAAAGAAAAGCAAAATTAAATTCAAAACCTTTAGCGACGACACACTGTCCTCGCAGAAACCTTTGGCGATAACTCTGTCGTCGCGAAAAACTTTTTGAAAAAAATATTTTGAATACTTTTAGCCACCACATGTTGTCGAGAAAAGTGAAATTTTTTATTTTTTATTTTTTTTAATCTTACAATATTTACGTGTTAAAACTAAAAACAAATACTGCATTCATCGTCAGTTTTTAACAAATCCACTTACACAAACATAATTTACACATAACAATAGTATCATTTTTACAAACTAAGTTAATGTCTTTAAATAGCAAGATATATAACTAATACGCATCATCATCATCATCCAAGTCATTCTCATCCACATAATCGTCTTCAGTTAAATTCATAGGAGAAGAAACTGGTTGAAAGTTCGGAATATCAAAATTCGCTCGTTTTAATGCATCAAATAATATTCCCAAATTTGCGTTGTTCGTAGCGTCACGATTACGCATCATTTCGTCCACTTTGTGTGTATACCCATTCTTTTGGTGGCTGGTAGTTTGTAATAGATGCAGCAACCGGTAACTTTCTTCCACGTCCACGATTATGCCCACGACGTTCACCTAACACTTGTGAAAGTATTTGTTCGTCTGTGAGCGGATTTGAGCACCCGGCTTGACTTTGTCTGATTTGCTCCATTTGTTGTTTTGTAATTGTAAAAGTTGAAATTGTTATAATTAATAACGTGCTATATATAATATAAAATTTCGACAGCATAACGACTGTAAAATGGATAATCCATAATTCTACCTGTTTTTAAATTTCACATATGATATTTATTTAACTTTCAAACTAACATAACAATCAACAAGATCGATATACATATACATATATATAATCATTAATAACATGCTATATATAACATAAAAATTTCGATAGCATAACAAATGTAAAATAGATAATCCATAATTTTACCTACATTTAAAATTGACATATGATATCTATTCAACTTCTCAACTAACATAACTATCAACAAGATCGATATACATACATATATATATATATATATATATATGTTCATTTGAGCAATGGATATAACATAATCACTAAATATCACTCACCAAGATCGATATATATATATATATATATATATACGTGTGTGTGTTCAGTTGAGCAATGGATATATATAAACTAAAAATTTCCATATATAAACTTTAATATATACACACACTAGGTAAACTAAAAATATATACTTACGTGTTGACTTTGAGCAACCGGGTTGACATATTCGTTGTTTTTATGGTGCATATTTCCAAATTGATCAATAAAGTTTGGAAATTTACGAGTAACCGGGTCTTGTTGTAAACATGTTAAAAGGATATATAAAACAAATTAAAAATAATTTTAAAAAAATATATATCAAACAAATTGATCACAACACAACTAAAAAGTTATTTAAAATAATAGTAATATATTATAAAGCTAATTACCAACTCATGACGAAGAGCAGCATAGGACTGAGACCCATGCAAATTTGGATATTTTTGTTGCTACCTATTTGTTTGGTTTACCGTTGATCGTCTTAAATTTGAGGGTGCTCGAACCCTCCTCTCCTTGTGAAAAACTCCTCCTTGAATTTTCTTTTTCTATCAGAATATCTTTCGCCGCATAGATGGTCAATCCCTTGTATAATCAAATTAGCATGCGGCCTTCTGAAGTGGGGTCGCATGTCTAAATACGTCTGCAATTTTAAAGAAATAGTTATATACGTAAATATATATAATACAAATATTTGTGTGTAACCTCTATAGTAGGCCAAATGGCGGCTTTAGCTTCTTCAGGTACATCTTTCCATGATTTATAATATTTAGGGATCTCATCTCCCACGGTCCTCCCAATAAGATTAGCAAATTTGCTCGCGTGCTTTCCAACAGGCCGAGCTGTTTTCTGGTCAGATACGTCAAAATCAATGGGTAATGGTTTTTCACCATTATTTTCCCACGTTTCCCTTAAATTTGCACCCATGCTCTTCCAACGAACTTTAGAACCTACAAATTAAAATGAATAAATTAAATATACAAGTAATCAAACTCAAGTAAACAAAATATTATGAAATTTCTTACGTTGACAATTGGAAGGTGGCTTCCATGGATTATGAGGGGGATCACCACTTGCATCCCAACCATAACCTCTTGCAACCATCGTCATCTACTAAAAGACTTCATATTATAGTTAGTAACATGCATTGTATTATAGTTAGTAACATGCATTGTATCATCAAGTAATTAGATACAACATATATAATCACATAGAATGTTCAATATTCATTCAAAATGAGTATTTAATTTTACAACATATATAATCACAACTTTGAATCAATCAAACTCATCAATAGAAGAATAATGTGTGTCATGTTCATGGTCATTAGATTGTACATCATCACTATCGGACTCATTAATAAACTCAACGTCGTTGCGGATAGAGGTAGGAATGACATGAACTTTTGTTCCTTGACCAACTCTATTCAAGCTTGTATAGGTCAATTCATCCAAATTAGCGGACAATGCAAGATCAGATGAATTGCTATCATGTATGACATCTTCACTCTCTTCCACGATGACTTCCCGGTCCTAGATCTTTCGATGATTCACCTCTTGGATGACCCTCCAATATGGTTTCTAGATGGGTCTTCGATGTAGAAGACTTGTTTTGCTTGTGTTGCAAGAATGTATGGTTCATCTTTATACCATTCATGACTTACAGAAATACTAGTTATGTTATCGTTAGTGACACAACGTGGAGTATGTTGACTGTTAATTGTATTGAACCCTTTACATTGAAACAATACAACTTTGCAACCAGTGATATAAATTAACTCTAAAATTTCCTGTAATTGACCATAAAATGTATATCCATCGAGTCCATTAGTTGAAACTCCACTGTTTTGAGTTGTTTGGCGTATGTCACGACTATGAACTACAAAACTCACGCCGTTGGCTATGCAAGCAGTGTAAGAGTTTGCATGTACTGCCGGTCCATTTGCTAGGGCAAATAATTCAAGACTGCAGTGGGAGGAGTCATCTACTCGTTGACGACGCATCTATGAAAATGATAAAACTAGACAAAGTTGAGTAATATTCATTATTGTAATTGTAATACAGGTAATATATACATTGTGTTTACCTTATTTTTAAACCACCCTGAAAATTCTGTTTGCAAATTAATCTCGGGCATATTAGAAGTAAATTCACTGTAAATGTAAAGTTATTTAGTATAATTATCAAAAACATAAGTTAAGTAAATATAACTCATAATAAAAATACTTACTTCTTGTATTCGTCGATGTCTGGGCTGTTGTCAAGTACAAACCATTCTAGTTTCTTTAGAAGTGTGTGATCCAACTCTTTGTATACACATTTACTAATCGGTGTACACACTGACTGGAACACACGCAACTCACGTGTAGGGATTGGTGCGTCCTCATTTCTATTTGGGCGATTAAATCTTGCTTGCACACCCTGAAGATACATCGAACAAAAAGTTAAGGCTTCGTCTGCAACATACCCCTCAGCTATAGAACCTTCAGGCCTTGCTTTATTTCTAACATAATTTTTAACTTTTTCATGTATCTCTCGAATTGATACATCCATCTCATGTAAACCGGCCCACCTTGGATAGCCTCATCGGGTAAATGCATTACCAAAAGAATTATGATGTCAAAAAAAAGCCGGAGGAAATATTTGTTCAAAAGTATACAAAATCTTAATCAACTATTCTTCAACTTTCAACGTGTCAGACTCCATCAAATTTTGAGAACAAATTTGCTTAAAAAATGCACAAAGCTCGGTTATTGGTGTTGAAATTGTTCGGTCTAAGTAACCTAGGACTCCAACCGGAAGCAACCGTTGCATCATTATATGACAATCATGTGACGTTAGACATGTAATGTTGCTATCATTATCGGTCACTTTTCGCTTAAAGTTTGATCCAAAGCCATCGGGTAGTTTAAGTCCTTTAATGAATTGACAAAAATGTTTTCTATCATCAGTTGTGAAGGAGTATCGGGGATGCGGCTTTAAGAACTTCCCATTTCCTTTATCCTGGAGCCACAACTCATTTCAAATGTTCAAATTTTCCAAGTCATTTCTTGCATTATGAGTGTCTTTGGATTTGTCATTCATTAATAAGGTACCTAACAAACTGTCACACACATTTTTTCGATGTGCATAACATTCAAATTGTGTTTAAGACGAAGTGAAGACCAATACTCAAGCTCGAAGAAAATAGATCGTTTGCTCCAATTCAACTCCTTTGCATCACGTTTCCGCTTAACACCCCCAAAACTAGTATGTTTTCCCTGAATACGTAATGGCAATAGAGCAAGTTGTTCTAAAATTGCATCATTGCTGAATTTTCTAGGGCGAGGTCTCTTCTCTATCTTACCATCGAACTTCTTGTTCTTCCTCCAAGGATGGTTAGAATGTAGAAATCTTCTATGGCCAACATATGCAGTTTTCTCTATCACACGAGTAAATGGAGTGTATTCATTACATGTAGGGAACGCTTTATAGCATTGACCACTCCACCCAAACAAACTACTACGAGCGGGAAAATCATTAATGGTCCATAGAAGCATTGCACGCATTGTGCATCATATTTGCCAAAATGTTCAATGAAGACAACCACGTACAACCGAGGTATAACTCTGTCTCAACCTCCATAGGTAATGCATCAATATTGTCATTTGCACCAATCGGACCTTCAGTTGGCTCATTACTTGGCTCATTATTATTTGCCTCGTGTTTATTGCCAATATTCTCCCATCGAACATCATTAAGGACATCAACCATCTCATTTGTCATTTGAGATGTATCAAGTATCACTCGTGGATCATATTGTTCACCGTGAAACCTCCACGTTTTATAAGCGGCGCTAAACCCCCAACGAAGTATGTGGTTCCCAATCTCAACAAGAGTACCCTAGTCATGGTTATCGCATTTTCGACACGGACATCGGCATCTATTTTGATCATTCAAGTGGTCCTTACACCTCTCGACAAATGCGTTAAGACCGGTGACAAATTCAGAAGATGAACGATTTCTACACCTAGTCCAACTCTTATTAATCGTCATAACTGCATTTGTGACATAAAGAAATTTGTATTATATGTTTTAAGGATATGACGTATAGTCTATATCATTGTGGCTATCCTAACTCACTTTTTGAATGTTACGTTTCATACATGAAGGCGTATAACTAATTTACTATTTAATAAAATTTCGATAGCATTTCTGCTTAACTCCCCAAAAATGCGTATGAAACACATATTCGAAGGAGAAAAGGGGAAATGCTTACCGAATTTTTCTTAAATAATATATCAGTTATATGCATCCATATCCTAAACGAGACAAAACATTCAAAAAGTAGTCACAAACAGGGACAATCCAAAATTAATTTCTAATAAATTAATTTTGGATGGGTGACCTATGATATATATGAAACGAACATTGTTAATGTATTGATAATATATATATATATATATATATACACATGTGTGTGTTTCGTATAATACATATATATATATATGTATATATATTATATAGTGATAAATTATTTTATATATATTATACAAACACACATGTATAATATATATATATATATACATGCGTGTGTTTCGTATAATATATATATATATATATATATATATATATATTATAGTGATAAATTTTATATATATATATATACAATTTCTAATAAATTAATTTTAGACCGGTGACCTATGGTATATATAAAATGAACATTGTTAATGTATTGATTAATATATATATATATATATATATATGTGTGTGTGTGTGTGTTTCGTATAATATATATATATATATATATATATTATATATAGTGATAAAGTATATATATAATTTCTAATAAATTAATTTTGGCCGGGTGACCTATGGTATATATAAAAGGGCAAATTGCGTAAAAATACAACAAACTATGTCAACATTGACATTGTATACAACCAACGTTATTTTGTACAAAGAAATACACACAATTTACAAATTTAATTCATTGTATGCAAGTTACCTATGACAATAGGTAACTTACCGGTAAATGGCAAAAAATAAAAGAACTTTGGTACCTAAAAATACAAAAAAACTTTCAAATTTGGTTCATTGTATATAATTGGTAACCGGCAACCTCGTAATCCGGTTACCAATTGTATACAATGAACCAAATTTGTAAGTTGTATGTATTTTTAGGTACAAAATAAAGTTAATTGCATAGAATGACAATATTAGCAAAGTTTTTTGTATTTTCATACATTTTGCCCTATATAAAACGAACATTGTTAATGTATTGATATATATATATATATATATATATATATACACATGTGTTTGTTTCCTATAATATATATTATATAGTGATAAATTATTTTATATATATTATACAAACACACACATAATATATATATATATATATATATATTATAATATAGTGATAAATTATATATATATATATATATAATTTCTTATAAATTGATTTGGATGGGTGACCTATGGTATATATAAAACGAACATTGTTAATATATATGTTACATAGTGATAAATTATATATATGTATATATATATATATAATTTATTATTATATTTTAGTTTCTTGTATTTTAATTTATTATTATATTTAGATTCTTATATTTATACATTATTTATTTTATAATTATATTTAAGGTTTTAACACTATATTTTAGTCTCTTGTATTTTAATTTATTATTATACTTTATTTTCTTATATTTATATATTATTTATTTTATAATTATATTTAAGGTTTTGTTATTATATTTTAGTTTTCTTATATTTTACTTTATCATTATATTTTAGTTTATAGTTATGTGTATATATATTGTATATATTTTAATTTATTATTGTATTTCTAGTTTATTGTTATGTGTGTATATGATGTATATATTTTAGATTATCATTTTATCTCTAGTTTATTGTTATGTGTGTATATAATGTGGGGTTTACTATCTAAAAGTGTATCGAACTTGTCACTTTTTGCTATTGTGTATACCCACCTTTCAATACTACCATTTAATGTATCAAACGTACAGAAACTAACAAAAAATGTATCAATTTACCTTTTGGTCCAGTAGCCTGTAAACTAAGGTGCTGACATGTAATATGTTTGCTTAGGTGGCATGGCATGTGTGTATCATTAATTGACGTGGCTATTTCAACGGGTATAATTGACCAACCCAACCCAGGTTGTGTCCAATCGTATTCTCCATAAATGAGACCATTCTCAGATCGTCAATCGTAGAAGTTTTCCGCCAAAAACGTCCATGAACTCTGAAGTTCGGTGAAATCAAACAAGAATCGTGCCCTAATTTTGAAGTTTGTTTGAAGTTCAGGTATGATTCTTACTTATTAAAGGTTATTTTCTTGTCATTCATTTGGCATTGTTGTTCTTGAGAACGGATGGTTTGATATCGTGCATCGGAGAGTTGTACTTTGTAAAAATTCAAAATTTTCTTCTTCATTTGTAGTCCATCAGTATCGTTTTGATTCTGCTAGGGTTATAATGAAGTTCGTCAACTGAAACTAGGGTTCCTGTGATAGGGTTTTAACATATAATGGTTTTTTATGGTGTATAGGATGATCACAACGTACCTGTTTACAGTGCATCATGATGGTTGTTTCATGTACCACCCACTAAGGTATGAGAATGAAAGTAGTATAGATATCAATATTACTAGAGTCTGTTATGAGGAAATGTGTGCTTTTCTTGAAAGAGATACTGGTAGTGTTATATCTAGGTTATATTGGTTCCTTGCTGGAAATGAAATTGAAAATGGTTTAATGAAGATAGATAATGACAATGATTTATCAACAAGGTTTGATATTGGGGATGCTTATGGCCATATGAATATTTACATAGACCATTTTGGTGATGATATGAGTAAATACGTTGTTAACACTGATGAGGCCCATGACAACATAAAAAGTGATCAAGGTGATGAAGGGAATGCTGAAAATGTGATGAAGAAAAAGGGTATAGATGATATGGACTTAGAACAGGGTATAGATGAAATGGACTTGGAACAAGGGATAGATGAAATGGACTTAGAACAAGGGTTAGATGAAATGGAAATAGAGGGCACTGGGCAGTGATGAAAAAATAGTGATGCTAATTCCTTAGATCATTTGAGCGAAGGAGAAGATGAATTAGCCCATGTAAGGTCAGAGAAAGCAAAGAAAGAAAGGAAAGTAAGAACAAATGTTGAATTACCAAAGCATGTTGGAAAAGATGATCATGAAGATTTTTTGAAGGAAGAACATGAAGAATTTATGGCTGATTTATTGAAGGCAATAAAAAGTGAAGATGGAGAGGATGGAGATGAGGCATCTGATGATGATAATGAGAAGTTCCTTATTCATGATCCATCTACTCATTGGAAATTTAAAAAACCAATGGTATTGTTATTGTTTCTTAATTCATTAGTGTTACTTTTAATGTTATTGTTCACTATCAAGTGTTACTTTTCTAAATTATGACAGGTTGGTGAAAGGTTTGAATCACCAAAGCAATTCAAAGAATGTGTTACTCATTATGCATTGGCTAATGATTTCTCTTTATGGTATCTAGTTAGTTCAAACAAGAAAATAATTGTAAGGTGTGGTACTAGAGTAGCCAAAATTTCTGATAAGGATAAAGGAAAGCAAAAGAAAGCATAGAGGTGCCCAAAACTAAAAATAAAGTATCAAATGAGTGTAAATGGAGGTTTTATGCACGGTGGATGAGAAAGGAAGCTTCATTTCAAGTGATTTCAATTAATGATGTTCACAATTGTTCTAGGAGTTTCAAATATGGTACTTTGATAAACTACAAGTGGTTTTGGAAGGAGTTTTGGTATAAGATTAGGTTGAACCCTGAAATAAAACTTGGTGAACTTGTTGATTTGGTTATGAAGAAATATAAATGCCATGTAACTTTTAACCAAAGTAGGAGGGCAAAGATATAGGCACTCAATGTGTATGAGAAGTCACTAGTGGAACACTATAAGATGTTAAGATCTTATGGAGATAAAATTTTGAGAAGCAATCATGGATCCACTGTTAGACTTGGAGTCACTACAATCCTGATGAGAAAGTTTATTTTGATAGATTTTATGTTTGTTTGCATGCACTGAAAGAAGGATGGAAGAAGGGTTGCAGGAAGATAATTGCTATTGATGGGTGCTTTTTGGAAGGAACATGTCAAGGAGAGTTGCTAACTGCAGTTGGCAGGGATGGTAACAATCACATCTTCCCCATTGCTTGGGCTGTGGTCAATGTGGAGAATAAAGATAATTGGTTATGGTTCATCAGTTTGCTTCGTGAGGATTTGGATATACAGTATGGTGAAGGAGTAACTTTAACGAGTGATCAGCATAAGGTATGCACAATTATTATTTAAAATCTTTTATACATATAATGTTACAACATTTTCTTTATAATGCAGGGGTTGTTAGAGGCTATGAAAGAGGTGATGCCTTATGCAGAGCATAGGCAGTGTGCTAGGCACATATATGAGAATTTCAGGAAACAATACAGTGGAGTTGAATTTAGGAATTTGTTTTGGAAAGCTGCAAAAGCATCTTATCCCCTAGAGTTTGATAGGATAATGACTGAACTTAAGAGTTTAAATCGAAATGCTCATGACTACTTGGTAAAGAAAGATCCAAAAACATGGTCAAGAGCATTTTTTTTTCAGCTACACTCTAGTTGTGAAGCAGTAGAAAATGGATTTAGTGAATGTTTTAATGCAATTTTTATGAAAGTTAGATCTAAACTCATTATAACTATGTTGAAAGTAATTAGGGTCATATTGATGGAGAGGATGGAAAAAATGAGAAAAGTTAGTGACTCTTGGAATTTTGATATATGTCCATCAATAATAAAGAAGCTTGAAGGGGCTAAAGCATCACACAGGTAATATTTTATATATAATTTTTTAATTATTTTGTTTATTTATTTAATTTTGTTTAATTATTTAACATTTGGTTTATTTATTTATTTAAAGATATTGGAATGTCATACCCGGAGGTCCAAGAAAGTTTGAAGTTAGGCAGGGTCATGATGCATTCATAGTGGATGAAGAAAACAAAACATGCACTTGTAGGATGTGGCAGTTGTCAGGTATACCATGCCCTCATGGAGTTTCAACAATATTCTTCCTTTATAAGAACCCAGAGGATTATGTGCCCAATTGGTTTAGAAAAGACATGTACAAAATAACATATGAGACATATCTGCAACCACTAAAAGGGATGAACCAATGGCCACCAAACAACTTAAACAAACCATTGCCTCCTAAACCAAGAATAATGCTTGGCAGACCTAAGACGAGGAAAATAGCTATTCATGAACAAGCACCTCATTCTGCTATAGTTTCAAAGATTGGTGCCATTATGTCATGTCACAAGTGTGGTGGTCAAGGGCACAACCAAAGAGGATGCAAAGAGGGGCTCAAGGTAACAACCAAAGAGGATGCTAGCCCAGTGTCAAGGTATACCATATCAACTGCCAAATGAACTCTCAACACAACTCCCAAAGCAAGTGAGACAACTGAAATTGGGCACAGGATGAAAGCTGTGGATAAAGGAAAAGGGAAGGTAAGTGAAGCTAGTATAAAAGGTAGGATACCATCTGTTGGAGGTTTTATGGCAGATGCAAGAAAGAATGTGACAGTGTCTTCAATCACATCTACCAAAAAACAGAAGGAGAAGAAGGTAGGACCCCTCATGCCAATAAGGAGGCAGGCAGCTGCAAGAATTGCAAAAATCAACATGTAGAAGAAGGTAGGTGGTCATGGCAGCAGCTCTAAAGATCCCATGGATCTAATCTGATCAAACAGATTTTGTTGGCTCTATTTTGTTTTTTTTGTGGTACAAATGGTTGTGTACTGATCAAACACTAAGTGGTTATTTTGTAAGTATGATCAACAGAAAACAATACAAATGGTTGTGTAATGATCTAACTGATGTTTGTGTAGACTCACAAACAGATACATGGTTCTGTAATGTTCTAACATATATATTTTGTTAGTATGAATGGCTTAACTAATTAAGAATTACCTATGGCAATCTTATATTATTCTATAAATTTTATATATTTGTATCGGTTGACATTCTGTGAATCTTTAGCAATCTATTATTTTATTAACTATTTACAAAGCCACTGATGTTCTCTACAACCACTGTCAAACAAAGCTAAATTATGTGAACAAGTAACAACCACTGTGAAACAAACCACTTTGATATACCAAAACATATTTCATTCATAAAACATAACTTACACAGATACATACATTACACATTCAACTAATTCTATTACATTCATTGACTATTACAAAGCCTAAACACATGATCAATACAACTAAACACAACAACAACTTATCATAAACTTTCATTTTACTCTTTGTGTAAGTCAAATCTTCCTTTATTTTGAATAAATCAGTTTCTTTGTCTTCTTCACACTGGACCTGCTTCACCTTGCTTAATCTTCGAAATTGATTGTGAATTTCAAATAACAAATCCTTATAGTACTCACTTGTAAGATCCTCATCGATCCGTTGAAACATCTTACACTTATGGCCATATTCCTGCCATTTTGAGAAAAAAAATTCAGCAACCACTTGCACCTCAAACATCTAACCTAAAAAAGCACAAAACTTTTTAATTAGGGCACTTACATAATTAGGGCAACCAAGAAACCTCCTACCCGGATTGTTCATTGTCCATGATGTTCTAATCTTCGATCTTTCTCCACAGTAGCAAAATACATTGGAAGCCCTAATTGCTCCTAAGTTGTGATTTGATGATGAAGAAGACGCCATGACAGCCGATTGGAATGAAGAATTTGTGAAGTGAAGAGCAAATCTAGGGCATTTATAGACGTAAATATCGATCGGGAACCTTTGTAGGAGATGAAGCTTAAATTTAAAGTTTAAAAAAATGCCACATCTCATTTTACCTATTACACATCATCATATAATAGGTAACAAGTTGCACAATACATTACTTGGTATAAATAATAGATTTGATACATTAAATGGTAGTAATGAAAGGTGGGTATACACAATAGCAAAAAATAACAAGTTCGATACACTTTTAGATAATAAACCCTATAATGTGTGTATATAATGTATATATTTTAGATTATCATTTTATTTTAATCTATAATAACATTTTAGTTTATCATAATACATTTTAGTTTACAATTATATATTTTAGTTATGTGTATATATTGTATATATTTTAATTTATTATTGTATTTCTAGTTTATTGTTATATGTGTATATAATGTATGTATTTTAGATTATCATTTTATTTCTAGTTTATTATTACGTGTGTATATAATGTATATATTTTAAATTATCATTTTATTTTAATCTATAATAACATTTTAGTTTATCATAATACATTTTAGTTTACAATTATATATTTTAGTTTATCATTATATTGTAGTTTATCATTTTACATTTTAGTTTATAATGATATATTTTAGTTTGATATTATATTTTAGTTTTTCATTATATAAATATATATTTTAGTTTATAATTATATATTTAAGTTTATCATTATATTTTACCTTCTTAACATATCACTTATGTAATCAAGAATATTTTTTAAAATATATATAAATGCTAACTTCATACAAAAAATTATTTCATAACCCACTTGCTTCTTGTTTACTAAACAATTATCATATCACCATATTCTAACATGTCACTTGAGTTGTATAGTTAGAAGAAAAAAACCTTATAATCTTGTATTGTATCACCGGAGTAATGTCGGAGGTTTGCCGGAGTCGTCGCCGGAGGCTCGCCGGAGTATCATCAGAGAAGTAAACTAAAAAGAAAAACAAGGTATTATGTATGAATAATCTAACAAACACTAATATAATGTAAAAAACTAACCTTTAAAGGTAAAAAAATTTACCAGAATTCCAGATTTAGCCGAAAAGGTAGGAGTTTTCACTGGAAAAAATGGAGCTTCGCCGGAACTATGTGTTGACATCCAAAACCAACACAACAAGTACATAAGTGTTAATGACATTAACTACTTCAAAATCATGAAAAATGTAGGAAATTGGGGAGGAAGAAGGTTTGCCTGTCCAAATCACTATTTTCTTGTAGTGTATCCGTATCTTCTAACGGGTTCTTGTTAAGTTCTCAAGTTCGATTGTTAGAAGGTGGTGATCCGATTCCTTACGATAACCAACATTGTAGTGATGGTGTAACAATCATGCATGATTGAAAATGCTTAAAACTAGAATTATATCAACCATATAATCAATGGAAAATCCATACCTAGCCAACAACACCACCTGAATATTCAAAAGATGGGTCATTAAAGAAGGTTTTTTTAAATATATACTTGAAGTATGACTCATAAATTTTGACACGATCCCGTTACAAAAAAAAAGTGACATGGGAACCTGTAAAAAGGTCAAAAGGGGTTGATACTATCTCAACACAAAAAAAGTGACATGAACACAAACCCGATAGTCATCCGACAAAAGTAAAATAGTAAAAGTTTTTTAAAATAAGACCGAGGCCGCATCTTCATTGAAAACTTAAATCCGTACTAGATTCTTTACTCTCATTCTCATTTCTCAATGTGAATAACGCTGTCATTATCTCAACGTAGTACTGTTTCTCTCTCTTGTGACTCATCTCTCGGTCTCGTTGCCATCTCCAGTACTATCTCGCTTGGATTGTTCAACCATGGGAAGAATTTTATAGTGATTTATTGAGGTAGTACGAACTTTAAATTGTGAGTATTTCCTTCATGATTTATTGTTTTAGATATTACATATACTTTATCTTTATCTTTATCTTATCTTATTTATCTTATCTCTTGTTTGTTAGTTCCTTCTTTCTAGCTACTTTTCAGTTTGGTTGTTTCCTATCTCCTATTTATATATCATGTAACCGAGATCTTAATTATCAATATACATATTCATATTTCTTATTCATGTTCTTTATTTTCTTCATGGTATGAGAGTTATTGATCCTGATAGTCTCTATGCTTTTTTATTAGCAGATTCATAATTTCACTTGGCATCATCTAGTTCTCTATCAAACTCAATAAACAGTCTACCAAATATCTCCTGTTTTGTATCAGTTAAACTAAACAACCATAATTACCTCTCATGGAAGCATCAGATGGTGACCATTCTCATGAGTCTTGGCCTAATGAAGTTCATAAATCCACATACATCACCACCACCGGTCGATACACCTGAATCAGAAAACTTTAAAAGGTTAGACGGCTATGTCTCTACATGCATAAATGCTACACTAATCCTTCAATTACACATTTATCCATTGATTCTACATCTGCTGCACATCTATGGAAGATTATAGAAGTTACTTACTTTCAGCATGCCTAGTTATGCAAAGAAATAACAGTTACACACTCAGTTTCAAACAATCAAACAAGGCAACAATTCAATTACTACATTCTGTGATTCAATCAAGCGAATAGCAAATTCGTTAAACTCAACTAGTGAACTAGTTTCTCAGTCTGCGCTAGTTATGCAAACATGGAAACCATAAAGATGACTTGAAGTTAGCCAAAAACATGGAAACCATAAAGAATGTGCAGCTCGGCGTGCTGCATGAGCCCACGTCGTGGGGTCTTCGATTTTGCTCGGTGTGGGGCAGGTGCCCACGGCGTGAGGCATGTCAGCCCATGTTTTTGGGAATCTGATGTTGCAAGCAACGCTCAAATCTTTGTTTAAGGAAATTATTAATTCTTAATTTAGATTAGGGCAGCATTGGTGCTTTGGTTGTAATTATAAATAGATGGCTTAGGTTTCGGTCATTTGTATCCGAAAATTGTAAGTCTCTCTGATATTAGTAATATATTCTTTCCGGTTCTTGGTCGTGGACATAGGTTGACACCGAACCACGTAAAACCTATGTGTTCTTTACTGTTTTATTTTTCCTGCTTGCGCATAACAAGTGGTATCAGAGCCACGGTTATTCTCTATGCGGCTCACATCGTTGAAGGAGGATGTCGTCTTACAAGTTTGATCTTGATAAATTCAACGGGTCTAATGACTTTACTCTCTGGAAGGTCAAGATGAGGGCGCTGCTAGTTTAACACGGATGTGAGGTTACGTTGGAAAGGGAAGATAATTTTCCGCGGGACATGAAAGAGGAGGCGAAGAGGGAGATTGTGGCGAAGGCACATTCCGAGATTTTGCCGACGGTTACTAATGAGGTGTTACGGGAGGTGGTGGATCAGACGACAGCTGCTGGGTTATGGACGAAGCTGTGTGAGAAGTATCAAAACAACTCTCTCACGAACAAACTGTACGAGAAGCAGCGTCTGTACACGCTCCGGATGGATGAAAGCTCTCAGGTAAAGGATCATCCGGACACTTTTAACCGTATCATACTTAATCTGCAAGGGGTTGGGGTTAAATTTGATGATGAAGACCAAGCCTTGATATTACTGTGTTCTTTGCCCGGGTCATACGAGAATTCTGTGGATACCATGCTCTATGGTAGGACCACTATCTCCGTTAATGACATGAAGGATGCTCTTTTGTCAAGGAACTGGAAAGTTGAGTTTATGGTGAACAAGGATCTGGTTCTGGTTTATTTGTAGGTAGAGGGAGATCGCAGGAAAGGGATAATTGGAAAAGGAGGTCACATTCTAAATCTAAATTGGCGAGCAAAGTTAAATGTTATCTTTGCAAGGAGAAGGAGCACATGAAAAAAGATTATCCGCAACGGAGAAAGGGAAATTCTAAGGGTGAGTCTAGTAGCAACGGCAGTGCCTCTGTGGTACAAGACAGATCTGATGAAGGAGATGGCGGTAATGTTTTGACAGTCTATAGTGCAAGCACTGCTGATACCTTGATCATGGATACTGGTGATTCTCACCACATAACATTCTCTCGTGATATGTTCGTTTCTTTTAAGGAATGGACTGGAACGGTGAAGTTGAGTGATGATAGGGTTCTTGCCATAAAGGGTAGCGGGGTGGTGCAGATTAAAATGCACGATGAGATTGTCAGGAAGTTTGACTGCTGGTATGTTCCTGGTCTGAAGAAGAACCTTATTTCTCTTGGCACCTTAGCCAAGAATGGTTTAAAATATCATGGTGAAGGTGAGTGGTTGAAGGTCTCAAAGGATGCTCTGGTGCTGATGAAGGAAAAGCTGCAGCATGGGATTTATTTCTTGTAGGGCAGTTCTATCTTGAGAACGGCGGCGGTATCTCAGTCCTCTAATAAAACTGATGATAGGACAAACTTGTGGCACCGGCGATTGGGTCACATGAGTGAGAAGGGGTTCTCTATGTTAAACAAGCAGGGATTACTCGGTGGGAATGTGGCGGGTAAAATTCAGTTCTACGAGGCATGTGTTAAAGGGAAGCAACGCAGGGTGAAATTCAGTACCGGTCAGCACACTTCCAAGGAGGTCCTGGAGTATGTATATTCAGATCTATGGGGTCCCTATCCGGTGAAATCGTTGGGTGGTTGTTCGTATTTTGTCACTTTTATTGATGATTATTCCAGGAAAGTTTGGTTTTATTTCATGAAGACTAAAGATGAGGTGTTTGGGAAGCTCAAAGAGTGGAAGACAATGGTTGAAAAACAGATAGGAAAATAGGTCAAGACTTTGAGAACTGATAAGAGGTTGGAGTTCTACAACGCTCCATTTGATGACTTCTTCAAGAAAGAAGGTATAGTGAGGCACTGCACTATATGACACACACCACAGCAGAATGTAGTTGCAGAACGGATGAACCAAACTCTCATGGCGCGTGCTAGATGTATGCACATATTTGCAGGTCTTTCGAAGCAATTCTAGGCGGAAGCAACTAATACTGCTTGCTATCTGGTTAATAGATCTCCATTAACTGTAATTGATTTAAAAACTCCTCAAGAGGTTTGGTCCGGTAAACCTCCGGGCGGTGAAATGCATATTTCTAGGATATGCAACAGGAGTGAAAGGTTATCAACTGTGGTGTACACAAGGTAAGTCTCCCGGTAAATTCCTTATTAGTAGAGATGTAACCTTTGATGAATCTTCTATGCTTGATCAGAGTAGAGGTAGTGATAATGTTGCAGGTACAAAAGATTGTGGTGCTAACCAGAAGGTGGAGCTTGAAAGCTCTGACAAAGTTATGGTAGAAGACGAACTGCAGAATAATACTAATCAACCTGATCACCCAGAGCAGTCAGAGCCTCAAGGGGAACCGGTTGAGGAGGAGGCTGGTGGTGGTGATTCGGGGGTTGATGATCTTATAGAAACTAGAAGGGGAAAGAGGAATATTCAAATACCAGCGAGGTATGCAGGATGTGTCAATACAAGTGACATTGATTCTGTGGCATATGCCTTGGCGGTTGGAGATAATATTGGATGTGAGGAACCAAAGTCTTATAAAGAAGCTATAAGGAGCAAAGATGCAGAAAACTGGGTGGTCGCCATGAATGAAGAAATGCTCTCCTTGGAGAAAAATAGAACATGGGAGCTTTTTATATTACCAAAATGGTTGAAGCCAGTAGGATGCAAGTGGGTCTATAAACAGAAGGAGTGGATTCCTGGTGTTGAACCTGCAAGGTTCAAGGTGAGACTGGTGGCGAAAGGGTTCTTACAAAAGGAAGGGATTGACTATCATAAAGTCTTCTCTCCTGTTGCGAAACACAAAACAATCCGGGTTCTTTTAACCATGGTGGGTGCTTTCAATCTGGAGCTGGAGCAGCTAGATGTGAAAACTGCATTTCTTCATGGGATCTAGAAGAAAGGATATATATGTCTCAACTATGCTTGTTGAAAAAGTCCTTATATGGTTTGAAGCAGTCCACGAGGCAGTGGTACAAGAGGTTTGATTCGTTTATGGTGGCTTATGGTTATATGAGAAATCAATTTGTCAAACTGTGTTTATTCCAAGAATGTTTCTGAAGATTCCTATGTCTATCTGTTGCTATATGTGGATGATATGTTGATTGCGGCAAAAGACATGGCTGTGATTAATGAATTAAAGACATTACCGAACAATGAATTTGAAATGAATGATTTGGGTGCAGCAAAGAAGATACTGGGTATGGAGATTTATCGGGATAGAGCAGCGGGGTTACTATGAGTTTCTTAAGAAAAATATATTAAGAAAGTAGTGCACGTGTTCTCTATTGATCAATCAAAGTCGGTATGTACTCCTTTGGCGGCGCACTTTAAAATTGATTAGAGTACTATACCGAGTAAAGATGAGGAGGTTGATTACATGAAGACGGTTCCATATTTCAGTGCAGTTGGAAGTCTCATGTATGCCATGGTTTGTACGAGGCCGGATCTGGCTCATGCGGTTAGTGTGGTGAGCATGTTCATGAGTAATCCGGGAAAAACTCACTGGGGAACTATGAAATGGATCATGCGTTATCTAAAGGGTGCTTCTAATGTTTGCTTGGTATATGATGCAAAAAAGCAGGATGATGGGTTAACTGGTTATGTGGATGCTGACTATTTCGATGACGTAGTTAAACGGAGATCGCTAACTTGTTTTATCTTCACTTTTTTCAGATGCGTCGTCAATTGGAAGGTTACCCTACAACCTACGGTTGCCTAGTCAACAACTGAGGTGGAATACATGTTGATGACCGAAGGGATCAAGGAGTTTATCTGGTTGTATGGTCTGGTGTAGAGTCTTGGTCTGAAGGTGGAGAAACCGGTGATATTCTATGACAGTTAGAGTGCTCTGATTCTGGCTAAGAATCCGGTGTATCACGAGAGGACGAAACACATAGATGTTAGACTGAATTTCATTCGAGATGTTTTGGAGGAAGATAGATTTTCCATTTAGAAAATTGCAACCGAGCATAACCTAACAGATATGTTAACGAAGGCATTACCGGTGGAGAAGTTCAAGCATTGCTTGGACTTGATAAATGTTCGTAGGAGGTGAAAGTCCCTTGGGGGCATTTGGTAGGAAGGAGATGACTGAGAGAGACTGATGGAACCTTGGTGGTTGATCAAATTTCAAGTCAAGGTGGAGATTGTTAAATGATGACTTGAAGTTAGCCAAAAACATGGAAACCATAAAGATGGTGCAACTTGGTGTGCTGCATGACCCACGTCGTGGGGTCTTCAACTCTGATCGGCGTGGGGCAGGTGCCCACGGGGTGAGGCATGTCAGCCCATGTTTTCGGGATTTATGATGTTGCATGCTCAAATCCATGTTTAAGAAAATTATTAATTCTTAATTTAGATTAGAGCAACATTAGTGCTTTGGTTGTAATTATAAATAGATGACTTAGGTTTTCTCCGGTTCCTACCCGTGGACATAGGTTGACACACCGTTAACAGAACCACGTAAAACCTCTTTGTTCTTTACTGCTTTATTTTTCCCGCTTGTGCATAACAGTTACGTTTTCTAATCTTGGCTTCTCCATATAGACACTCACGGGAACAACACTCCACCACATGCAGCCAAGTGCACATCAATTATACTCTTTGTCCGATGTTACTTCTTCTTCCTGCAATCTATGGAACTCAAGACTTGGACATCCTTCATATTCACTGAATCAGCATTTATCGTTTATTAATATTTCAAATAAAACTTCTACTAAAACTTGTAATGCTTGCAATATTTCTAAATCTACAAGATTACCTTTTTCTATAAACTGTCTCGTAGTACTATACCGTTATATATTGTTCATTGTGATATATGGGCCCATCCCCTACTGTCTCGCGTTCTGGTTTTCGTTCCTTTATTTCCTATTGTCTTTCTTAGATTAACTACATATTTGAAAACCGGAAAAATACTTGGCAATTGCCTTTTCTTTGATTAACTACATATTTGAAATCCGGAAAAAATACTCACCAAACATATTTAGCCGAAAGGGGCCAACATGAAACACGAAATAAACCTGACAACAAAAATATATGGGTCGACAGAAAACATGAACGGTCGAACCTGGAACAAATTGTCAACCATACTTGAAAGTATAACTATCTTATATGTGTATATATATCTGGCCAAATGATTAATGAAATTGGGGAATTTGAATAACACGTATCAGAAATATCGAAATCAAAAAATTCGAAGTTGATTTAGTCAAACTAATTACAAGCTAGTAAAAGACTCTTTGCTAAAATAAGAAAGTTTATATATATATATATATATATATATATATATATATATATATATATATATAGTCGTATCATTAGGTAAAATTAAAAACTCGATAGTCATATTATCTCTATTCTCCCACTGTGTATGTAAACAAAGTTATTGACACTACAAGCGATCAACCTTACAAAGACTTGTTATGATGCTTCTACTTGTGGATAAAATCAGATTTATTCAAGCTATACAAACGTCGAGATTGAAGTATGAATCCTCCAGCATAATGATACGTCTACAATTTCGTCGTAAAATACCACTTTCTTTAATGTCTTTATGTTTAATTTAAAATAAATAAATTTATATGTCTAAATTTATTTAAGTCATTGTTTACCTCAAATAATTAGGGTTGAGGGTTAGGGCTTAACTAGTGATAGAACACTCAAATATTATTATTATTATTATTATTATTATTACTATTATTGTTACTATTATTACTATTATTATTATTATTACTATTATTATTATTATTATTATTATTATTATTATTTTATTTTTATTATTATTATTATTATTATTATTATTATTATTATTATTATTTTTATTATTTTATTATTATTATTATTTTATTATTATTTTATTATTATTATTATTATTATTATTTTATTATTATTATTATTATTATTATTATTATTTTTATTATATTATTATTATTATTATTATTATTTTCTCAAATGTTTATATCAACTTATTTCTAATTATATAAAAATTATAATAATATTAATTAGTATTAGGATACTTATCATGTAATTGGCACCTTGTGTTGTCTTTCTCTTACCGAAGGTCTTTTGTAAAGCAATGTCTCTACTTTGAATAGAGATACGAATGTGTACATCTTAATTCTCCCAAACCCCGCTTTAACAGGATTGTGTACGGTTGTTGTTTATATAAGTAATCACTTACGTCATTGTTGTATAATAAGTATAACGTAATTTTATTATTAATCATATCAACACGGAAGACACAAGGTTGGGTTAGGGTCAATTTAGACAACCCAAAAGTGACTCGCATGATCTCTTTAAAGGTAAAACCATAAAATTCTATAATTTTCTTTAAAACTTAAATTTTAAATTTTAAAATGGCAATTGTGAATTGAGTTGATGAGCAACATATGTGCGCAATGAGGACCGGTGAAAACTTTATCTCAAATCTCAATCTCGCATTCTCTGTTGTATAGTCATCGGTCGTGTACTCGTTGAATTTACCGGTACTTAATAAAAATGTAGTATATTACATTGTTTATTATAATCATTTAAACAAAAATGAATCAAAAATAAATTTGAAATGCAAATCAAATGAACACGAAATTCAAAGTTTGAACAGTTTCAAAACGAGTGTTGAATTTTGAATAAAAAATAAAATTATATTCGGAACTCGTATGGAAACAAATAGGGAACTCGAAAAACTAAAAAAATACTTGTCAAACACATTTGAGAAATATAGCTTGACACAAAGCTGACATTAACAAATTAACACGACTCGAACCTAACACAAAAGTAAATGAATTAACACGAAAGTGATATGAACATGAACAACATGGACCCAATAATCTAAAATATATTCGGTTTATTATTTAAATGCCCCCCTTTTTAACCCATCATTATAACCGGGCATAGAAAGAAATCAAGATATTTACCCATCAAAGAGAAAGTATATATATGGATATTTACATATATATAACAAGGTTTTCCATCTTTTATATATATATATATATATATATATATATATATATATATATATATATATATATATGGATATTATAAATGTGTAGTTTTGAATATTTCACCCAAAAGTAATGTCACTCATTCCTTCAAATTTCAGGCATTCAGCATAAGTATCACTGTACCCTGCAAAAACCAACACACACTTGGCATAAATATTATATCTTTGATCGAACCACCAACATTAAAGAAGAAGAAACAACTCTAAGCCAAAGGCTTGTTGATACATAAATAATATTATATCTAATGTGTCACATGTACCAACTTATTACGAGTTCAAGTTACGAGAGGTGAAGTGAAGTGTGTACAATTAATGTGTTATCTGCAATTTGAAAAGAGTTACAACCATAACTTCAAGTCTAAAAAGACAATGCCGCTTAAGATTATTTGTTTGAAGTGTATACAGTGTTCAAAAAATCCGGAACCGAAAAATGTATCAAAAAATCGAACAAAAATATTTACTTTTCGGTTTGGCCTATCCAACAAATTTTTTCGGAATTTCGTGTCACGGTTGATTATTAACGATAAAAAGTTCAACTTTTGTTTTGATTCTTGCTAACAAATTAAAGACATGTAGTATTAACTATTAATTTTCTAACTTGCTTGGAGGGAAATTTACCTTTTTCTGGAAATTTTCAAAGAAATTTTAGTGTTTCTAGTCAAACGTTTAGTTAATTAGTTGAAGGCATATAGAACTATTTTTTAACTTCATAAATGTAAAGTATACAATCAGAAAGAAATGATCAAGAAGTTAGATTTAACCCACTTGTTGCAGTCGGTGTTGGGGTTCATGTACGGCATGCTAACACCACATTTTCCGGGAAGGTTTGGGGCGTTCTCAGGGTTCATGTAGCCAGGGAAGGTTTTATAAGCAGTATTGATGCAGCTGCACGCTATCTGGCGGTCCTTGGTTGTTTTTGTGTCGGTGATCAGTCCCTTAACGCCATTGCAGCATGGATCCGGCACAGGACCACCACTCCCCATGTAGTTTGAGCACGGCATGAAGTGGCCTAATACCTGAGTACAGGAGATAGCCGCTGTGTATGGCACGCATGTCACCATGAATGCCACCGTAAGACATAAAACCTTCATCATCATCATCCTCCCTGCCATTGATAAGATTTATTGTAAGAGCTTGTGTTTTTTTCTTGTTTATCTCGTTATGGTTTATGAAATGTTATGGACGGCACTATCTTATATATATTTACAGGGATGATAATGCTTGTGAATTCATGTGTATACATGAAGGAAACGTAAAGAGAATAAGGAGGGTTTAGGAGGTGTTTAGGCTATGACGGATCTGGATTTTTTTGAATGGAGGCATTATTAATAACTAAAGAGGTCAAGACGTCTTGGAAAACTAGCCAAAACATATGTGGATTTAAAAAGTTGGGTGAAACTTGTTTGATAGTTGATTAATCTGCCAAAAATTTAAACCAAACATTCCAATAAACTCTAAATTCGTATTCACAAGCTTATAATCAAGTTTTTTTTATGTTTTAAGGGAATATCTGTAAACTTGATACTTGAATCAGAACAAAACCACACACACAACTGGTACGTAAAAAAAGATGTGGGGCAAAAAATTTTCTCTAATTTCTGCTAAAAAAAACAAGATGAAAAACACCTACTAAATATAATTAAACTCCTATAGAATAGCAACTACTCCCACGTCTCAACTAAGCAATAAAATATGAACTAAATGGCCAACATGGCCTTTGATTCTGTCAACAAAAAATAACAAACATTAAAAATAAACCACGATTTATTCTGGATTATACTAACAATTTCCCTCTAATCCAGAATTAGACATGCTTCTTACACCCAACATGTTCCTCATCTCTATGAATTGAAGTCGAGGCAGTGGCTTTGTGAGAATGTCAGCTTTTTGTTCCTTACTACAGACATGTTTAACAACGATATCTCCACGTTCAGCACACTCTCTTATAAAATGGTACCTCAAGTCGATATGTCTACTCCTTCCGTGGAACACCGGATTTCGAATCAAATCGATAGTTGATTTATTATCCAAGTAGAGCATGATGGGACCAGCTTTCTTCCCGGTTATTTCGAAAAACAATCGACTAACCCAAATCCCTTGACATGTTGCAGTAGTTGCAGCCATGAACTCAGCTTCACATGAGGAGAGTGCCACACAGCGCTGTTTTTGGGAGCCCCAAGTAATCAGATTATTGTTGAAATAAAATGCCATTCCGCTTGTGCTCCGCCTATCTTCTACATCACGTGCATGATTGCTGTCGGAATAACCAATTATCACATCATCCTTTTGATCCTTTACATAGAACAGCCCAAAGTCTACCGTTCCTTTCACGTACCGTAGAATTCTCTTCACGGCCTGCATGTGCTTGAGTGTGGGTTTCTCCATGAAGCGACTCACCATCCTGACAGCATATGAAATGTCGGGTCGGGTGTGAGTTAGATACCTCAAGCCACCTATGATACTTCTGAATTGTGTAGGATCAACAGGCACTCCTCCCTCATCTTTTGTTAATTCCTTTTTATGCTCCATTGGAAATTGTGATGGATTACAATCCAACATCCTTGCCTTTGAGAGTACATTCTTGGCGTATGCTGTTTGCCTGAGACTTATCCCTTCTTCAGTTTGAGTCACTTCAATTCCCAAATAGTATGACAGCAATCCAAGATCACTCATTTCAAACTCCCTGCTCATTTCTTGTTTGAATTGTTTGACATCACTTTCACAATTCCCTGACACAATCAAGTCATCTACATAAACTCCGACCACCAAGATGTTACCTTTCTCCTTTCTCGTGTAAACCGCATGCTCCAACGCACACCTCACGAACTTTAATCCTTTTAGGCACTTGTCCAATCTTGAGTTCCAGGCTCTAGGGGCTTGTCGAAGCCCATAGAGTGCCTTAGACAACCTGTATACTTTCTCCGCATGACCAGATTTCACAAAGCCTTCCGGTTGTGTGACGTAAACTTCTTCTTCGAGTGTTCCATTTAGAAACGCTGACTTTACATCCAAGTGGTGTACCTTCCATCCACACGAGCTTGAAAGAGCTAATATGATCCGAATTGTTTCAAGTCGAGCTACCGGTGTAAAGACCTCATCGAAGTCAACCCCGGGTTTTTGTGCGTACCCCTTCGCAACTAACCTTGCCTTGTGCTTCAAAATATTTCCACTTGGATCCGTTTTTAGCTTATAAACCCATTTAAGTCCAATAGGTTTATGACCTGCAGGTAAATCAACAAGCCTCCAAGTTTGATTTTTCTCAATTAGCTTTCACCCATTCTTGATTTTTTGCAGCCATTAAATATGATGTGGGTTCTGAAGCATCTTGCAAAAATAATAACTCATCACATTCTTCATAAAGTTCTGTTAGATTTCGATACCTTTTGGGTGCACCTCCACCGGTTGAACTTGACCCGGTGCTAGTTGACCCCACTGATGTAAGAGGTGAACCATCTGGAAACGACACATCATTTTCAGTAGCTTGGTAAGGTTCACTTTGTGGCTGACTTTTAGGAGTTTGAGGGATTTCCTGGTCACTTAAAGACTCGAGATTGGTTGACTGATCACTTACTTCACCAACTTCACTTTCTGAATTGGAAGTCTCATGATCGATACCTTCAAGGGTGAAAGTAGCACCTGGACTTCCTTTGAATTTGATCACATCTTCCCATGACCATGCTTTATACTCTTCAAATTGAACATCCCTGCTCACTCTTATTCTTCCCGAAACCGGATCGAGAAGACGATAGGCTTTGCTACCTGTTTCTGTCCCAAGGTGAACCAACATTTCGCTTCTGCTATCGAGCTTTCTTTGATCACTTCGTAATACCTTTGAATGTGCAATGCAGCCAAATACCTTCAAGTGCCCCAGATTAGGCTTCTTACCAGACCATGCTTCATAGGGTGTTTTGTCTTCTAGGGCTTTTGTAGAGACCCGATTGAGTATGTAAACAACTTGACGTACCGCTTCTCCCCACAATATTTCAAGCACCTTCATATTCTTCGTCATGCTTCTCGCCATTTCAATTACCATTCGATTCCGCCTCTCCACAACACCATTCTGTTGTGGGGAATACGGTGCTGAAAAATTGCGTTTAAGACCGGTTTCATCACAATATACGGTAAACGCCTTCGAAAGGAACTCACCTCCTCGATCACATCGCAAGGTCTTCACCTTTTCACCTGTTTCATTCTCAACTAACAAACGAAATTTTTGAAAGAAACAGAGCGCCTCATCCTTTGTTTTTAATAGATAAATCCACATTACACGACTGAAATCATCAACTAGTAAGAGAAAATACCGATTTCCCGAGGCTGTGGGTGGTGAGATTGGTCCACACAGATCGGCATGAATAAGTTCCAATCTCGTTTTTGCTCTATAAGTTGTATGTTTTGGATAAGAGTTACGGGTCTGCTTTCCTTCCATGCAACTCTGACATAATTTGGAGGGTAGCTCAATTTTATCCAATCCATGCACCATAGCTTTGTCATGCATTTGCTTTATCATCTGAAAGTTTGCATGGCCTAAGCGTGAATGCCAAAGCCATGAAGAGTCTTCTTTTCCATTAACAGACAACTTGGCTCAAGTTGGTTCAACTCAATTTTATATAACCGATTAGGGGTGCGTTTCACCTTCATTAACAATCTTCCTTCTTTATCATGAATCCACAAATAAGATCCATGCATTAGAATTTTATCACCGTCTTCTGCAAGTTGCCCTAAGCTTATGATGTTATTACATAGGCTTGGAATTAGTACACATCCCGTAGCATCCGTTTCTCACCGTTTTTGTATACGAAGACGATTGAGCCCTTTCCTTTGATTCGAACCTTTGAATCATCCCCGAACCGAACGTACCCTCGAATGGAATGGTTCAGATCAGAAAACTTTTCTTTGTCACCCGTCATATGATTGCTAGCGCCATTGTCTAAGAACCAAACCTTTGTCGTGTTGATTTCTTCATTCGAACTCCTCAACTTTGGGGTCAGTTTTGTCTCATTCAAGAACACCTCTCCATTTGTTTCATGGATCGTGTTCGAGGCAGTAAACAATAGTGCTGGTTCATCATCTCCCTGTGTCAAGTGTGCTTCATGGCTCCTTTCTTTTCGTGGGTTCTTGCACTCGAATGCGTAGTGCCCATAACCTTGGCAATTGTAACATTGAATCTTAGACTTGTCACGATTACCCGACGATTCACGACCACCATCACGGTTCTGATTTGAACCACCACCACGAGGACCTCCACGGTTGCTGTTGTAACCACCTCTACCTCTTCCTCTTCCCCGGCCACGACTACTCGATTCACCCGACCGGTGATTTCTTTGTGAAGTCTTCTACTCTTCATCGCCCTTCTTTTTTGTCTTCTCCAACCATTCTTGATGAGTTAACAATAATCTCCCTTCTCCACTATCACCATGACCACGTACCCTCTCTTCATGAGCCTTTAACCTCCCTATGACCTCCTCAACGGTCATCCTATCAAGGTCTGCAAATTGTTCAATTGTTGACGCAATTTGCACGAACTTGATCGGAACAGCACGGAGTAATTTCTTCACAACATAGGTCTCTTCTAACGTCTCTCCTAAAGCACGGATGTTACTCACTATGTTGTTGATTTTCATGGCAAAATCGTCTATTACCTCCGACTCCTTCATGCTCATGGTTTCAAACTCAGCCTTCAAAGTTTGGACCTTCGCAGTCCTAACTCTATCTGCTCCCATAAACATAGTCTTTAGGGTTTCCCACGCCGCCTTTGTCGTCTGCTTCTCTGCCAGCGACAATAACAAATCTTCCGGAATCCCTTGATAAATGGCTGCTAGTGCCATTTTGTCCTTCTTCACTTCAACCACATCTCCCTGATTCTTGGATTCAATGGCATCCCAGACTCCCTGGGCAGACCTTCATTTTGATTGCCCAAGCAGCATAGTTGGTTCTCGATAACATGGGATAATGGAGAGTAACTTGGTTTTCCTTCTCGGTTTTGTTAGCCATTTGCGTGGATTTTGGTATAAACCTGGCTCTGATACCAAGTGTAAACTTGATACTTGAATCAGAACAAAACCACACACACAACTGGTACGTAAAAGAAGATGTGGGGCAAAAGTTTTTCTCTAATTTCTGCTAAAAAAAACAAGATGACAAACACCTACTAAATAAGAATTAAACTCCTATAGAATAGCAACTACTCCCACGTCTCAACTAAGCAATAAAATAGGAACTAAATGGCCAACATGGCCTTTGATTCTGTCAACAAAAAATAACATTAAAACATTAAAAATAAACCACGATTTATTCTGGATTATGCTAACAATATCAAGTGTAAACCTAAAGAGATATACAAAATCCCGAAAAGATGGCATTAGTTTCGGAACAAATATTATTTTTAATGATTGTACAGACATAAACTTGAGTAACTTATAAATTGCACATGAATAATGTTCAATATAATTCATACTTAATTCATAGTTCTAAGAAATTAATTTTAGCTTTTGGATCTATGACATTAATAGTTCGGATTGTATTTTAAAATTTTGGACGAAGTGGCATTTTCGTAATTCACTTGTGATGCTTTTACAAATCACATGTGGTTGTATACTGCAACTACTCATGGCTCACTGAAACCAACAGTCACCTTCTTTAAACCAGGAATTCTGCTTTTTGAAACCATCTCCTTTGTACCTGTCTCACTCATATGTCCAAGTCTTTGCTGGCTTAGAGTGGAACTACCTACATCTTCGTTAACACATGCGTTCACATCATCAATTGGTACTTCTACCATGTATAAAGTACCTCTTTTGTGACCACATGCAACAACCATGTATAAAGTACCTCTTTTGTTCACATTTTCTTGGTACAGGGAACATACCTCACATTTTTCAAAGTCCAATATTTTTTAGTCCAATCTATACCAAGGGAAGTTCTGAGAACAACATCTCCAATATCCGTAATGTCAAGTTTCTTGTCATCATCTAGTCGAACCTGACCAGAATATGACTTAAAATTTCACATCATTTCCTTGGATAATGGGTTGACATGGAAAGATGCACCCGAATCCATGATCCAGGATTCAACTGAGCACTTAGCACTACAGACTAAAGCCTCATTAGAGTCAACAGCCGCAATATTCACCTCTTTGTAAGTTTTAGGAGATGTACATTGGTTCTAATTGTTGAGATTGATAAGGTGCCAAGATAAGGAATCCTGAGCTATAATTGTTGGATTTTCATAGCAAGTCATATTTAGAAAGCATGAATTTTGAAAGTGAAAGAAATTGGTAAAATTGGAACAAGATGTACAAAATTGTATAGAAGAAAAAGTCACAACTTCCTCTAATTCTAAAGAGGTCCAAAAGTGTAAGTCTTCCAAAGAAAAAAAATTAAGGTGATTCCTATAACAGGTGAATCATAAAAGAGTGTTGTGCATAAGAACTACCTACTATGATGTTGATTATTCTACACTCAAATCCAACAAAGAGAAATTTATAAAGAGGTTCAAACTTCGTAGAAATTTTTGGAATGAAAGTAAAGAAAATGTTAAAAGAATGAGAGAACAACATCTTCCTTAAAACAAATGTATTAATGCTCCTCGTATCATTCCTCATAGTTAGCTGCTAGAATTAAAAAATCCCTTTTTACTTTTAGAGCACTTTAGTGTAACTAGTTTATTCCTTAATAGTATATTTCATAATTGCTTCCTGTCGAGACGATCCTCGTCTTACTTGATTTACTGCTATACGATCATATGTGTTTGCCCGTTAGTGTGTCATTCAAATATGGTTAGATTAGTGTTAAAATCTAACACTTATATTCATGTATCATCCCTCAACATTCATTCTCTATTTATGCTTAAGATCGAATGCTCCATCGAAGAAGATAATTTTTGTTTATTATGCTTAATTGTAAAATTGACACATAGGAGAAAATGTTAGACTATAAAGGTGTGTCCATTTATATTTTAGTTAAGTTTAATATTACTATTGATATTAGTGATAGTTCAGGGTAAGTTTAGTAAATACCTTGAGTATATATACATCTAATCAACTAAGATTTCACATTTAAGGTATTGTTTCATAGTTCTCGACTATTTCTTTATCATACATATATATACATAGTTCATCATTGTGTGATTGCTTACTATTGATACTTGATACAATTAGGATTCTCATGCTATTAAGGTATTTGGTAGGTACAAATAGTGTGGTTTCTCTATCATACATACATATACATATACATAGTTCATCATTATTGAATAGTAACATGATGGTTTTTTTATTTAACCTAACACACTTCGGATAAATTCACTGTTGGATGGTAACATGACCGTTATATATGAGAGTTTGTTGTCTCAAAGAGGTTATATAAAGAAAGGGTTGTCTAATTATAACATGAACAATGTTAAGTCTGTTAAATCTCCATTAGTTCAACACTTTAAGTTGTCACTTGCTACTTGTCCTACTTCAGAAGAGGATGTTTTTAAAATGAAGAAGATACCCTATGTTAATGTAGTGTGTAGTCTGATGTATTTGATGATGTGTACTAAGCCTGATTTATCTCATGATTTGGGAGTTGTTAGTAGGTATATTTTAATGTCGAATTTACACATTAGAATTTTGTTAAAAGGCTATTGAGGTATTTGGTAGCTACAAGTAATGTGGGATTGTTATAAAAGAAGCGCAATCAGTATGAAGCTGTAATTAATAGGTTTGTAGATGTTAATTTTGCAAAAGACCTTGATAAAGAGAGGTCTCTGACAGGTTACGTGTTCGAGGTGTTGTGATGTGTTGTAAGTTGAAATCATCATTACAACATGTTGTTGCCTTGTCAACCACAAAGTTTGGATACATAGCATTGGAAGAAGCCATAAAAGAAGCCATTTGGCTTAAAGGGTTAGTTGTAGAAATGGAAATTGATAGTTCAAATGTGCTGGTACAGTCAAAGTGCATACACTTGTCTAAAAATCAAGTGTATCATGAAAGAACTAAGGACATAAATGTGAGGCTACATTTTTGCAAGGAGATTATAGAAGCCGGAGAAGTGAAAGTGTTGAAGATTCACTCCCATAATAATCCTGCTCATATGTTGACAAAGCCTTTCCATTTCCAAAAATTTTCAAATGTGCAGAATATCTACATATTGTAGATAGTGATGAATATTGTCTAAATCAAGGTGGAGAATGTAAAGTTAATAAGTGATTAAGACAATATAATGTGGAGTTAATAACCGGTTAAGTGAGATATAAGTACACATGGTATAGTCTGTGCTTAATTCATTCATTCACATTCAGTAACAATTCCAACCGATCCTCTTTTAGGTGTGGTGTTAATTACTTTCTAATTTTGATATACTCTGAACTTGATTATTGATTTATTACTCAACAAAAGAGATAAAGGTGATTTGTATATCGTGAAAGATGATGGATATACCAACAAAGTTGTAGTAATACAAAATACAACCGTCCATGACATTATCAATTAAGATACATTAATCTTTATAATGTAAAAATCACCTCTAATTAGAATAGCGTAAATGCATTTGAAGAACAAAAATTATGTGTTGTGCCGGATTGTGCACCAACTACTCACCCAATTTTAGTTATTATATGGCATGACGTTGGTAAAGTAAGGGTCCGCTTGAATCGAGGAAATCATGGGTAGGCATGGGTTTATCTATTGTTTTATGAAATTGGTCGGATCATCTTATACCAAACCCTAATATCATTTATTTAATAGATATAATTTTTAGAGTGAGTCTTTGAATCGTACAGTGGGATTGGTGTTAGCATACGGCCAGGGCTGTGATCGTCCAATTGAGTTTTTGTAAAAGCAATGAAAGGCAAGTCACATAGATAAGATGTCGTGCATTATTTGTAAGTAAACTTTTACATTAAAAATTCGATACGATGGAACATAATTACTAGCAAGGTGCTAGCTAGAGATGAAAGTTATAATAGCGGGTTAGAGCTCCAATCTATCTAGTTTTTATTAAAACTTTACTTTGGTCGAAAGTCGATCTAAAGAAATAAAATCTATGGGTTTATTGTGACTTACAAACAAAGTAAAGGGGCTAAATGTAATTAGTTTGACTTTTAATTTGTAGATAACAACTTCTTGTTGTTGGGAACATACCGATCAATTTATTTTCTCAAGCAAGTAGGTGTAATTCTCTCTAATGGTTTATTATTCAATTTGAGAGTCTTTCATGGCAGATTCATAATTCGCTTTTCTTTGTTATCATTCTGTAATTTTCTTGTATTACGGTTGAATCGGTAAGAGATCAATTTGTTCATCTTCTACATAACAAATTGGTAGTAGAGCTCCATGGCTTTGTGATCTTGATTTGGCGGTGAGTAGTTTTTCCTTTGATTGAAGAAGACAAAGATCTGATCAGCTTCTTATTGATTCCAAGGACAGAACAGTCTCGTTGGTTTTTTATGTCAAGTAAGTATTCAATCATTTGTAAAATTGCAGATTAAAACCATGGCTCCTCCTATGATCATGATTGAGAATTTCACACGTAAAAATAACTTTAGTTTATGGCATATAAAGACGAGGGCGCTGCTGAAACGTGAGGGTATTTGGCTACCACTGACCGGAGAGAAGCAAGAGGGTATGGCACAAACAGAATTCGAACAACAGGATGAGAAAGCTCACTCAACGATCCTGTTATCGCTATCGGATGAAGTGTTGCATGAAGTTGCCCATGAAGAAAGGGTTGCGGGTTTATGGTTGAAACTCAAGTCCCTCTGCATGACGTAATCTCTAACAAATAAACTACTTCTCAAGCAACGTTTATTCTCATTAAGTATGAAGGAAAGCTCTACTCTAAAGATCATCTTGATGAAGTTAATTCAATCTTGACAGATCTCAAGAATCTAGAAGTAAAGGTGGAAGATGAAGATGCGATGCTTATTCTTTTAGTTTTTTACCACCGTCATACGAAAATTTCATCAATTCTTTTGTAGTGGAAGGGATACGATCACACTAGAAGAAGTAAGATCAAGCTTACATTCGTGTGAGTTAAGGCACAACGCATCGGGTAATGTTCTTGAAAACCAACCGGTGGGGTTGAGTATGTCAAAGGGTGATAATCGGAATACGGATTGTTATGAAAAAGGAAAAGGAAAACAAAGGAGAGGGAGGTCAAGATCACGAGGGAGGAAGCCAAATTCTCGTGACATTTGTCATAAATGTGGACAGATGGGTCATTGGAAGAAAGAATGTCCCAGGAATAAAGATAACGAGTCTAGTGCAAACATAGCCCAAGAACCTGAAATTCCGAGTCCGATTTGGTACTGATGGTAACCGATGGTTGTCTTGGAAGATCTTAGGTATGGATTTTAGATTCGAGTTGTTCGTTTCATATGTGTCCATACAAAGATTGGTTTTCAACATATCAAGAGGTGGAAGTGAGAAGTGTTTTGATAGGGAATGACTCTTCTTGTAAGGTAGTCGGTATTGGAACAATCAAGATTCGTATGCATGATAGGATTGTGAGGACACTTTCGGATGTAATACATGTTCCGGAACTTAAAAAGAATTTGATATCGTTGAGTATGTTGGATTCTAAAGGGTTCAAGTACACGGGTTTGGATGGTATTCTTAAAGTCACTAAAAGTGCTTTAGTAGTTATGAAAGGGGTAAAGGAATCCACATTGTATGTTCTAAAGGATGAAACCGTGTTGGGTATGGCAGCGGTTTCACAAATGGAGGAAAAAGACTTGGAGATAACACAATTGTGGCATATGAGGTTAAGCCACGTTGGTGAACGAGGAATGGTTTTGTAAAGCAATCGTGGAAATTTGGGAGGTCACAAGGTGGCAAAGTTGGAGTTTTGTGAACATTGTGTTTTTGGATAACAACATCGTGTGCGTAGAACATTTTAGGGCAGAGACGATCAACATGGCATGTTTTCTAATAAATCTCTCACTGGCCACCGCTATTGATTGCAAAACGCCGATGGAATTTTGGTCCATCTAGCCCGCAGATTATTGGGTGTTAAAGGTGTTTGGATATCCGGCATATTATCATGTAAGTGATGGTAAGCTAGAGCCAAGAAAGGTGTGTTCATGGGTTATGGAGATGGTGTTAAGGGTTATCGAATTTGGTCACCTTCCTAAAAGAACATAGCCTTGAGTGGAGATGTTACATTTGACGAAAAATCGATGGTTCTCTAGACGGATCATTCACTACGTCCAAGAAGGTGTAGGATATTAGTGATGAGGAAGCAACCGATGAAGAAGAATTTGATCAATACATAAAGGATGATATTAATTTGGATGACATACTTGTTAAAGTGGATGGTGTTAATTTGCATGACACTCACGTGAATTCTAATATGGGAATTCCTTCATGCAATATAAATAATTCAAGTAACGGAGTTGAAAGTCAAAATTCCAATGTGAATGGTGGGGCTGGTTCTTAAGGTGGAGCTAACAATTATTTGGAATTTTCGTTGGCTCTTGGTGAGTAAAGGAGGCAAGTGAAACCGCCTAGTCGTTACAATTTTGAATATATGGCGGCTTATTCCTTAGAAGTAGTGGAAGACATGGATAATTCTAGTGAGCCAGCTACTTATCACGAAGCTATTATCTCAAGAGAGGCGGGTTTGTCGATTGGTGCAATGACCGAAGAAATTGAATCATTACACAAGAACAAAACGTGGGAACTTGTTAAGTTGCCTAAAGGAAGATGTGTGGTAGTGTGTAAATGGATTTTTAAACGGAATTTTGGATTACCTAGTTCCGAAGAGGTTAGATATAAAGTTCATCTTGTAGCTAAGGTATATAGCCAAAGAGAAGGAGTCGATTACAATGAGATTTTTTCTTTGGTTGTAAGTCATAAATCGATTTGGGTTTTATTGTCTTCAGTTGCTCACCATGATTTGGAGTTGGAGGAACTAGATGTGAAGACGACATTTCTTCATAGGGAGTTTGATGAGGAGATTTTTATGTCGCAGCCGGAAGGATTTGTAGTTGAAAAGAAAGAAAATTTCGTGTGTTGATTGCATAAGTCCTTGTATAGATTAAAGAAATCTCCAAGACAATGGTATAAACGGTTCGATAATTTTATCGTGAAACATGGATTTGTGAGAAGTCTGTATGATTGTTGTGTTTATCATCGGAAATTATCGGATGGCTTGATTATGTAACATCCGAAAACCCGACCTAGTTGTGGGCGGGTCAATGGTAAGTAAGAATGTGTTTTTATATGAGTAATTATGTGAATAAGTGAATAAGTGTTCTTGTTTGAATTGGATAAAAGTGGATTAGTACGAGGATTAGATAATACCTCGATGCACGTTAATTAATTTGAAGAATTAATTATTTGTGATTAACTAGTAAAGTTAATGTTAATTTGTAATTTAATTAAATTAATTATAAATTGATTAGAAATTTATATGTGGGTAAGTATACCGGAAGATATTATGTGGATGAAGTATGTATGCTTGGATATATGTTTATGTGTGTATGTGTAAAAGAGCTCACATGGATATATGTGTATGCTTAAAATGAGTGCCACCTCATGGTGATTAAATCCTTAAATTAATTTCTTATGTATATGTGTGTTGTGTATGTGTGTATATGGATATACTTGAAGCACCTCCTCATTTTGTATGTGTAAAAAAGTAAGTGTGTGTGCATGTGGGTTTTGAAGAAACAAGAAGTAAATCAAGAACAAAGCTAGAACTTGAAATTTTGGAAGTTGGATTTGTTGTGTTTTATTGCAAAGAAAAGGTTAGATAATATTTCTAGTATGGTTTATGTTAATCCTTGATTTATATGTTTGTTGGTATGTTGGTAGAATATGTGAACACCATTAATGGAGATATGAAGCTTTTAAAGAAAACTTAGCAAGTGGTTTTGTTGAATAGGGTGCTTTAATTGGTTTTGGTATAATCATGATGTTTGTTTAAGTGTAATATGAGGTTTGTTTGTAATTTGGAAGAGTTTTCTTGATGATTTGAAGATTTCCAGATTTATGGTTGTGTTTTGAGAAGTTGGTTTGAAGTTAGAAGAAGAACATGGAAGAAGAAGATGAATTTTGTGGGGTGTTGAAAGGGGTCCGACTTTTGGCCCCGGGCTTGTGAAAGTCGCCCGACTTTAGGCCCCGGGTAGTCATCCGACTTTTAGGCCCCGGATGACTACCGACTTTTAGGCCCCGGGTAGTCATCTGACTTTAGGCCCCAGGTCATCTGACCTTAGGCCCCGGGCAAGCTGAATAGGGTCCGAATTAGACCCCATGCGACCTGAACCGGCCCGACTTTTTATGTTTGTTTCATATGAGAAGTTGAGCATGTTGATTATGATTTTGTTGGATATAAATATATGTGAATATATATTTATGAATTGGAGACTGATTTCAGTATGTTATGTTCTCAGAAACTGCGAAGACTCAGTGACATTAGACAACTGAGCAAATGCAATTACGAATAGAGATGAGTGGACGTTTAACTCACGACTGGTGTTAGTTGTAACTGGTTTTGTTTATAACTGTTTGTGGATTGACGCAGGGATAGACTTATTGTCTCATAATTGATTAACCGGTTGTTTGTTAATTGATTGTTACGTCAGTGATATGTATACATGCTATTGGGGGGTCAGCTCGGCAAGGCTAAGGGCTGGGTTGGTTTGCTATCGGCTAATCAGTATTTAGATCTTTTGATGCATTTGTTGCAACTTAAGAGTAATACTGTGTGAGAATAGCAAATAAACTAACGGTAAACCGTTGTTGTGGCCGGCATTGGTTGAAGGATCTGCAGATCTGCCGTTCTTTCCGGGACACGATTATGTGATTGATTGGTATTTTGCGGGCACGATTATTTGTTTATCTGGTATCTTGCGGTTGTGATTGATGCTTAGTTGTTGTAGTTTTACTTTCATTCACTTAGCTTTGTGTTAATCTCCCACCTCTCACTCCTTTTCAGGTTTTTGGTGAGTTCTGCGGTTCGGTTGTGAGGGGATATAACTTGGGGAATAATTGGTGGGCACTTTGATTTAAATTGTGACGAGCCGTAGTTTTGTAATAATTGTATTTTGACTTAACTGATGACACGGAAAACTGTTTGTTTATCTTCGGTTGTAAATATTTTTAGTTATGGTATCGCTTCCGCATTATTTTAAAAGGAAAAATTTTGGTTGAAAATACGGTGTTACAATGATCTATTTACTAGTATATGTCGATGATATGTTACGCGGTGAAAGATGTTTTGGAGATAAGAAGGTTAAAGAAACTTCTTATTACCAAGTTTGAAATGAAAGACTTGGGTCCGGCTCAAAAGGGTTATATTGAGAAGGTTATTTCGCGGTTTGGTATGTTATCGGGAAAATAGGTGAATACACCTTCGGTAGCAAGCTTTAGAGTTTTTATGGAATGTTCTCCGAAGTCGCAAGAGGATGTGAAGTACATGACTAAAGTTCCATACTCAAGCGCCGTAGGTAGTCTTATGTACATGATGGTGTGTACAAGAATGGATATAGCATACTCGGTTAGTGTTGTGTCTCGTTACTTGGCAAATCCGGAAAAAGATCATTAGGTGTTAATTAAAAGAATATTCCGGTATTTGAAGGGTACGTCCAATGTGGGTCTTATATATGGAGGTGTTCGAGATTGTCTAGTAGTCGGCTACGCTGAATCAGATTATGCCACGGATTTAGACTTGCGAATGTCCTTAACCGGGTACGTGTTTACTCCTGGAAATGTTGTGACAAGTTGGAAAGCAACTCTTCAACCGTTAGTTGCTTTATCAACTACCAAAGCCGAGTATATGGCTTTGACGAAAGCAGCCAAAGAAGCTTTGGTTTAAAGGATTGGTTGGAGATCTTGGTGTTCAACAAGGTCAAGCGTTCATATATTATGACAGCATGAGTGCTATTTGCTTGGCAAAAGACCAAGTGTTTTATAGTGGTATTAAGCATATTGACGTACGGTATTATTTTATTCGATCCGAGACAAGAGTAAAAGTGAATAAAATTGGTACGCAAGACAACCCGACGGACGTGCTACGAAATCTGTTCAAGAAAGTAAGTTCCGGCATTGTTTGAATATTCTCAACATTGATAGTTGGAAGTATGAGTTCACTTAGTTCTAAGTAAAGGTGGAGATTTGTAGATTTATTGTGACTTATAAACAAAGTAAAGAGGGTCAAATGTAATTAGTTTGACTTTTAATTTGTAGATAACAACGAATTCATTTTCTCAAGAAAATAGGTGTAATTCTTTCTCATGGTTTATTATTCAATTTGAGTCTTTCATGGTAGATTCATAATTCGGTTTTCTTTGTTATCATTCTATAATTTTCTTGTATTACGATTGAATCGGTAGGAGATCAATTTATTCATCTTCTACATAACAAAATTAGTTTTACGTCATTTCCAAGAATATAACATATTTTTTTTATTCCAAGACTATTTTTCCATCACCATGTAAAGAACTTTATAAGTACTGGTTTTCTAAAACCGATCTCTATGTGTATGTCTGTATATATTCCTACTTCTATAAAGGTGTCATATTATATAGATGAGGATGCGAAATATCAAAAGTACGTACAAGCAAGCTAAATGTAATGAAAAGCCAAATGGAACCATATATATATATGCCAAACAAAAGATTAGATGAACAAACATCTTTACTACGCGTATACCAATTTAGGAAAATTGATGTCACAAAATTCACATCTATTTGATCACGTACGTATTAATTAGGCTAAATACCTGAAATACGAGTCCCGTAAATAAATTGCTCTCATTATTCTCTATTAGCTGACATTCTTAATTGAAAACTAAGATTATACTTGCACAATGCAGCGACGACAATTATATTTTGCTCGACAACTTTAATTTTCGTTTTTTAAAACATCGGTGGTTTCTAATATTTTTTTAATTATAATCGGTTATTAAAACTGCATATGGATGGTAACATTAACAACAATGTTAGCCTTTATAACTCTTAAGTTATTTTAATTATATTAACCATTTAAAAAATACATAAATGTTTAATAAGTTTAGGTTATATATAATTTAGAATTAATAGTTATAGTTATACGTAATTTCTAATAGTTAAGTTAAAATCTTTATTCTATGTGAGAATATTGAATATAAAAGGTTTAATTATTAAGTTAATTTATATTGACTTGATTTTTATAAATATTTTTTATTATGGAGGGTTTTGTAATTAAGATAGTATATAAAAGATTCTTATTAACTCTACGTAATATTTGGAGGTTTGGTTATTTAGTGTGAGTTTTAGTTGAATTTAAAAAAATATTAATTTAGTTTTTATTTCATAAATATTATGTTTTTATAATAAAAATAATAAATAAAATAATGCTAACATGATAGTTAGTGATGTTAGTAATATATGTTATTACTATAAATATTTAGTAATGAATTAATCTTACTAACATTATAATTATAGATTAGTGATGACTAGGGATGTCAATTTTCACATAATTCAAATCATCCATTCGATCTAAAATGATGGATATGGCGAAATTAAATAGATTAATATTAGATATGGAGTGGATTTATTAGATCGGATATGGATAACGATTTTTCATCCATAGATGAATCCATTAACCTGAATTAAATATGATATAATTATAATTTTATATAATTTTGTATATTTATTTTAATTTTAAAACTTATATATAAATATATTAATAAAGATATATATAATTATATAGGTTAAATTCACACTCTCTTCTATAATATTTTTGTATAGTTGTATCAATTATATACATGTAAGTGTCTGAAAGAAACTATGATTCCTATCTTTTTTTAGAAGAAAATATGTATTTATATCAATAAAGATAATAAATTATATATAAAAATATGGTATTTTCTTATGGGCAAAAGTTCTTTTGACATCCAATCAATATCCATTTACCTGTTTAATCTTATGGATATAGATACGGACGGACAAAATTATTTTAAATGGATATGGATGATGAAAAGTTAAATTGATATGAATGTAATATGGCATCACCCGGTCCATATCCAATCCATTGCCATCCCTAGTGATGAATCTGGTTATTTACTAATTCAACCCATTGTAACTAATTGATGCATTAATATATATATATGGAACGGTCCATACGAGAATTGTTTTTCGTACGAGAACTGCGAGAATGAAATAGATACCCGATCAACTCGTGAGTCGTGACCCGAAAACCCGAAAATAAGGGTACATGTTAAGTCACGGGGCGTGTTTGGTTTTCTACCTTTACTACATGTAGTACCCACCCCTACGGTATATATTTAGTTTATAGAGAAAAATATATTTATTAATATTTCATAATAAAAATTTAGTAATCATAATTATATACCGTGTTTTCTTCGTTTACCGTCACTATTTGTTATCCCCTTTCTTTGAAAACCTTGATTGTGCTATTGTGTTACCACATCGGCGATCGACGACTCTAATAAGGCGGCACACTAACTTATCGACAATTGACGACTCAAATCCTCCATACTCTTAGTTTTATTTTCTAGTAATTTTTTCTGTTAATTGTCTTAGTTTGTCACAAACTAACTTCATTTTCCAGTTCTTTTATTTTAGATCAAAAAACACGTCAAAATTTACGTAATCATGAACCAAACTGTGGGTACGAGCACCTTTTTTGTTCGGTTTGGTGCCGGTACCTGCCCCACACGGCTCGGTTTTGGGGCAGTTGGGTTCCCGCCTCTAATATGAGGTTCTCAAATTTCTCACTACTCGTCCTATGAACAATCCTAATTTTAACTATTTTTTTAATAAATGTTTAACTATTGTTTTTATTCCAAGGGTCTAAGCCCCTGGCATTATTTTCCAGCCAAAATCCAACTATCCATATGCGACATCTTCTTCATTTTTATATTCACGTTTTGGCATTGAAGAAGAAACAAGAACGATTTTGGTATTGTTATCTGCCAAAATTTAGTCTTATCTTAACACAAAACAAAGCAAAGGTATTCTATGTTTGTGATTTGAATTAAGCATGTAATTAAAATCGAGTTCCTGGATTATCTCACATGCATCTAAATTCGTGATACCTTAAACATAGAGTCAAATTACAAATTTCTAAAAGTGTTGTAAACACTATCCAAGAAATTATTCAAGATTCTTATTATTCTTATCCCTGATTAGATTCACATATCGTTTTTACGAAATCATATAAATCAGACAACGTTGATGTTGAATTGACCGACACCTACAAAGTTTTAGAGTTTATAGATTACGTTCGCAGTAAGTCATATATCATATATGAAAGGGTTACCTTGTATGTGGTTCAACCGGTAGGAAGTAGTGCAAGTGGCTCGGGTACATAAAGTAGCCAACATTGTAGTGACGGTTTAACAATCAGAAAATGCTTAACACTAGAACTATTAACCATATAATCAATAAAAAATCAATACCGTAGCCAACAAAAAGTGATATGAACCTGAAAAAGGTTAAAAAGGGTTGATACTATCTAGACACGGAAAAAAAGTGACATGAATTCGACAAACCCTATAATCACCCGACAAAGGTAAAATATGAAAAGTTTATTAAATGAGACCGGGTGACATCTTTATTGAAAACTTAAAATCGTACTACATTTTTTACTCTCATTCTCATCTATCAATGTGAATAGCGCTGACGAGGTCTCGACGTAGTACTATCTCCCTCTTGTAACTCATCTCTCGGTCTCGTTGCCGTCTTCCGTACTATCTCGTGTGGATTGTTCGACCATGGAAGAATTTCATAGTGATTTATTGAGATAGTACGGTACTTTAAAACTATGAGTAAAATTTACATTTTCCTTCATGCATGGCTTATTGTCTTTTCTTTGATTAACTACATATTCAAAAACCGGAAAAAAATATTCGGCGAACACATTTGGCCAAAAGGGGTTAACACGAAACACGACATGAACCTGAGAACAAAAATATATGGGTCGACACAAAACATGGACGGTCGAACCCAACACGAATTGTCAACCATACTTGAAAGTATAACTATTGATGAAATTGGCGAATTAGAATAACACGAATCAGAAATTAGAGAAATCAAAATTTTCGAAATTTGTTTAGTCAAAGTAATTACAAGTAAAAGATTCTTAGATAGAACAAGAAAGTTTACTATATAGTCGTATCATTAAGTGATAAAGATTCTATGCTACAATGAAACAATCGAAAGGTAAAAATCATTGAGTACGTAGTACAGAATTTTTAGGTAAAATTAAGAACTCGATAATCATATTATCTTAATTACAGTGTTGATCAACTTTACAAAGACTTCTTATGATGCTTCTACTTGCGGGCAAAATCAGATTTATTCAAGCTATACAAACGTCGAGAAGTATGAATCCTCCGGCAGTGTTGTTAATGATACGTCTACAATTTCGTTCCAAAATACGACTTTCTTCAATGTCTTTACGTTTAATTTAAAATAAATAAATTTATGTGTCTAAATTTATTTACATCGTTGTTTACCATGGATAGAAAAACTTCGAGAGCTAAGATTAATTAGGGTTGAGGGTTAGGGCTTAAGTAATGATAGAATAGTTAAGTGAGTTGCTTATTACACGTGCATGCGCATGCGCACACGCTTACATAATTGTCTTCTTGAATAGATACAAGTCATTTTTTCCTTTTTCATTTTCCCTCTAACATTATTATTTTTATTATTATTTTCCTTTTTTCTCAAATGTTTATATCAACTTATTTCTAATTGTATAAAAATTATAATAATATTAATTAGTATTAGAATACTTAGCATTGGGACCTCGTGTGTTGTCTTTCTCTTGCCAGATGTCTTTCATAAAGCAGTCTCTCTACTTCGAGTAGAGGTATGCCTATGTACATCTTAACTTCCTCAAATCTCGATCCGGCTGGATCGGGAACTATAGTTATTGTTGTTGTTGTTTACATAAGTAATCACTATCTAACGTCATTGTTGTATAACAAGTATAACGTGGTTTTACTATTAATCATGTCGACACGGAAGACACAAGGTTGGGTTCTGGTCAACTTAGACAACTCAAAAGTAACCCGTATGATCTCTTTAAAGGTAAAACCATAAAATTCTAGAATTTTCTTTAAAACTTAAATTTTAAATTTTAAAATGACAATTGTGAATTGAGTTGAGGGAGCGACATATGTGCGCAATGAGACTCGTTAAACAAAAGTGAAAAAACTTAAAAAGTTAAAACTTAAATATAGGGTGAAATACGGTTTAATCATCAAAATTCTACTTACTTTTCGGTTTAACTATTAAAGTTTTTTTTAGTGGCTTAACCGTAAAATTTAATTGTTACTTAAGCCCTTTACACCTATTATTGTAGGTTAAATGTAATCAAACACCCACATGTTAAATAACCAAACACCCAAAATCTTTACTATTGCAAGCTAGTTAACCCTCCCAAACACACCCCCTTCACTTTCACCTCTCTCCAATCCCTCTATCTTCCGTTCTCTCTCTCTCTCTCTCCCCCTCTCTCTCTCTCTCATGGTGCAAGTGAAGAATGGCGGTGATGATAGTGAAGCAGGTGAAGAACAATGGGGAGGATGATGAAAAAAGTAAAGAGCGACGGCGAGGGTTTTCAGGCGATGTGTGTGTGTTTTCTGATGAAGATAATTTCGATGATAGAGGTGAGGTTAATTTTTAGATGAGGGATTTCTCCTCCTCCACCACCACCACCACCAAAAAAACCATCGCACCAAATCTACCACCGCCACCACCTAAACACCAGCGCCACCAAATCTGTCACGACCACCACCATAAAAACCACCGTACCAAATCTGCCAACGCCGCCACCATAACCATCACTGCCACCAAATCGATTAATCTTATGATTTCTTTTTTAGTCGATTTATGTTCCGTGCTCATCGATTTATGTTTTAATTTATGCTTCGGTCGAGTTTTTGGTATGAACATGTAGGTTTCTTGAAATCGTGATTTGGGTGAAGGGTTTCAAATTGCATGTGTACAAAATATTTACTTCAGTTGATTTATGTTCCTTGAAGTCATGATTTACGTTCTGATTTCTACTTTAGTTGTTTTTAAGAAAAATAAAAAACAAAAGAAATATATTATTTAACCTGTTAAACAACTTAAAGGTAAACAAAAGGGTAAAAGCAAAAACCAAACAAAACTTAACGATTAAAATGATCATCAAACAAAACTTTATGGTTAAATCATTCAAAAAAACTTTAATGATTAAACCCAAATTCAAGTAAACCTTTGATGATTAAACCATATTTGACCCTAAAATAAAAGAAAAAAGATTTGAAGTTAAAACATATTATAAAACTTTATCTCAAATCTCAATCTCACACTCTCCGTTTTATTGTCGTCGATCGTGTACTTGTTGAATTTACCTGTACTTAGTAGAAGTGTAATATATTATATTGTTTATTATATTCATTTAAATAAACATGAATAAAAAATATAATCGAAATGCGAATCAATTTGAAATGAACACTAAACTCAAAGTTTGAACAGTTTCAAAACGAGTGTTGAATTTTGAATAAAAAATAAAATTATATTCGCAACTTATGTGGAAACAAATAGGGAATTCGAAAAACTAAAAACACAATTGGCAAATATAGCTTGACACAAACTTGACTTGAACAAATTAATGCAACTCAATTCTGACACATAAATAAATGAATCAACATGAAATTGATATGAACATAAACAACACCACCCAATAATATAAAATCTATTCATTTTATTATTAAAATGTCCCCCTTTTTAACCTGTCACTATAACTAGGCATCTAAAGAAATCAAGATATTTACCCCGCTAGCTTCTAGTGATTAAAGCATTGATAACATGAACAATATATACATATATATATATACAGTCAAATACAATAAGCCCAAGAGAAAGTATATATATGGATATTTAAATCTATAGTGTGTAGTTTTGAATATTTCACCCCTAAGTAATGTCACTAATTCCTTCAATTTTCCAGCATTCAGCATAAGTATCACTGTACCCTACAAAAACCAACACACACTTGGCATAAATATTATATCTTTTGATCAAACCATCAATCTTAAAGAAGAAGAAACATCTCTAGGCAAAAGGCCTATTGATACATAAATATTATATCTAATGTGTCACATGTAGTACTAAGTTTCAACTTCTAGGAAATCCCTTAGAAATTTACCTTTTTCTAGAAATTTTCTAAGAAATTTAGTGTTTTAGTCAAACGTTTAGTTAGTTACTTTAAGGTGTATACAACTATTTTTTAACTTCATAAATGTAAAGTATAAAATTAAAAAGAAATGATCAATAAGTTAGATTTGACCCACTTGTTGCAGTCGGTGTTGGGGTTCATGTACGGAATGCTAACACCACATTTTCCGGGAAGGCTTACGGCGTTTTCAGGCTTCATGAAGCCGGGGAAAGATTTAAAAGCACCATTGATGCAGCCACAGGCTAACTGGCGGTCGATAGTTGTTTTTGTTTCGGCTATGAGTCCCTTAACGCCATTGCAGCATGGATCCGGCACAGGACCACCTCTCTCCAGGTGGTAAGAGCACGGCATGAAGTGGCCTAATACCTGGCTACAGGGGATAGCCGCCGTATATGGCATGCACGCCACTGTGAAAGCCACCGTAAGACATAAAACCTTCATCATCATCATCCTCCCTGCCATTGATAAGATTTATTGTAAGAACTTGTGTTTTTTTTCTTGTTTATCTCGTTATGGTTTATGAAATGTTATGGACGGCACTATCTTATATATATATAAAGGGATGATAATGCATGTGAATTCATGTGTATACGTGCAGGAAACGTAAAGATAATAAGGAGGGTTTAGGAGGTGTTTAAAACTAAAAACGATATAGAAAATTCCAAAAAGATGACATTAGGTTTGGAACAAATATTTATTTTCAATTATCGTAGACATATACTTGAATAATTCATTAAATTGCCACCATAAAACTGTTTAATCATTTGATATGTTTTGTACAAACATCTATATCATTCTAGCATTTTAAGGAATTGTTTGTTTTAGCTTATTAAGAGCTTAATTATTTCCAAGGTTATTTTTGATAAACTTGTTTTTCTAGTTTATTTATTTGACTTATGAGCTTATTTATACTTAAAATAAAAAAAAATCAGACTTGTAAAAAAACAACAGAAAAAATTGAGCTTATAAAAAATAAGCTCTAAATAAGGTATAACAAACACTAAGCAAGTAGGAGTGACAAGTATCGAAACGACATGTAAATAAATGGGTTTGGGTTAGTCACAAACGGATGCGGGTCATTTTCGGGTTCATCTGTCAACCTGTATAAATTAACGGGTCGTGCTCGGGTTAGGTAACGCGTTGGCCCGCCAACCTAATAAGAAATAATACATTTCTAATTACCTCTTTATTTTTTATACTTTTCTATTTACCTCTTTATTCATGTTTCCTTATTTGCTATTAGGTTTTTCTCTTAATTCTTAATTCCCGTAAACCTAATTAAAAATAAATACATTGTTTCCCTTTTGATCCTTCCTCGTTTTGAGACTGTCATGAATAGACACTATTAAATAAACAATGTCTCATCACTTGTAGCTAATTAAATAGCTTTGTAGGGTTGAACTTTATTTGTTATTTTGCATCTAGATGTGTATTTTCACAAACAATAGACAAAATTAGTATTACTAGACCCACTAACCAATCAACCCGTTTATGATCCGTTAACCAGTGTCAGACCTTGACACGAATAATTATTCCGGACGTCGTTACGACCTGCCAACCTTCGACCCGTGAGCCGAACACGACACGATTGCCTCCTCTATAAGAAAAAGTCCGTAAAATTATTAAACAAGAGTGATGCAGAGGGGCAATTTCACACAATAACAAGTTAATACATAATAATCACTAAATAACATAACCCGCAACAATAAGATATATAATAGCATAAGCAATAGTCAATAACATGCTACATCAAAGATTTAAAGATACCCTAACCTGGACTGTTGAAGACCTGGAATCGATCCTAGAAGGAACCGACTTCCTTCGTGCTTCGAGAGAAACTAGGTTTAAGCATGAATAACTAGTCTTGAACACTCAATTCTCTAGGGTAGTCTTCAAAATCGAAGTTAGAAGCTTATGCGAGGCTGAGGGGTTTCAACGTTTCGTATGCGTCAGAAGCAAGGGCAGTCTCTCAAACTCTTCGATTCTCGATCTGTGTAGCCTCCAACAAAAGCGCCAACTCATGAAGCATGCAGGGTTTAGAGGTTATGAATTGTGATACAAATATAAAAACGTGGGGACGCATGGGTCCTTGACTGCAATTGCCAGGGGCTTACATGAAAATCAAAAAGTGGGGCCTGTGAGGCTGTGACCCCATCTCTTCCAAGTGAATCCGCCACTGCAGTGGACAGTGAGATTGTATGCATGTATATCAAATTATCAATATTATAACTTAGAGGTGTTCACTGATCGGATAAAATCGAATTACCGAACCGAAAATTTTGGATCGGACTATTTGGTTCGGATATTTCGGATATTTCGGATTTTTGGATCGGATTGGATCAAAACCGAATAATTACTATGGATTCCGGTTTGGTTTTGAATACTATAATTTAAACCGAATAAACCAAATAAACCGAATAAGAATATATATATATATATATATATATATGTATGTATGGGGATGAGATCAAATAAAAAGAAAATTAAAGTAAAAAGTGTAAAAGGGATGATTATTTGATCATTTTTCGGTATATATATCAACTGATAATCGTTAGTTCATTATCTTTATTGATTAAAACTAGTTCTTCGTCAATTTCTTTTTGATTTCAAATACAGATTTTGAAAACAAAATTTTGAAATAATTTGTTGATGAACAAAATACTTTCATTTAAAAAGTGATGAATATGTTGGATTCATCAAAAAGAAATTGATGAAGAACTAGTTTTAATCAATAAAGATGATGAACTAACGATTATCAGTTGATATATATACCGAAAATGATCAAATAATCATCCCTTTTACCCTTTTTACTTTAATTTTCTTTTTACTTGATCTCTACCCTATATGTATGTATGTATATATATATATGTATGTATAACACTAGTGGAACAAAATAATCTATATGTATTATGTCTATCTTTATTTACAACTTATTATTTTTAATTATATATTTATAAAGCCACTAGTCACACTAGTTATTGTAACTTGGAGAACTATATTTTAATCTTAATAGTATATGTATGGAATCTAGTTTTTGAAATATCACGACTCTTTAAGTATGTATTTATGTGAGAATGAAAACCGAACTTTAAAAACCGATCCAACCGAATTGTAATTTGGATGGTTTGGTTCGGATCTTAAAATAGTTTGAATGGATCGGATCTCACTTTTAAAAACCGAAATCCAATTGGATTTACTTAATCTAATCCGATCCATCCGAACGTACACCCCTAAATTTATAAGTAGTAAAGACATTTAAAAGTTAAAACTTAGGACGACCCTAAGATGGGCCAATCTCCAAAATGGCTTTACATTCTTATTTCTTAATGTAATGCAACATGTTAAAACATCGACTTATCTCGGCTCGTGAGATCGAGATAACTTTTTAAGACTACCTGGGCCTTCTAACGGGCCATTTGTTAACGGCCCAAAAAAGATCGAATTATGTGGGCTAGCGTGATCGAGGTCACTGCTTAAAACTAGTTGGGCCTTCTAACGGGCCATTTGAATTCTTCAATTTTTCAATTGCTTACCGTCCAAATCTTTTATTGACATGTCGACTTTCTCAAATTAGGTGACATTAGTTTTTATAACAATGTCGAAACATCCAATATCGACGTCGACATTGGTGGTCGGATATGAGTTTGATTTAGATGTGTGCGTTTGTTGAGGACACCAAGTGTTTACTCACAAAATACTAAAATAATATATGTCGTTTGTAAATAATATCTTTTTTGTTGGATCAAGTTGTAGATACAAACAATTTATCAACGGATTAATTTATAGTGTGTGTTTCTAACTTTTGTCGGTGTTGATAACTTTTCTAGTAGTGAGATAGATACGAGAATAGAAAGAATACCAAGCAAAAAGATTTTATAAAAACTTTTCATATATGAAATGTTCAATATAGTCCTAATGGACTAATTTTAGCCTTTGGATCAATGACATCAATGGTTCAGATTAAATTTTAAAAATTTGGACTGAGTGATATTTTTGTAATTTTTCGTAATTCACGTGTAATGTTTTTACAAATCACATGTGATTATATACTAAATCACCTGTGATTGAATATTAAAATCTTAAGACTAATTTTTAAATATACTTTATTGAACACAACTCATAAATAGATAAGTAAAATTTGAATATGTTAATTATAAGGCTCATTGGAATAATGGGTTATCAACGTCATGTTTTTGGTTCATCCCCAAAAATTTTTAGAACAACATATAAAATGTATCTAGAATGTCACGAATAACATGTTAAAATATGCATTGATGGGTCTCGTTGTATATCATCCTACTTTATATTTCTACTTATCCTTCTAGTTACAAGATTAATACAAATATCAAAATCAAGAGAGAATATAAAGACAAAGAATTAATGAATTACATATGTTATTATCTAGTAAGTAGAAGGATGACATAAAAAGATTTAGTAGAAATAAGTATAATTTTCCACCTTGAAATCCTACACTACTTAAAAGTTAAAACAAAGTTGATAGAACTAATTTATTCAGACTTGTATACCATAGCTTAGTATTCATCATTACTATCTTCTACATCTTAAACATATTGTTCACTTCATAATTCATTGAAATAGACATGATTAAAAAAATGGGCAAACAATGTATGGAATTAGGAGAAATAGTGGAAATGAGTGGTAAGCCATTTTTAACTAAGCTACCTAATTTGATAGTATGCTCTATATGCAACTTTGCTTATAAAAGAAACCACATATTCACTATGTGCATAAACCTATTTCCTTATGTTCTTTCCTCTTTCATAGGTTTCACTTGTGGATGCTTACATGAGCATGGGTAAGGTTAGCCATGCCTAAACTTTGTAGTTTTGGTGAAATTAAGCACCGTCCAATAGAATCGTGGTTGGATAGAATTAGGATATCGATTTGACAGGCTCTATACGATATATATTCAAACAATTTGTATTCTTAAACAGTTCAATTTGTATCTAGAATTAAGATTTAACACGATAGTGGAAATTCTAGGTGCATAAGAAGCGAAAAATGTAAAAATGAAGAGGCATGGGTCTACATAAAGTATTATTATTATTATTGTTATAAAGCGGGGTCAAAAAAACTCGAACTCGACTAACTTAGTTTGACATGAATGCAGATTAGTTTATGAAGTTTGGGTTTTTTAGAACCTAAAATGTTATCTCGAGAAACCAGATTAATTTAAACGAGAACTGTTTTTTGTAATTGTACGGAACTAATCTTGGCTCTTGATCATAGTAAATCAATAGCTATTAATGTTAAGGGCTCATTAATGAGGCGTATATATTTTGTGAAAATCAAGTCTCGCTTGTTAATGACGGTCCACATGGACGCAATTCACAGTTGGGTAAATATTTAAATGACCAAAATACCTCTTTTAATGACGGTCCACCCGGACACAATTTACAGTTGGGTAAATATTTAAATGACCAAAATACCTCTCTTAGATTCGGACTAGCCGGATTAAGGATTTTGTTTATATCGATCAAGCCAACATTTGTAATCGTGAAGATGGTTTTATTCCAAAAAGATAGAAAGTTATGTTGGTATTATCAATATGGAAAGATGCAGGCTTGTAGAGGAGTGAGCACGGTTTTATTTCAAATAGAGAAAAAAAATTAGATTTTTTTAAAAATTATATTCTAGACTTAATTGTTTGTTTCTTTGCATTTGATCTATATCATTTCTTACTTCTTCTATACATGAATAAATGGTAATTATACAAGGCCTTGATTTAGTTTAGTAATACAAAGGTGGTGAACTTTTGGTAAGTAACTGTTTAGTGACCAGTTAAAAATCCAAATACAAAATCTTTAAAAAAGTAATGAACTTCAAATTTAACACAGTGAAATTCGTCCCAAAATGACGAACCACCATATCAATGTGAGTCTAACTATGCCTATGAGAATAAAATCATCCACACAAATCAACATACATGTAAAATCTTAGGACGAATGGGATCAACGAACCCTATTAGTCGACAAATATAAACTATTTCGTCTAAATGTCCATACACGAAAGCATCCATAACATCGAGTTATCGATGAGTCCGTTCTTAAAAGATTTCTAAGGTAAGAGTGTTTGGTGTGGAAAGGGGGTTGGATATGGGGTGGTAAGGGGGTGGAGGTGGTTCCATACCTAAGTGGTATGGTGTTTTTGAAGAAGATAGCAAGGGGGCATACCACATTGTGTGGTGAAGGTCAAGTGGGTCCCATATATATATTTTTTGTATCTCTCTTTTTTCTTTTTCTTTTTTTTTATATGTTTGATTTTTGATTGGTTAATAGGTATTATAGATAGGTCCTATAATTTGATGTGATAGGCAATAATCACTAAGGGTTGAGTGGTGGGTTAAGAGTGCAAGGAGTGGGAGTGGGGTGGGGTGTGCGGTGGGGTGATCACTTGGGTGGTGGGTGTGGTGCCACATCATGAAGGTGTGGTGGAAAGATGTATTAGGTAACTACCACATGTTAAAAAGGAATGTGTTGGTTTAATGGTGGGTCCAAATCAAGTTTTATCACTTTTCTTTTTTTCTTTTTTAATTTTTGATTGGTTAGTGAGTATTTAAGTGGGTCCCAGAATTTGATATGGTGGAAAGTGACCACTACGAAACTGAGTGATACGAGAAAAAATAACTGATGTGTCGATGTGATGGGTGTGGTGGAGTGTTACCACTCCCTCCACTCTAAGTGATGGGGGGAAATAGCTGACGTGGCAGTATGGTAGATGTGAGAGTTACTAACACTCTAATAACAACTCTGGTTGCATAGAGCTACATTTCTAATCATACTCAGTGCCCTAATATCAATGAATGTGACTAACTGGTTGCATAGAGCTACATTTCTAATCATACTCAGTGCCCTAATATCAATGAATGTGACTAAGAACCTGATGTGCTTTATTTTCTCTAATAACACACCCCTTATCTTGCTTTAATCAATAAACCCACCAACAACCAATAACATTCATATTGTGTGAAGAAGGAAAAAAGTGACCAACCACCAGTTGCATCTTAGCATTGTCATATCTTAGTCTTGGCCAGTGTTGTAAAACTCGGCCTAGGCGGCCGAGTAGTCGATGACTAGTCGCTAGTCGGCACTTGGTCTTGGCGTATATTGGCTAGTCGGGCTTATTCCAAGGTCTTGGTCAACGTCGGTCAAAGTCGGAGCTAGTCGGGTCTAGGCGGATCTACTCGGTCAAATAAGTCAACTTTTTTTTTATAAACACAGACACATGCATATGCATAAGGACTAAATATTAAAAACTAGGTCACAAACAGAGCAATCGGCCATCGCTTTCCTCCTCTTCCTCTCGACTTTTGGGGCTGCAATATTTCTCACGTCGACAGTGGCTCTAGGCGAGGGCTGCGATCTGCGATAGTAGGTCTAGTCGACTTCGAGGGCTGTGATTTTTCTTGCTGTTCAACCATTGCTTTCCTTCTCTTCACGAACCACGACTTCAGTTTTCTATTGCGAGGGCTGCGATTTTTCTTGCTGTTCAGCAAGTTTGAACTTCGAGTTTGCTAGGTAAGAAACTAAGAACTTCAGATTTTGCTTGAACTTCAATTAATTTCAGATTTCGTTGTTCTGAACTTCGATTTTGCCGGCCCATAAATCGAGTTTATTATGGTTTGGATTTTCAGATTTTGACTTTTGAATACTTTTTATTGAATGAATGAATTCTTGATTTCTTGAACAAGTTAGAAATTAGAATTGTATATTTCACAGTTCATTGTAAATTAGTAATAATATTTTTGAATTCTTGACCAATTTGAAATATTACTTCACACATTGAACAATTTGAAGTATTACTTCACAGATTGAACAATTGGATACTTCACAGTTCTTGATTGCTTGAACTTAAAGAGTTTCAATCACTGATTTTTTGTTGAAATTATTTTCAGATTTGAATTGAATAATTATTGTTTAAAAGATTGATTTTTTGATTTGAATGACTTCTTAAATAGTTTACACGTTTGATTAGTAAATTTCATAAACATATCATGATACTTGGATTAGTTGAAGTATTAATTATTAAAGTGTTGATTTGGAAATGGATTTTGTGCAAGATAACGTATGGCATAATCAACAATCCCATCCATGGAATCTATGGCTAGTAAAGAACAACATAAACGAAAATCGGGAGATGTTGGATGGGAATACGCGGTGTTGACCGATACTAACAACTTAGATAGAGTGAAATGTATTTTATGTGACAAAGTGATGTCGGGAGGAATTAATAGGATGAAGCATCATATTGCTCAAATCCCGGGAAATGTTGCTCGTTGTCCAAAAGCTATAAAAGAAGATCAAATTAAATGTCGAAATGCAATTAATGAAAGCAAATGCAAAAAGAAGGGTAAGCAAGACGACGACGCTGCTTTAAGAGCGGGAGTGAATATTAGTGGTGATGAAACAATTAACCTCGATGAAATGGAAGATTCTATGGGAAACTTGAATCCATCTCATTCTTTCGGTCCAATGGATAGATATGCACATATCAGTAGCCCTCCACTTGTTTTGAATAAAGGAAAGGGCAAACAAGAAGATCTTTCTCATATTGTAAGAAAAGAAAAGGTGATTCGCATGAAAGAATACATTTGTAGGTGGGCTTATGAATGTGCGATTCCATTCATGCATTTGAAAAAGATAATTTAAAGTTGGTATTAGAGGCGGTTGGTCAATTTGGACCTAGGGGTGAACCTCCAACTAGATATGAGATGGGAGATAGTTATCTTAAAAAGGAGGTTGAGAGGACAAAAGAGTTGTTGAAACGATATGAAGAAGATTGGAAGTTACATGGTTGCTTCATTATGACGGATGCATTGTCCGATAGAAAAAGAAGGAGCATCATGAACTTATGTGTGAATTCAAAGTTAGGGACCGTTTTCTTGTCATCCAAAGAATGTTCCGATGAAGCTCACACAAGTGAGCACATTTTTCAATATGTTGATAGTTGCATCGATGAAGTTGGTTCCGAAAATGTAATTCAAGTTGTGACAGACAATGCATCTAACAATATGGGTGCCGCGAAGTTGAAGGTAAAGAGGCCAACAATATTTTGGACATCATGCGCTACACATACCATAAATCTCATGCTTGAAGGTATTAAATTTAACATTTTAATCTATTCTTATTTATTATTACTTATTACTTTTTAGTTGTTTTATTAACATTTTAACCTATTCTTCAAGCTATTGGTGGGCTACCAAGGTATAAAAAAATTCTAATCAAGCAAAGAAGCTCACCATATTTATTTATGCTCATCACAAAACATTGTCTTTGAGGAGACAATTTACAAAGAAAAGAGATATTGTGAGACCGGGAGTCACTAGATTTGCTTCCGCCTTTCTTACTTTACAAAGTTTGGCCGAGAAAAACGCTCAACTTAGACATATGTTTTCTAGTGATGAGTGGGAGCAATGTAAGTTCTCCAAGACTAAATCTGTTTTTGCAATGGTTTTAAGTCCCACATTTTGGGCTGGTGTGACTTTATGTTTGAAAGTTTTTGCACCATTAGTCAAAGTCTTGCGAATGATCAATGTTGATTGGAAGCCTTCGATGGGTTTTGTATATGGTGAACTTCAAAAGGCGAAAAAGGAAATCATGGATTCTTTAGGCAATAATAAAAAAGCGTATGAACCCATTATAGAAATCATTGAAGTAAAGATGAAAGGAAGGCTTGACACGTGCTTGCATATGCCGGCCTACCTTTTAAACCCATATTATCTTTACAACGATTTGGAGGTACACCACGATCTTGATGCCAATGATGCGGTTGCCAATGTTATTGAGACTTTATATCCGGAAGATTATAACATTCAAAACCAAATCATGACGGTTGAGATGCCAATATACAAGGGGAAGCTAGGAAAATTTGGTCGATTAGCCGCAATCAAAGGATGTGAGGTGAATTTGGTCGATTATAGCAAATTGGTGGAGTGCTTGGGGTAGCTCAACCTCTCATTTGATAAAGGTTTCTATAAGAATACTTTCTTTAACCACTAGTTTGTTAGGATGTGAACGAAATTGAAGCACGTTTGAAGGAGTTAGTGTCTTTTAACTTGAAATGTTAATTAAATTATTATTAAATATATATAATACGTTTATTTGAACTTTTTGTTGCTAAATCATAACTTTGTAGGTGCATACAAAAAAGATAAATAGATTAGAAGCAACAAAATTGAACAATCTTGTCTTTGTTCAATTTAATGCAAACTTGATGGAGAAAAACAAAAAAAGAAAAGAGAGAGTGTTGAGGTACTTCTAGTGAATGAAGCCGATGAGGCTCAAGATTGGATTGTTGAAGGTGATGTAGATGAAGTTGAGCCGGGACTATCTTGGGAGATGGTTGTTGAAGCTACGGGTGCGGATGAATATTTAACACCTCGAAGAAGCGCTAGATCAAGAGAACTCTTTGATGAAGAATTCGAGTCGGAGAGTGAAGATGAGGAAGTGGAAGTTGAATACGAGTCGGATGGAGTTCATATCATTGAACAATACAGGCAAGACGATGAGTGACAAGGAAGTAGATGAAATTTGTGTTTGAACTAGTATTTAATATCTTGAACAATTATATTAGTGTTTCTACTTTCTAAACATATGTTGTGGTCTATGAACGATTATATATATATTTGACTATTTATGAACATGTAGTATATAGAATCTTGAAATTTTTAGTTTTTTACATAAAAAAACCCAATCCGAGTACACCCCGAGTACTCCCCTCCTAGGCCGAGTACTCGCTACTCCCCGCCTACCTCCCGGCTCCCGCCTAGCGACTTTTGCAACATTGGTCTTGGCCTATACAATAGTTGGATGTCAAGAATACTTTCTTGAAAAAAAGATTTGTCAGAAGAGATGTACATGAAGCATTCTTGTGGTTTTAGTCACCCTTCTAACCTTCTTTCCCTCAAATCCTTTGCAGCCTAAAAAAGGCTAATATGGCCTAAACAGGATCCTTGGGCATGGAACAAAAAATTTGTAACGTGGATCTCTTTCCTTGGACTTAGTAACACTAAATGTTACAATTCTATATTCGTTTATCGATTCGGGTCTATCTGCTCTAATTCTAGAATGGTAGTTCTTGGTCTTACTTCTTAAGAATAACTATCACTCATTAGGATAAAAGGTTTGTTTCTTTCGGAAGCCTTATTTTCTTGCAACATCCTATCACGAGTCGACATGTCCTTTTGCAATTTTTGCAACTCCTTTCGTACTAAAGTGAAGCTTTATTGTATCATTAGGGCTTGTATGTGGTCCTTTATTATATCACAGTCTTGCAGGAGCTCAGTAATATCTTAAGTTCACTCTACCCTTATATTGTATATGTTGTTCAACAAGTCTATATCCATATACATGATCCTTAAGAGTCACATTATAATGCTCTATAATGTATTCTTTGCCACATAAGTGCAACTGTAGAATATGGTCTCCACATTGTTCTCTCATCAATTGAGTGTTTGGTTGCCTATACCGACACTAACTAGGATACTTGCGTCAAGGTATTGTGTCTTTTACTATGGTAATCAAGTGTCTTCGTCTTTCATACGTCAACTTGTTGTTTCTCGCTCTAGTGTTGAAAGAAAATATCATGGTGTTACAAATGTTTCAACATATTTAGCGTGGCTTTGAAATTTGCTTCTTGAACTATCATGTTCCGCAACCTTATTTGTCCCAAAAATGTAAAAGTTCATCTACATTTGTTTAGAAAGAGTGGCTATTGGTCGTGTTAGAGTTATTCGAGTCTACTCATCTCACTAGTTTGTCGTTATTTTTAGGGTTTATATTATTTCATAGAATAGTAACCAAGTTTTAGTTTTGTTTCAATTAGGCTACTCATACTTTAAGGTCACCTATAGATAGTAACAAAGTTTTAAAAGTGTTCCATTTATGTGAAATTTACTTTTTTTGCAGGATATATGGTAAACTTGGTAACCTAGTAACCTGCAATTAAAATGATAAATAAAATCAAGTTTACCCGGTAACCTGTAAAAAAAAGTAAATTTTATAAGAATGAAACACTTTTGAAACTTGGTTATGATTTTCAGATGACCTAAAAGTATAACTAGCCTAATTGGAATAAAACTAAAACTTAGTTACTGTTATATAAAAAATAAAACTTTGTTACTATTTTTTTTACTACGAGTTTGCCCTCTTAGTTGTTCTTGAAAGTAAGACTGACATTTCGGATCGGGTTCGGGCAAGTTTCGTGCCAAAACAATTCTGACCCAGTTATTTTCGTGTCAGGTTCAGGTCTGTCAATTTTTTCGTGTCGACCCATTTAGGCCCAATGTGATCGACAAGTATTTTTTCGGTTTTCGAATACTATTTTTTAGTACAATTTTCAGATACGGTTTTCCTTTTTAACTACGCCTTTCTTTATCAATCTTTCAAATTTCATGTTTGTTTTCTAACTTTCGGTAAGAATTTCGAAAATAATGTTCGTTTATATTTTAATTTCAATATTCAATGTTCGTTTCAATTGTATTTGAACTTTAAATTCGCTATTTATTTGGATTTGATTCAAAATTTGATTTTATATTTAATTCAACTTATATAAATGAATATAAAATAAACTATGATGTACTGATATTCTATCAAGTACCAATAAATAATGTTATTGAACAATCGAATAATTTAAAATTATTTATCATTAAAAAGAATTATAATCCATTCAACATACGAAAGTACCACATGTTAAGTAATCAAATGTAAACGTACCAAAATTATATAGTCAAAAAAACAAATACCAAAATGATGTATTATTTTTTTAACAGTTAATCTTTTATTGTTTATTTTAAGTTTTTAACATTTATGGGTTTTGTAGTTTTGATTGGCGGGTTTTATTGATCTAAGATCACTCCCTTATTTGAATTGACAATCTTCTATTCAAATTTTAAATTTTAAGTATTAAAATTTTTTTATAATGTTATATTTTTACTCTTAAACGAGTTATACGGGTTATTTTCGGGTTATCGGGTTGACCCTAACCCGACATATTTATTTTGTGTCGATGTGTCAACTCCCTTTTAACCTATTTCGAATTCGTGTCAAGTTCGGATTGAATTTGGTGTCAACCCAAAAATTACCCATCTTGCTTGAAAGGTGTGTGATAGATAAACATCCCTCTTTTATTAAGGCATTGTTTATTGCATGTATTGTTGCCTTGTCGGCTTGTTGGTATAGGGTTTCATTGTAATTATTTTGGGCTTGGCCCACTCATTGTATAGACAATAGATATACACCTTCTAGGATTCCCTATTCTACAGTATTTTACACGGTTTATCAATAAAAAATATGTAGGGTTTTTTACCAAGCTTTTAAAGACCAATTTGCTAGTGTAATTTAATAAAATTTGATAAAGTTGCATCTTAAAGAACATTTTTATTTTGTTAAGTAATGTACGAGATCGGACGAAAAGTAAATTGTAATGTATTTAACTGGGGTTCCAGGTTATTCCACTTATAGTGAATTGGGTTTGAGTTGGAACCCATAAATAAGGCTACAAACAAACCGAACGAACACGAATGAGCTTGTTCGTGTTTGTTCGTTTAACTTTAGCTCGACAAATAAACAAACACGAACGGATAAATAAACGCATTTCTGTGTTCATGTTCATTTGTTTAACTTTAGCCGAACAAATAAATGAACACGGATGATAAAAGAATGAGCTTTTGCGTTCGATTGTTTAGAGGTTTGGTTAGTTCATGTATATTATTGTTCATTTATTTATATGATAAACGAACGTAAACTAAGAAGTACACACTATAATGTAAATCTAACATCATTAGACACAAATAAACACTGTATTACATATACACACACATACATACATACATACATACATACATACATACATACATACATACATACATACATACTAGCATAGTACCTTTGAATGTGACGATTAGAAATAATTCATGCTTGATAACATATCTATTTTTTATAAAGTAAGTATGTTATATTCACGCATTATAATAACATCGAACAATTTCGTTCACAATATATCTATTTTCTTTATCCTTTTTCCATTTATTTTATTTCTCTTTTCTTGATAACTCTTCTATTAATTTTTAAAATAAATTTTTAAAAACAATAAAATGAGAAACAAAAAAAATATTAAATATACTATAAATTAAATCTTTTGTTTTGATTACACGAGTCATTTAAAAAATCCAAAAATGTTTATCAATTTAGGTTACATGTTATAGGTTTATGAGCTATAGCTATACGTATTTTATAATACTTAAATTAAAATATGTGTTATATGATAAAATATTTAGAATAATTATTTTTATAAAGATCTTTTTTATTTGATTTTTAATTTTTATTTAAAATCATATAAGTTGAAAATTAATTTTCATTGACTTGACTTTTTTAAATATTATTTATTAGGGAATGTTTAGTTATAAAAATGATATTTAAGAATTTAATTAAATCTATATAATGGTTTCCTTACATGTTAAATAAGGGGTAAATTAGTAATTTTAAATTACTTAAAAATTAAGAGATGTACAATGACCTAAATCTATACTATTATATAAAGCATTTAAGCTTTTTCCTTAAAACTTTTAAATTTTAAGTCACTTAAGATTACTATTCTACCCTCATCTACCAAAAAATGATTCCATAAAATAAACTTAATAACATTTCTTTTTCATAAATTACATAATATTTCCTTTTCATAAATTCTATAGCAAAACTTACGAAACAGAATATTCCATAAACTTAATAACATTCCATTAATTCTAGAAAGGAAATATATATAATATTCATTTTTAACCTGTTAAATAAAAATTACAAAATTACATCTAAATTTCATTCCCTTTTCACCTGCTAAATAAAAATTACAAAATTACGTCTTGTGTGTTCTCTTGATTAATACCTACCAAACAACTCCTTACAAACCATTTTTATTCGTCGTCGCCGCATTGCGCGGGTACCCCGCTAGTGTTTTATAATATGTATATATATATACACACCACACACATACACACACATACATACATACATATATAAATGAACGGATAACCAAATATTCACGAACATAAATGAATAATTTAGAACTCTGTTCGTGTTCGTTCGTTTAATTAAACGAACGAAAAATCGTGTTCATGTGTTCGTTAATTAAACAAATGAGCATAAACAAACTTCCTGCCGCAAGATTTCACGTTTACAACCCTACCCACAAATATACATAGTATCAGAGTAAAGTTCACCCTTTGCTTCGTTAAAGACTACACGGACTCCACGTAACTCATAAATATCTAAGTGTTAGGTGCACAAAAAAAATGCCACTCATTAGGAGCGTATTAAGTAATGTTTCATATCAAACGAATAATGACTTTGTAATATGTTTAATAAGATTCTTGGATTACTTCACTTATAATCAATTAATTTTAAGTTGTAACCCCATAAACTTAATTAGATGTTTATACGGAAGATCAACAAGATGTTTCACATGCTTCATTTATATCTAGAGATTTTCAGTTTTGATCTTCATAAAGAACGTGTTTATTTATTTCAAGTATTAATTAAACTTGCAATAAATTTCTTACCAAACAAAGCAATATTTTCTCATATAGCTAGGATCTAAACTAGAACTGCCAACCATCGCATTTCATTTTAGCGGCTACTAATTTTCTTTTTCTCGAATAACTGTAGTCTTAGTTTGACTTTAAATGCTAAATACATATTTTAATTAATAACTTACGGGTATTTGTTGGTATCACGTGTTAAAAGTGATTCCTAAGGTTTTAGGTTTAAGGAGTTGTTTGATTTTTTAGAGATAAAATGACTGATTTCTATTTCCATCTGTTTTTATCTTTGAGGAAAAAGATGTGGAATAAATGTGCGTGTGCAGTTTGCACCAAGAAGAAGGATTGTTTTTTGAACTTAAAAAATTGTTTGAAAAAATGTGATGTTACAATGTAAATTAAGTTTTTTTTATTAAACACGTGAGGAAAATTTATACATTCTAGTATAATTATCGAAAGCAACTTGATTTTAAACACTTGGTTTTAAGATTCTTTAACCTTTTTATATGATAATTAAGGGCATTAGACAGTTATGAGATATCCTCATCATATCGATAAAACTAACAAAAAACATAACTTGATATGTATGTATACGCCAGATGTGTGTATGTTTGTACGTATGTATGTGTGAGCATGTATGTACGTACGTACATATGCATTCATACATACGTAGATACATATATGTATGTATGCATCCATATGCACATGTGTATGTGTGTAGTATGTATATATAACCAGGTTGACTAGTGGTTGAATGGGTCAAAAAACGATCCGCTCGTCACTCCAGATCACTAGATTTTAAAATACTAGAATTATGGAGTTAAAATCAAAGATGAGAATGAGTTACAAATATACACGTGAGAATGTTTGTGTTAAAAAAGAAGGTGATGCATCTCTGCTGAAAATAGATGTAAAACGATTTGTAATTAAACTCTTTTCTGATTGCATAAACAGTCTATTATTTAAATTCCTGTGCATCTACATACATCAGAGGTAAACAAATATGTTTTGAAAAAACAAATAGCTACAAAGTCTACTAGTGAGCAAAATGTGAATTTAGAAGTGGGTTTAGAGCTGTTTGAGATCCGTTGTATAATTAAAAAGTAATATCACTTTTTTAGTGTTTAAACTAAAGTTAAAGACAACTTTACGGTCCTAAAACTTTAGGTATTTTACTTAGATAACTGAATTAATATATAATTTAGTTGTGTTCAGAAGAAATAGTTAGTAGCTGAAAGTTGGTAGCTGAATTTGAAAGTTGTATCCTTTATTTGTAAATAGCTCGTAGTTAAAGTTGAATAATATAAATTGATAAAAAAGGACACATCATAAAAATATAAGGAATTATAAAATAATTAAATATGGTATTTAAGTAATTTTAAAAGTTACTCCAAAAAGATTTTTGTTAAAAAAATTTCAACTTTTTTATTCAAACAAGACTTGTATTTTTTTCTTTTAAAACAAAAGACTATAAAATCCAAAAAGATATATATCAAACACACTTAATGTTGAAACTTAGTAGGGTATGGAGGTAGGCATACACTTATGTAAATATATGTGGCATATTAATCTCTTCGTGTAGAATGCAACATATTTTTAGTAAATTTATTTATTATTTTCTTTTTTTTAATTTGTGAAGTGAGGGAGAAAATGGTCTTGACAAATGAGCACCACACCATGGTTAAGACGGGTAGCTACACCATCACTACGGTGTGGTTGGGCGTGGTAATCTCCTCACGACGACCTCCTGCATGATGAAAGCAAGTGTTGGTCAGATTTTTTTTTTTTTTTGTTTAATAGGTTTTTACTAGCTTGATAATGATAAATTGATAACAAACATAACATGTCACCTTTCACAATAACGTTCATAACAAGGTATGAGGGATAAGATATCAATATTCACTACTACAAAACAAACATTTAGCCCCGGTTTTTTTTGGCTTTTAACCTCGGTTTTTAGACGGGGTTAAAGAGGGGAGGGGGGGGGGGGGGCGACTAAATGGGGGTCTTTAACCCCGGTTAAAAAATCGGGGCTAAAAAGTCTTTCATCCCGGTTAAAAAACCGAGGCTAAATTGTTTAAAAAACCGGGGCTAAATAGTATTCAACCCCTGTTAAATAACGCATCTGAAGGAGATCCAACCGGGTCTAAAGTAGACTTACTACCCCGGTTTTTTAACTAAAAAACCGGGGCTAAATAGTTTTAAAATTAAAAAAAAAACCTTTTTTACTATAATTTTCCATAACCCTGTATTTAGCAACAAAAAGTAACCCAATTAACTACATAACAATTATAACTATAAAAATAAACCATTACAATTAAAAATACATAAAACTATACAAACCATACAAGTTTTGAATTACAAGAAACCATCTTTGATTTTCCAACTTATAACAAACTACTAGTGAATGTTCAATACTAACTTCCTAAACGATACCATCAAGTCAATGGAAAAATCAAGAACAAGCAATAGCCCAATTGTTCGTTTGAAGACTTGAATATGCTTCATGGTTTCAAATCTTCTACAATAGCTTCACAAACTATCAATATAAACAAAAGAAGTAAAAATAAGTTCCATATGTTCTAATCTAATAAAAAGAAGTTTAGTTCACATCATGCATAAATTTGTACCCGACCCATTTAACAACAAATTTACTCGGGCTATAGAGCCTTTATAACAAAACGAGTGAGTTAGGTCGGGTTGGGTAACGGGTCAAAGTGAGCAATTAGCAATGACATATATATAGTTTCTTGTTATCTACTCTTAAGAGCATAATTTAACAACTAAACTAAGTTAAAAGGAATAATAACATTTATATATAGATATATACTTGATGATCACTTGCTAAAGAAAACGGGCAAAAATGTGCCAAGCCAAACAAGAACGACGGTGTCTAATATCTTTTGATCAAATGGAAACGTGTCGTTCCAAGGGATCTACATATAGATATACAAACGTTTAAACAAAAATAGTTATCTAACAAATGACACTTTAACGTAATAGACAACATTCAAAAAGATTTTACAAATTACTTACTTTAGCTGGAAATTGAAACTGATAAGTAAAGATAAATTCATGAATCCAGCGCATGACATAGTATCTACACTCCAAACCACCGCTTTGGTGATTTCACTGAATTTTAATACCAAGTTATACATTTAACAAACTTAAACATGCACATAAGTTTAGTATATATGCAAAGTAAGACAATTACTCAAGATAAATTTACCTCCACAAATGTCCATGATATATGTGTTTCCTCGGTATCATTCATGAAAGTTCTAACAGCCCTAGAAAAAAGAAATAACCAAATTAAATCACTTTGTTTACATTCTATGATTCTTAGGTGAAATACATATCAATTTGAGTATTCTTACGTTTCTAGATGTTTTGTAATGTGGTAGTTGTATGAATCTTTTCCATTCTTGATTGAATCCAATATAAATCCCTTATGTGCGTGAGGGAGAAGTATAAATAACGTCCAATGTTCACTAATAATATATTTATACAAATTAGTATAATACACATATGAATCATATAATAATCAAGATGGTAACATATAATACCCTTGCCAATACGGTGCGAGGAAAAAGTTTTTATGAACATGAAATTGCAATGTCTCGATCAAGTAACGTCTGACCTCATCACCGTATTTCAAGCATTGGGAAGAACAAATCATCTCCGGATTAAAAAAAGCACAATTAGTCTTCTTATTATGCATCATATGTAATGATCTACAAGCATAAATATATATAAGGACATGAACACTAAATGTTGTGTTTATTGTAATATAATTAACAATAATGTACATACGTACCTTACAGACCAAATCATGAGAGTTATATCAATCCAACTACCCGCCATCATATCCACTATATCTACGGGTTCCAAAGTGAATTCATATCCATCCATGCCAAATATACCGGGCTCAATAATAGCATCAAACCATTTTGTAGGGTCAGGTCGTGACATAATCTTCTTATAGGGGTTTGATACAAGCTTCCTTTTTCATAATTACAGCTTGTCTACTTTTCAAACGTTTTATTTTATCTTCCTTTGCATCTTTTTTTCTTGTTTGAAATACCCCTGAAAGGTGCCGAAACTACTCCTTTTTTGGCGGGTAATGTTACTGATGCTTGTTGGTTCAATGTGCCCATAGACTTGGAGGCCTATTAAAAACTTAAATATTCATGTCATTAAATCATGCTAAAATATTACACAAACAAAAACGATTAGGTTTACCGTAGAGAGAACAACCGCACCCCGTGGCCATTGAATAAATGTATTGATTGCATCTTCAAGTGTCTCCAGGACTTGAGTTTTCACCGGAAGCTCAAAGTCAAGATAACTTTGCTCTACATTATCCACTTGCACTTTCACATGTCCATGGAGTAAAGGAACACCGTGCAACAACCCATTTCCTTTAGGATGTACCATCCCTCTACCACATCTAATTTTCTGTTTGGAATGAGGGAGAAGCAAAAAGCAACCTACAGGCTCCTACAATTTGAATTAATAGTGTATGTAAGTATACACAATACAAGTATTGTATCATAAATTAAGGACATACTTACCCGTATCATTTTTTTTGCTTCGTATGATGAAATTGGTAATTCATTGTCATATGGAAGCATTTCATGCAAAATGACTAATAAACTTGTGAAACTTTTATCACTTCAACCATTTTCGGCTTTTAAATGAAACAATCATCAATAATATATATATATATATATATCACAATCAACAGTTTCAGTATCAAACCATCAGATATAATCATGCCTCACATCAGTAATATTAAACACAATCTTTACCATTCGCTTCCAACATCCACTCACCTTTCAATCTCAGGGGAAGCACTCAGAATTCTAATGTTACTGAGCCTTTGGATTTCCTGAAATACAATAATAACCAATCAGTCTCAAATCTTATAGATATATATGACATATATTTATAATTCATTCATAACATCAACAATCAATAAACAATAACAAATACAATTCCAAACACAAAATATCGGATTTCAAAACTATCGGATTCTCACTCGGATTCTTGAAAATCCGGAACTCAAAGTATCGGATTTCTCGAGTGTCGGATTTGGGAATCCGCTAGATCTCAAAACTGTCGAATTTGTCTTAATCGGATTTCAAGCACTTGGTTTCAATGTCTCGGATTCAAGAGTATCGGATTTCACTATTCCCGGATTTCAATTTCCGGATTTCATGTATCAGATTCTGAGTTGTCATTTTCCAAGTTTTAGGATTTTATATATAGCAATCGGATTCTAAGGTAATCGGATTTCCACTTTCGGATTTCATAAGACCCGGATTTAAGCAAGATTCGGATTTCTTCTTCTCCACAAATCCGAGAGCTTCATAAATATCAAATCCGACAACTTCAAAATATAGTAATCCAAACCCAGATTTCATAATAATCATCCATTCATATGAGATCATAATTTTAACATTTTAAAACACATTTTCATACATTAAAACACCATCTACACATGCCATTACAAGATCATCAAAAATCATATTTCTCAAATCCGAACATAGTGTTCTTCGTATTATCATGCAATCTTCAAACCAAACAAAAAAATCATTTCTTTTAAATTAGATAACACATCAAGAAGAACAATAACATGTTAATTGAATCATACCAACCTTAAAATCTTGATTCCTTAAAGAACACTTCTAAAATCCCGATTCTTTTTCTTTCGGTTTTCTTAGCAAGAACACACACACATTTTCTTGAATGTTTTGAGAGAAAAGAAACAGGATACACACACACACTACTTGTTTACATGCAAAGTAAGTGGTATCTTTCTCCCATACACGCCCCACGTGTAAACCCACTAATTCAAGCATACACACATACGGCCACAAATACATACATACATATTTATTCATATTTCAACTAGTTAATTAATTAACTAATTAATTCACTTAATTAATCACATAATTAAATTAAAGAAATTTAAAACACAAACAAACACATACCGTAAACCCGCTAATCTACTAGCCCAGGTTTGCGGGTGTTACAAATCTCCCCTCCTTAAGAGGATTCCGTCCTCGGAATCCTTTCCGGCTCAAATAACTGGGGATACCTATCCTTCATTTCTGTCTCAGTCTCCCAGGTTAAATCGGAACCTAAACTGTGTTTCCATTTGATCAATACCATAGGTATTTGTTTCTATCGTAATTTGGTCACCTTTCGATCTAACAGTTCAACCGGTTCCTCTATCAGTCTCTTCTTGGAATCAACCTTCAACTCATGTACTGGAAGAATCTGACTTTCATCATCAATCTTACACTTCCTTAGATAACAGATATTAAATGTATCATGGATTCCAGCAAGCTCTGTAGGAAGATCTAAAGTAATTGCTTGATCATTCACAACCTGACGGATACGGAAAGGACCAATGAAACGGGGAGCCGACTTCCCACGTTTGCCGAAGCGAATTACACCTTTCCACGGAGAAACTTTCAAGTATACCAACTCCCCCACCTCAAACTTTACCGGACGTCGTTTCGGATCAGCATACATTCTTTGTTTATCTCTAGCTGCTTTCAATTTATCTCTGGCTATAGCAACCTTATCCGCAGTCAACTGCACTATCTCTAGACCTGCAAACTGTTTCTCACCCGCCTCTAACCAACAAGTCGGAGTATGGCAGCGACGACCGTACAACATTTCATACGGAGGCATTCCAATACTGGAGTGATGAGAGTTGTTGTACGCAAATTCTATCAATGGAAGGTGTGAATCCCAAGATCCACCATACTCTAGTACACAAGCTCGCAACATGTCCTCGAGTGTCTGTTTGGTTCGTTCAGTCTGACCGTCTGTCTGAGGATGGTATGCTGTACTTAAGTTAACTCTAGTTCCCAATTCTCTTTGCAAACTCCACCAGAAATTAGATACAAACCTTGAATCTCTGTCAGACACAATTGACAACGGTATACCATGCCTTGCAACGATCTCATCTATGTATAGTTGTGCCAGTTTACCCAATGAAGCCGTCTCACAAGTGGCTAGAAAATGAGCACTCTTTGTCAAACGATCCACTATCACCCATATCATATCATGATTCCTCTGAGTTCGTGGTAGTTTTGTTACAAAATCCATTGTGATGTGCTCCCATTTCCACTCAGGAATCTCTAACTACTTCAAAGATCCATAAGGCCTCTGAAGTTCCGCTTTCACTTGCGCACAAATATGGCACGATTCCACAAAATGTGCCACATCTGCTTTCATCGTAGGCCACCAGTAAAGCACTTTCAGACCGTTATACATTTTAGTGCTTCCTGGGTGTATAGATAGTCTCGACTTGTGTGCTTCTGTCAGAATTAATTGTCTCAATTCCCCAAGGCTAGGCACCCACACACGAGCTTTGAATGTTTTTAATCCACGAGAATCGTCATTTAATTCATTCTTTCTCTTTTTCATTAACTCAGTCTTTAAATTTTCTTCTTTTAGAGCTTCCAACTGAGCAGACTTCAGTCTATCTATCAGATCAGATACTATCTCAATTCGCATAAACTGAATAGAGCTTCCATTCCCTTTTCGACTCAGGGCATCTGCCACAACATTTGCCTTTCCCAGGTGATATCTGATCTCACAGTCATAATCTTTTATCAATTCTACCCAGCGTCTCTGTCTTATATTCAATTCTTTTTGAGGAAACACATACTGCAGGCTCTTATAATCTGTACAAATTATGCATTTGGTGTCGTACAAGTAATGTCTCCACAATTTGAGCGCAAATACTACTGCTGCTAGCTCCAAGTCGTGAGTCGGGTAGTTCTTTTCATGTGGTTTCAACTGTCTGGAAGCATAAGCAATTACCCGATCTCTCTACATTAATACACACCCTAAACCAGCCAATGATGCATCACAATATACTGTAAAATCTTCAGATCCACTTGGCAAAGCAAGGATTGGACCTTGACACAATAGTTCTTTTAATATCTGGAAGGCCTTGTCTTGTTCGTTACCCCACATAAACTTCACCTCTTTCTGAGTTAACTTGGTTATCGGACCCGCGATCTTAGAAAAATCCTTGATGAATCTGCGGTAGTATCCAGCTAATCCCAGAAAACTCTTTATCTCTGATGGTGTTCTTGGAGCATTCCAGCTCATCACTGCCTCTACCTTCGAAGGATCTACCTTTACCCCTTCTTTACAAATTATATGCCCCAAAAACTGAACTTCTCTTAACCAGAACTCACATTTCGAGAACTTCGCATACAACTGTTCTTTCTTCAAAGTTTCCAAGATCTGTTTCAAATGTTGCTCATGCTCTATCTCAGTCTTCGAGTAAATCAAAATGTCATCAGTGAAGACAATCACGAACTTATCAAGAAATGGCCGACAGACTCTATTCATGAGATCCATAAATATTGCTGGTGTATTGGTTAGACCGAATGGCATAACCGGAAACTCATAATGACCATATCACGTACGAAAAGCTGTCTTTGATACATCCTCCTTTGACACCCGTACTTGATGATAACCCGATCTTAAATCAATCTTCGAGAAGAAAGAAGCTCCTTGTAGTTGGTCGAACAAATAATCAATTCTTGGTAGCGGGTACTTATTCTTTATCATTCTCTTGTTCAATTCTCGGTAATCAATGCACATACGCAATGTACCATCTTTCTTCTTTACAAACAATATTGTTGCACCCCACGGAGAAGAACTTGGACGGATAAACCCTTTATCTAACAAGTCTTGGATCTGTGTCATCATTTCTCGGATTTCTTAAGGTGCCAATCTGTATGGTGCTTTAGCCACTAGTCAGGAACCCGGAATCAAATCTATCTTGAATTCTACCTCTCGAACTGGAGGTAGCCCCGGTAATTCTTTTGGAAACACCTCCGGGTATTCCGTTACCACCCGGATGTCTATCATAGCTTGCTTTTCTTTCTTTCCATCAATAACATATGCTATAAACGATTCACAACCTTTATTCAATGCTTTCTTTGCCTTTAAACATGAAATTATTGAAATTGAAGACCCGGCTTTCTCACCCCTTGCTATTACCCTTGTACCATCCGCTAATGGGAACGAGATCAACTTCTTGTGGCATTTTATACTTGCTTGATTCAGACTTAACCAATCCATACCCAATACAATATCAAAACCAGATAAAGGCGTGACAAGGAAATACACAGGAAAACATACACCATCAATATCAATTTTAGCTCCAGCCACAACAGTCGTGACTGGAACCATCATGCCATCTGCTACTTCTATTTCTAGGGTACTAGCAAGTTTAATAATAGACATATTTAATCTACCACAAAACTCCACAGACACAAATGAGCGATTAGCTCCAGAATTAAATAACACTCTTGCAGGGATAGAGTTAATCAGGAACATACCGGTTATGACATTGGCAGTAGTGGTGGCATCCTCCAACGTCATTTTAAAGGCCCTACCTTCAGTAGTAGGTGGATTCTTTCTCTTCTGACCAGCTGAAGATGATCCCCCAGCTATCCCCGTCCCTGCTCCAGATCCCACTCTCTTTCCCACAGGGCACTCTCCCACTCTGTGCCCTTATTTCTGGCAGTTCCAACAGACACTGCGTGGGAACCTGCAGTCCTTCAGTTCATGGCCAAACTGGCCACACTTAACATACCTTTTTGTTTGAGGCGTACACTCCCATTGTGATATGATTTGCACCGACTACACCACGGTGCTCTCTGTGTTGACCCACTAACATTTGACCTTCTACTTTGATCTCCCTATTTATATCCACTGCCTTTCCCACCCTCTCTCTGTTGGGAATTGTAATGATCGATCTTTGACTTTTGTTGGGCAATCTTCTCCCCATTCCACTTATTCCTGGCTATTAAATCCCCTTCTGCTATCTTTGCCAAGTTAAATGCTTGTGATAAAGTAGTAGCCCATCTAGTGGCACTACGGAGGTCAGGGTGTAGTGCTCCAACAAGTGAGCAATCTTTGACTCCTCGTCTGGTACCCAGTGCTTTACAAACCTCATCTTCTGATTAAATTGCTTAATCAGATCATCCACTGTCATGTTTCCGGTCATTTGTAGATCCATGAATTCCTTTTTGATCTTAGCAACTTCAAATGTACCACAATATTGTTCACAAAGTTTCTCTTGGAATTGACTCCAAGTAATGCTTTCCTGTTGTTGTTCAGTGAAATGGCCAGTGATCGAATCCCACCACACCATAGCATCACCCTTCAGCATCCTTGATGCATATTTTACCTTTAATTTGTTTTCACAGTTACAGGTATCTAGTGCCTTCACCATTTCCCTTAGCCAGTTCAGGGTTATGTTAGGGTCAGAACTTCCACTGTATTCAGATGGCTTACCGTCCAGAAATTGTTTATATGTGCAAGGCTTCTTAAACCCAGGAAACGCAAAAGGGTAAACTCCCTGTTGCGGATACGGGTAAAAGAACGGTTGTTGCATCACCTGTGTTACTAGTGGTAGGGGCATGGATACCGGTGGTATGGTTGCCTGAGTAAAGATCGTAGTTGATACTGGAGTTTGTTCAGTTTGAGTTAATTTTTGTTCCAGGTTATTTAGCTTAGCTCTAAGATCCATCAGTTCATTCTCCAGTTTAAATATGTATTCGCTCTGATCTTCTTCCTGTTCCTACCGAGATGTTCCTGCTCGGTTAGTAGTATCCAAGTTTTCTATCACCGGTGCCTCTGCAGATGATTGAGTAGTGGGAGGGAGGATATGGGTCTCTCTTTTAGGCATATCTGTTACAATCACATCATCTCACAACTTATTAGCATAAACCGTTAGTACTCAAATACTAACTACTACAAACAACTCTAACTCACTCTAATTCCCCCCGAAGGAAAGCTTGACCTGTCATGAGCCAAGATTTGGGAATGCAAACACTCTAACCGTGCCTGCATCGTCAAACCTAGGCTCTGATACCAAACTGTAACACCATAAAATCTAAGCCTTTTTTTAAAATTGCGTTGCGGAAGATTTAATTAACTTTAAACATTCATTCCATTCACATATATTTACAAACAAAATATCTGTTCTCCAAATCCAACAAACATAATTCTGTGTTACAAAATAAACTGGCTCGTTTCATTTTAAATCAAGACATCAGAGTCAAATCAACTTTTCCTTCCACGAGCACTCAAAAACACAAACCTGCAAAAAGCAACAACTGAGGGGAATTAGCACAAAGCTAAGTGAGTAGAGGCTAAACCCAAAAGCAAACATCAAGTCAATACTAATCATGTAATCACAATTCTAAGAAGACCGGCGGTTCGGCGCAGAACCTACAACCAATGCCGGCCAAAGCAAAGGTTTACCGATAGCCCTCTACTGAATTGGCACAGTGAAATCCCACTCTGAAGCAACATATGCAACAGTAAGACTACCACTGTTCAACCAACCAGTAAACGAGCCCAGCCCAATTCCATGTATAGCTGACTTCTCAAACGCAACTCAAAATCATACTAAGAGTGCGTATTGAACAAATAATCATGCAACAGTCATCAGATACAATCATGCCTCACATCAGTAATATTAAACACAATCTTTACCAATCGCATCCAACATCCACTCACCTTTCAATCTCAGGGGAAGCACTCAGAATTCTAATGTTACTGAGCCTTTGGATTTCCTGAAATACAATAATAACCAATCAGTCTCAAATCTTATAGATATATATGACATATATTTATAATTCATTCATAACATCAACAATCAATAAACAATAACAAATACAATTCCAAACACAAAATATCGGATTTCAAAACTATCGGATTCTCACTCGGATTCTTGAAAATCCGGAACTCAAAGTATCGGATTTCTCGAGTGTCGGATTTGGGAATCCGCTAGATCTCAAAACGGTCGAATTTGTCTTAATCGGATTTCAAGCACTTGGTTTCAATGTCTCGGATTCAAGAGTATCGGATTTCACTATTCCCGGATTTCAATTTCCGGATTTCATGTATCAGATTCTGAGTTGTCATTTTCCAAGTTTTAGGATTTTATATATAGCAATCGGATTCTAAGGTAATCGGATTTCCACTTTCGGATTTCATAAGACCCGGATTTAAGCAAGATTCGGATTTCTTCTTCTCCACAAATCCGAGAGCTTCATAAATATCAAATCCGACAACTTCAAAATATAGTAATCCAAACCCAGATTTCATAATAATCATCCATTCATATGAGATCATAATTTTAACATTTTAAAACACATTTTCATACATTAAAACACCATCTACACATGCCATTACAAGATCATCAAAAATCATATTTCTCAAATCCGAACATAGTGTTCTTCGTATTATCATGCAATCTTCAAACCAAACAAAAAAATCATTTCTTTTAAATTAGATAACACATCAAGAAGAACAATAACATGTTAATTGAATCATACCAACCTTAAAATCTTGATTCCTTAAAGAACACTTCTAAAATCCCGATTCTTTTTCTTTCGGTTTTCTTAGCAAGAACACACACACATTTTCTTGAATGTTTTGAGAGAAAAGAAACAGGATACACACACACACTACTTGTTTACATGCAAAGTAAGTGGTATCTTTCTCCCATACACGCCCCACGTGTAAACCCACTAATTCAAGCATACACACATACGGCCACAAATACATACATACATATTTATTCATATTTCAACTAGTTAATTAATTAACTAATTAATTCACTTAATTAATCACATAATTAAATTAAAGAAATTTAAAACACAAACAAACACATACCGTAAACCCGCTAATCTACTAGCCCAGGTTTGCGGGTGTTACAAATCTCCCCTCCTTAAGAGGATTCCGTCCTCGGAATCCTTTCCGGCTCAAATAACTGGGGATACCTATCCTTCATTTCTGTCTCAGTCTCCCAGGTTAAATCGGAACCTAAACTGTGTTTCCATTTGATCAATACCATAGGTATTTGTTTCTATCGTAATTTGGTCACCTTTCGATCTAACAGTTCAACCGGTTCCTCTATCAGTCTCTTCTTGGAATCAACCTTCAACTCATGTACTGGAAGAATCTGACTTTCATCATCAATCTTACACTTCCTTAGATAACAGATATTAAATGTATCATGGATTCCAGCAAGCTCTGTAGGAAGATCTAAAGTAATTGCTTGATCATTCACAACCTGACGGATACGGAAAGGACCAATGAAACGGGGAGCCGACTTCCCACGTTTGCCGAAGCGAATTACACCTTTCCACGGAGAAACTTTCAAGTATACCAACTCCCCCACCTCAAACTTTACCGGACGTCGTTTCGGATCAGCATACATTCTTTGTTTATCTCTAGCTGCTTTCAATTTATCTCTGGCTATAGCAACCTTATCCGCAGTCAACTGCACTATCTCTAGACCTGCAAACTGTTTCTCACCCGCCTCTAACCAACAAGTCGGAGTATGGCAGCGACGACCGTACAACATTTCATACGGAGGCATTCCAATACTGGAGTGATGAGAGTTGTTGTACGCAAATTCTATCAATGGAAGGTGTGAATCCCAAGATCCACCATACTCTAGTACACAAGCTCGCAACATGTCCTCGAGTGTCTGTTTGGTTCGTTCAGTCTGACCGTCTGTCTGAGGATGGTATGCTGTACTTAAGTTAACTCTAGTTCCCAATTCTCTTTGCAAACTCCACCAGAAATTAGATACAAACCTTGAATCTCTGTCAGACACAATTGACAACGGTATACCATGCCTTGCAACGATCTCATCTATGTATAGTTGTGCCAGTTTACCCAATGAAGCCGTCTCACAAGTGGCTAGAAAATGAGCACTCTTTGTCAAACGATCCACTATCACCCATATCATATCATGATTCCTCTGAGTTCGTGGTAGTTTTGTTACAAAATCCATTGTGATGTGCTCCCATTTCCACTCAGGAATCTCTAACTACTTCAAAGATCCATAAGGCCTCTGAAGTTCCGCTTTCACTTGCGCACAAATATGGCACGATTCCACAAAATGTGCCACATCTGCTTTCATCGTAGGCCACCAGTAAAGCACTTTCAGACCGTTATACATTTTAGTGCTTCCTGGGTGTATAGATAGTCTCGACTTGTGTGCTTCTGTCAGAATTAATTGTCTCAATTCCCCAAGCCTAGGCACCCACACACGAGCTTTGAATGTTTTTAATCCACGAGAATCGTCATTTAATTCATTCTTTCTCTTTTTCATTAACTCAGTCTTTAAATTTTCTTCTTTTAGAGCTTCCAACTGAGCAGACTTCATAAGGAGGAATATGAACGTTAAAGAAAAATAACAAACATTTTAAGGATTAAAGCATGTAGAGAACAATACAAAGAATTTATAAGTGGATGAATGCAATTATTAGTTGTGAGGAATAATTGTTTCCTAAGTCCATACACTCCATAGAATTTCCTGCATAAAAAAATACATAATAAAAGTTAAATGTGAAAGCACATAGTTTATTATAGAGATAGAAATGATATTAATAAAAAGTACGCATATACAATGTTTCAAGTCCATACATAACACAAATCATATTGTTTTCCTTGTACTTGAGCATCCCTAATCGAGTTTTTTTAACTTCGTATACACAAAAAAGAAAAGCATGATCACAAGCAAAAAAAAAAAAAAAAAACAACTTGATTCCATCATAAGCTCATAAGATTAATGAAACAAAATCTCTGTTGTTTAAACAACTCATAAACAAAGAACATACAAATAAAATTAGATTAATAAGAAGATTGGAGCCTAGGTGATGAAGACTTTCAAAACCTTGGCGGATAGATATGCCCCAATTCTATTATTAAACGTAAAATATCATATTGTGAGAGTGTAGGTCCTGTTAGGACTACCTAAAATGAAAAGAAAAAACATATATAGATGAGACATGTAGATTGCTCCATTATGGCAATAATATCAGATTCTGCATAGCTTCCTTGAAGGTGTAAACTTGCTGATGAACTACTATAGGTCGAAGCACTTGCATTAAGGACAAAGTAAGCAAGAAATCCTAATTTTAGAGAAAGAAAAGTATTACCTATAGTGAACAAATGCCTCTTGGCTCCATTATGGTAAAATATAACCATTTATTTTGCCTTTATAAAACTCTGTGAACACAAATTTAATATGCTTTACACTACTTGCTTAGTTGGACCAACTTGTTAGATGCAATGCTTCAAAATTGAAAAGTATCAACTTCCTAATTAAATGACAAATAAACAAATAATGTTATAAAATACATCAAACACAAAGGACTCATTCTTGGTCCTGCAAAAACACCCATAATATGAAATGTGGCTACAATAGCAAATTGCTTAAAAATGATAAAATTTTTATACATAATCAAAATGCTAGACCGATCTAAAACATCCATAATTAAACTATTTATAAAGTTCATCAACCTTTTTTAGGAAGGACTTTAATGATCTTAAGAGGTGGTTGGTCCTTCAATTATGTAAATAGTTCATTGCTTTTATGTAGTCTTTAGTCATCAACATGTTATTTATACTTGAATACTTAATATACTAAGTTAAAAGAGCTTGAGTTTTCTAGTTTGTTTGTGTTAATAAGTATATACATTACCAATGAAAATACTAAACCATTAAAAGATCTGTTCTACAAAAGTTCCAGTCATATTTTTGTTTTTGTTATACATTCACAATTGACTATTGTTTGTAAATTGCTTCATAAATACTTTGCTTTAAGCAGGGAAAAAATATATTGATATTAATGCCCTAAAAGATGGATAAAGAATGTTATTGGGTCAACCTAACCTGATCTAGTCCGTTGTGATCCGTATATCAACCTAAACCACTTTTGACCCGTTACCAACCAAAAGTGAACGTGCTAATAACATGGGAATTCCACTTAAAAACCTAAACATAATATGAAAGTATGATACTAATAAATTAAGAAGACATACAAAGTTACCATCTAGGTCATCATCCTCATCCTCAAAGTGGCCGAATGAGCAAGAACATGCCCTCATGTTCTTGGATCTAGTATAAATAAATCACCGAATGAGCAACAAACATCTGAAGTTGACAATTTCAGATTTTCATAGTTAATATAAGAAACTAAATGTTGGGGAGATAATCATTTCAGCCCATAATCAAACCTGTTTACTGAAATATGTAGGATTTGATGTTAACAAAATTATCTTTGAGTAAGACTGAAATTAAACATTTGTTGTTTAATTTATGACAGAAAAGTTACAAACAATAGAGTATCAACAAGGACTCGTCCAAGTATTGAGTTTTAGTGGAAGACAACGATAAAAGACTTTGAAGCATTTTAGATGCATTAAAGACTTTGAAGCATTTGAGAAGCGTAAAAGACTTTGAAACATTTGAGAAGCGTAAAAGACTTTGAAGTATTTTAGATGGGTAAATATCAAAACATCAGCTAAATAGCTTTGGAATGAGCTAAAGCATATGTCCATCACTGAACATCCCAACGTCTCTCACCGAAGACAAACTTATTATGTTAGTTCAAGTACACCCTTCAGCGAAGTCATGAAATGTATTTTTATTTTACAAACTTAATTTGATAATATAATTTTTAGTAAAAAGGATGAATATGTGTTGTTCTATTATGTCTTGGATCTTTCATATGTAAAAGTATTCATACTTTTTGTATCTTCTGAAGATACAAACAAAGATCAAGCTTTACCTCTGGAAAAGGTTAAAGTTACATGAAAAGATCTCGACGATTTGTTCAAGTACTAAAGCATGGCCGGCAACTATATTTTTAGTAAAGTCAAATCTAAAGAAGCATTGTTGACGAATAAAGTGCTAAAATTAACAAGGAAAGTTAGAGTTTCAAGGTAGCATAAAAATTATTATTATATTGTCGATGGGAGGAATCTTTTTCGAAAAGATCAAACACACTACTTATACTCAAGTAAAATGATACTGCGATTTGCCCATTTGTTTTATAATAATATTTAGGGTTTAGTTCACAAAAATATATCCAACTTGTCAAGTTTTGCTATTGTATGTATCGGACTTTAAGAACTTCTATTATGTGTATCAAACATTTAATTTGTCACTATTGTGTGTATTAAACTTTCTATTGTATGTACTAAACTTATACATTTTTTCTTTTTCATGTAACCAAAATACATACAAATGCAACAATTTAAAAGTTTGATACACACAATAGAAACTTTTAAAGTTCAATACACACAATAGCAAAACATGACAAGTTACATTGTGGTAAACTAAACCCTAATATTTATGTCTTTTCCAATTACCACTTCATCGCGTAAAGGATCTTTCAAATTATCGGTCAAGAACTTCTATAAATATACATGCATTCACAACATGCAATATAGGACTACACACTTACACTCATTGAACATCTCTCTCGAAGAACTAAGCTTTAAGTAAAAGCAAAGTTTTAGAGTTTGCAAAAGTGTAGAACAACTTGTCCATGTGTTGGATCTCCTAAATATTAATTAGTTGTTTAGGAGAAGCTTGTCTATGTGTTAGACACATTAGCTGCCACCTTTTTATTGTATTAGGAATTTCTGTTTCCTCATACATATAATTCTTGACTCATAATCAATAAGAATTATATTAAAAGTAAAAGTGTGTGCAATTAATTTAAAAAGCTTAAGTTTGTATATTCAACCACCCCTTCTACAAATATTTGTTGTTGCATACTTAGTCCGGGACTAACACTAAACTATTACAAAATTTGTTTACCATTGATCCACTGGGATAGAGTTATAAAGTTTGACATGAATAAGAAAAATGTAGTTATAAATAATAAATTTGGAAATAATCATGAGCTCTAGGCTTCTAGCTTTAAAAGTATAATTTCAATCCAAACACAATGTTTCCTCTCGTATATAAATAATGACAAGAACCATGTTTGCTCCATTACTAAGAGCCACAAAAAATAGCTCCCTCAATAAGTGATCCAAAGAGTAGGATTAACGCTTATGCATTGTCAAAAGAGTAAAGTACAGTAGTTATTAAGAAAATCCAACAAACAACAATGTGGATCATGACAAACATTGATTGTTAATGAATAAGAATAAAAGATCATATTATTGTAAAAGACCTAAACATGACTTCCAACCAAACATACCTTCAAACTCCACCGGTAATAAGAGTAGTTGTGTCACCTGAAGGTTCTCCTAAACACAAGTCGTGTAACATCACTTTTCCAGTTTTAACTGAAAAACATTATCTTACGGGTTAACCCAAAAGATATAGGAGTTTCACAAAATAAAGTTTCTAAACATACACTTGCTAACATTTACAAAAGTAGTGTCAAAAGTTTGCTTATCGGAAACCAGGAGCTATCTAGCTAATCACCGCGCTGGGGCCTTACCCTTGCTGGAACCTATGCCACCTGCAACATACAACACTGTAACATAAGTTAACGCTTAGTGAACATACTAGCTGAACATAAATAAACCTACAACAGAAGTAAAGTCTCGCAAGGATGTCTCGTATCCAAGGTGTAACACCTGCAAACCTGCATAAATTGTTACTGTTCTAATATATAGCATAGTTGTACACCTTGTCACTAATATGGTACATAGTTATATACCCTAATATTGTTCTTGTGCATAGCTATACCACCTGCATAGTTATACACCAATGTTGTATGATATATACATCATAGCTATCTTACATAACAAAGATATCACTTATTATAATTCATGGATACTTACACTACTTTCCCTCGCGGTTAGCTACACCTCAGTATAGCTATACACCTTTACTACGCGTGGAATGCATATAACATTTATATCACATAACACAAATATCATATTGTTCATTTAATGCATACTCATAAGCTAATCATACTAAAGGAATAGTATACTCACCTGATAACCTAGTAATATGCTAAACAAGTAACGTGTGTTGTCAAGAATCTAGACACCTCAGTATAGCTAAACATCATAAACGGATCAAACTGTGCTGAAAAGGGGGCCTACATGGGCCGTGTACATCTACACGGTCCGTGTACCCTGTATAACACACGACCTCACTTGGCCACATGACCGGTAATGACAATCAATCCTACACGGGCCGTGTACCTCTTGTGCTACACGACCATGTAACCCTGCATAGCCTGTTACCGCCTTTGACCTCTACACGGGCCATGTATCCCTACATAGGCCGTGTACATTAAATGTTACAGGACCATGTTCACCTACATAGACTGTCACTCTCTCTAAAATATGTACACGGGCCGTGTACACCTACACGGGCCGTGTACGACCTGCAACTTTCTGTGAAGAGCACAACTGCTGTTCTTGGTTTCAATCTCATTTTTGTTCGATTTTAACAATTTAAGGGTATTTCTCCATACCCCAAACACTCTAACACATACAAATAACAACCACAAACACTTTAATCTATGATTCCACTTTGATTCACTTTATTGACCCAAAACAATCAAAAACTCAATCAAGAACACATACCTTACTACTATAGATTACTTGGATGCTATTATGGCACTCTAATCTTGTTGTTAATGAACCATAAATGCTAGGAAAGTGGCTGCTATGAACGTGGCTATGAAAAATTTCAAGTTTGACTAACACAAGTCAAACTACTAACACACACACACACACACTTTCAATAATCACCAAGCATCACATGAACTTATCATCTTTCAAATTGACGGATTTAGCCCCTATAGTTTAAGAAACACCTCTAATCTTTTATAACACTTAGTCATAAAAACTTTTGAACTTTGGGGCGTTACAACTCTCCCCCACTTGGAATGATTTCGTCCTTGAAATCTACTGTACAAATAACTAGGCATTATATCAAGTTGAATGCTACCGTAGCACACTAGCAGTAGTCTTACATCTCCTCATCTCTAAATACTATCGCAGCACACTGAGGATGATCTTACACTACATAGCTATCCGCTACCAAAGTAGACGGTCTACAACATTCTGATCATGAAATACGTATCACATATAACATGACACCCATAAACTAAAGTGTAATCTAAACTCTCCCCGTCCTTTCAATGTACCTTTACAAGTTCTATCCATTTGCTAAACGAATTTTTAACCTTCCTATCTATTAAAGCCACCAGCTTTTCTACATAACTGAACTTCTCATTTATCATCACATCTTTCAGAAGGACAACTGTTGATTTATCTGTTACACACTTACAAAGGTGGAATATCCATGAAATATTTTGGATCCGTGACATATTGTCTGATAGTTTCAGTATGTAAGCTACTTCCCCACCTTTGCAATAATCTAAAATTGACTACTAACACAGGGGCTAGCTTACCCTTCTTCCTGAGTCTACTAGCTCTCTACCATGGTGACATCTTTAACAACTCATAGTCCCCAACCCGGAACTCTAACAGTAATCTCCTCTTATCTACATTTCTTTTCTGTCTATCTTGGGCTGCTTTAAACTACTCATGTATCTACTATATATACTCAGTTTCCCGCTATACTATCTCTGCACTACTTAACTCTTTCTAACCAACTTTACCCTTGCAAACAAGGGTCTTACACGTTCTACTACACAACATCTCGTATGATAACATACCAACACTCGACTGTTAACTACTACTATAGAAAAACTCTGCTAATGGTAGATAGGTATTCCACTACCACTAAAATCAACAACACATGACCTAAGCATGTCCTCTGGCATCTGTATATTTATCTCACTTTGTCCATCATTCGAGGGTGGAATACTCTACTAAGGTGTAACAGAACCGCTACTATCTCTTCCAAATAAACATCTGTCATTCTTTCTGAAGGATACACTTTCTTTACTGGAAGAAAATTTATATTCTTGTGAGTCTGTCAATTACTTATCATATAACATCAAACCACTGAGGAGTTCTAGGTAATCTGGCAATCAGATTCACTGTAACATTCTCTTACTAACACTGATACTTAACCTTTAATATATTACTTCTAATTGCTTTCTTTATCTGCTTCAATCCAAGCTATTTTAAACCTTTCAAGTATAGAACTAGTGGTTTCCATCTTGCTTTATGCATCTGAATCTATATATTTCTTGTCTTTCTTCTTAAAACATCTGTAACCACATTAACTTTACTTGGGAGATTTAAAATCTCACTATCACAATCAATCTTTTAAAAGCTCTAACCACTGTCACTGACACATGCTCATATTTTTCTGCTCTGGGAGATACTTGAGGCGGTTATAATCTTAGTAGATAGTACCATTAACTTCATAAGAACAATGCCACCCTATCTTAGGATCAAAGACAACTGCTGTCTGATCTAAATCATGAGTTGGGGAGTTGCTTTCATGTATCTTTAACTAGCGGTAACATGAACAGTAACCTTCTCTTTCTACACCAGCTACGTACTTCCTATTAAAAGGCATCACTATATACTATCACACCTTCCATTCCATCTAGAAATGTTACTACTGGAGCATTACACCATTCATACTTTAACATATCAACCACTTACTGCCGATGATCTTTCTTCTTGAATTCTATGCTCTCTCCTAGTCAACTGGGCTAGGGGTACGTCTGTCTTAGAAAAGTCTGGTATAAATCATCTATAGTACTCTACAAGCTCAAAGAAACTTCTTACTTTGGTAAGATTCTGAGATGGCTCCCATTTCATCACTATTTTCACCTTGGCTGAATCTGCTTCAATCCCTTCTAATTAATGAGGTGACTTAAGAATTGTACTTCTTATAACTAAACTTTACACTTAGAGAATATTACATACAATTTCTCCCTGCATAGTATTGCATAGTATTTCTGATACTACTCTGAGATGAACCATGCGCTTATGAAGTTTTAGAGTAAATAGCCTATCATCAATAAACATAATCACCATTTTATCGAGCATGGGTCGACAAAGTCTATTCATTAACTCTGAAATCTGTACACATTCTGGACGTACCACCTTTCTCTTTTTCACCGTTAAACCTAATACACCCTACAATAAGCTACTGGGTCGGATAAATTTTTTATCCATTAATTCCTGCAGTTGCTTCATCAATTTCTGTATATCTGAAATCTGCTACTTCTTTTCCTTTTCCTGCTATAATTTCTCACAAAAGCTGATAACGTTGTACCACCAAGGACTAGATACTTCCTTACTTTTGCTAACAAACAGGAATACTAGCTATTATACTTTTACTTCTACTAAACAGTTCTTCCGCACTTGGGGTCTGACACTAGAACAAATATGTGATTTCGTTACACCAAAAAAGTTTAACGATATGCGTATAGTCACAGTTGCGTTTTCAGTGTATGTGTGACGAAAGGTCGAGTGACCATAGGGTACATACAGTTACATTAGCGGGTTAGTGTCCGTATCCATTTAAAAACAGTAACCAAAACCATAAAATGTGTGACTAATTGGTACAAGTTTATATTGGATTTATCAGTTTTAGTGACCGTAAACACTTTATAGTCACACAAGTAGTTTTTGAGAGTATCTTTTGCCCGTCATGTGGCCACATGAATTATAATATATGTGGCATCTTCGATGATTTAGTCACACAATGATTGTTTATTTTATTTTGTCACATACAATTGAGCCAAAAGTGTTAATTAGTGTGACCATATGCTTTTTAAAGTCAATTAAATGTGTATTTTGTATGACTATTGATCATCCAATTGTCACATGAATTTTATGTTTGTCCGGCGTTTTGTAATATTTAGTTACATAATGATTGAATTTTATGAATTTTATGCTGAAAGTCGGATTCGAACTTGAGTCCCGTCCTATCCATCTCTACAAAGAAATATGCGTTAGACCAATGGGCTAAATGTTAATTCGATTTAAAAACCTAATACTTATTATTTAACTATACACGTTAGCTTTTGGCTACACTGAAATGATGTGTGACAAATATCAAATTTAATGATTATCGTTTTTGCCCATTGTTGTTCTAAATAATAGCCACATGAATATTTCACGATGTGATTGTTATGAATATATTAGTCACATATTATCACCTAAAATGTTGCCATAAACATCATTTAGATACACATTTATGATATGGTGTGGCTATATGATATTATAAAGCCATATAGTCACATGACTGTGCCAAAATAAATGTAACTTTACACCTTAACTTCTGGAAAGCTAACATACGCTAAACTTTAGACACACATAATAAGTTACGTGACCATATGTACCGGATTTTGGCTACACTTAAATCATGTGTGACAAAACTCGATTCTATGATTCATACACATAAACAATTATTTCATGTGACCATATATGGGATTTGGTCACATATAATCACCTAAAATGTGGCCATAAACATAATTAAGATACACATTTGTGATATGGTGTGGCTAATATAAAGTCATATAATCACATGACCATGCCAAAATAAATGTGACTACACACATTAGCTTCTGGCAAGCTAACACACGCTAAACTTTATACACACATAATAAGTTACGTGACCATATGTACCAGATTTTGGCTACACTTAAATCATGTGTGACAAAACTCGACTCTATGATTTAGACACATAAACAATTAGTTCATGTGACCATATATGGTATTTGGTCACAATGTTCAAGTGTGTGACATAGATTTGTCCCATTTTATATGTATATTATGACTAATGCTTTGAACTTACTCTTCATTTGTTACACGTTTCAAATTCATATGTGGCTAAATAATCAGTAAAAAATTAGCAGTGACCTTTAGCCACATGAATGTTCGAAGGTGTGGCAATACATTTCCGAATGGTCACACGATCGGAATTCATATGTGGCTAACTAATAACGTGAAATTTATTTTTGTACCTTTAGCCACATAAATATTCGAATGTGTGGCCGTATAATTTCGAACATGTGTGACCAAATCCCAGTTTTGTACTAGTGTGACTCGTACTGTTCTCTGATCACATAATATTTGAACTTGATACTGACCCAACCAATTCATACCAACAACTGCTCAAAACTCTTTCATCATGATTGGCATGAGATCAATAGGAAACTGTCAAATGTCTATCTCTATCACATTATTCTCACACATACTATTCTCAATAGTAATCTTATCATTTATTATTTCTTCCTCAAGAGGAAATTCTATTATACTTGGTGGAATACTCAACTCAACATAAAGTGAAACAACAACAAGGATCTACTTTACCAAAGTCAAACAATACAAGGGCAGGTGTATTATTAACAATAAAGGTACCTACCTCTATGTCCGGTTCCACCGTTTCCTCCATAGCCGTGAGCTGGAAGGCTTTGCTCTATGATTGGGGCACCTTCATTTACTTATCCCTACGAGCGAGCTATTACAATCTTTAGCCACCTGCCCCTACCTCTCACACTTTCACACATCTGAGTGGGGAACTAACTCTCCCCACTATAATACAAACACTAATATCTTACTTGACACATTTGCTGGCTCAACCTTTCACTTTTCCATTTACTATTCCCTACTTGGTCAACTATTGTTCTCACTTTTATACAAAACTCATCATCTCGTCCGCTGTGTTACAAGTAACCTTCACTAAACATTACAGATATCATTTCTAAATATCGAAATGTATCACTGCATTTTCATAAGCTCAAAGGAAACATACACTAGACAAAGACAAGCCATTTTTAACAACTTCTTGGTGATATCAGCCACCAATTCTGTCATCTATCATCTGTCATAAAGCTAAAAACTCTTCTGAGGACTAAACGTTGCCTCCATCTGTGCCTTCTCTTTCCCTGGTAACAACAAAGTCCACCGGTCTTTTGATGCTCCACACGACAAGTTCGAAACAAATAACTTTTCTTTATACTAGACACTTGATTGTACGGAATGCCCCTTCCGTCTCTGCTAGCCAACGATTATTTACAATCAAATATGTAACGCCCTTCAAGAAGAGGTGATTTTGCTTGCTGAAAAATCTTTGTAAATATACCCTTATAACTCTTATAACTATCCATTCTGGCTTCAGTTCTCCAACTCTCTCAACATACACCATTGTAGCCTGCACCACTGCATCTACTTGCTACTATAACATCACTTCCAGTCTCTTCGACACTTGCTTAACCACCTAGTTGCTGATACAAGGGATGTTCTTCTGTAGAGCTTTACCAAACTCTGTAGCTACTGTCTTCCTTACTGTGTTGTTCTCATGCTTTTGCAATTCCTCTATAAACTGGAATTTCTCTAATAGGATTACCCACAGGTCTAACGGTCGGGATAAGAATTTCATTTAAATCATACTTGTCTCAAGCTTCTCAAGGTCTACTTGCCTTAGGCTACTACGTCTGTCACATACTAACTCTTTCTACATCAAAGCCATACTGAACTTGCTATATAAAAAATGCTATCACACATAATCCACAAGGTCCATCATGATTTCACCAAGCTTCAGTATGTACCATGTGTTTATAACAATATGGCCCCTATATTATTATGAACACATTATACCTTACTTATGCTTAACTTAACCAATCGGATTCCCGTGTCATAAATCAATACTAAACACTTAGCCACATGAATGTGCTCCTCATGCATATACAAGATATTTCATGCTCAAATTGCTAAAACAGATAGCATTTAAAAAGTTTTACTACTCGTATGCTCACCAAGGTTTACTGCCCAGGGATAGCTCCACTTAATCTCAAAACCATGGTTTAAGTTTATACATCACACTTATGTGTGCCCAAATCCCTTAAACCTTGGCTCTGATACCAAGTTGTAATACCACTTTTCTAGTTTTAACATAAAAACATTATCTTACGGGTTACCACCCCAAAAGATATCAAAGTTTCACAAAATACAGTTTCTAAACATACACGTGCTAACATTTACAAAAGTAGTGTCAAAAGTTTGCTTATCGAAAACCAAGAGCCTATCCAGTTGATCACCGCGTTGGGGCCTTACCCTTGCTGGAACCTGTGCCACCTGCAACATAAAACACTGAAATGTAAGTTAATGCTTAGTGAGTATACTAGTTGTACACCATGTCACTGATCTAGTACATAACTATGTACCCTAATATTGTTCTTGTGCATAGCTATACCACCTGCACAACTATACACCAATGTTGTACGATATATACATCATTGCTATCTTACACAACAAAGATATCACTTATTATAATTCATGGATACTTACTCTGCTTTCCCTCGTGGTTAGCTACACCTCAATATAGCTATACACCTCTACTACGCGTGGAATGCATATAACATTTATATCACATAACACATATATTATACTGTTCAGTTAATACATACTCATATGCTAATCATATTAAAGGAATATTATGCTCACCTAATAACCAAGTAATAAGCTAAACAAGTAACGTGTGCTGAATCCAGGCACCTTCCAGTACTAGAGAATAAGCTAAACATCATAAACCGATCAAACTGTGCTGAAAAAGGGGCCTACATGGGCCGTGTACCCTATACACCACACGACCTCACTTGGTCACATGGCCAGTGATGACAAATAATCCTACATGGGTCGTGTACCCATACACGGTCCGTGTACATCTTGTGTTACACGACCATGTAACCCTACATGGCGTGTTACCGCCTTTGACCTCTACACGGGCCATATACATTAAACGTTACACGACCATGTTCACCTGCATGGGCTGTCACTATCTCTAAAACATGTACACGAGCCGTGTACACCTACACGGGTCGTGTACACGACTGACGTGCAACTTTTTGTGAAGAACACAACTACTGTTCTTGGTTTCAATCTCATTTTTATTCGATTTTAAAAATCTAAGGGTATTTCTCCATACCCCAAATACTCTAACACATTCAAATAACAACGACAAACACTTTAATCTATGATTCCACTTTGATTCACTTTATTGACCCAAAACAATCAAAAACTCAATCAACAACACATACCTTACTACTATGGATTACTTGGATGCTGTTATGGCACTCTAATCTTGCTATTAACGAACCAGAAATGCAAGGAAAGTAGCTGCTATGAATGTGGCTGTGAAGAATGTCAAGTTTGACTAACACAAGTCAAACTACTAACACACACACACACATATATATATATATATACACACACTTTCCAATTATCATCTTTCAAACTGACGCTTTAGCTCTTCTAGCTTAAGAAACACCTATAATATTTTATAACACTTAGTCATAAAAACTTTTGAACTTTGGGGCGTTACAAGTCGGTCCACCAATAACCAGCATGGGCACTTCCCAGAAAAGGCACATATAGGGAAAACTAATGATGCTATGAACATTGCTTAAAATAAGTTGTTAAAAAACTACAATGCTTAATTTTAACAATAAAGAATTCATACCCATTGCTAGATTCAAGAATCACATCAAACGGTAGTGAAATTTCATCCAAGCCGCTTAAATTACAAATGACTAATTAAGGGGGTTAATTTATGATCAAAATAAGGACCAAAAATGACCACTAATACACCTATTGAAATTTTTTAACTTACGGTGAACATATAGAAGCAATGAAGTTATTGATTATGAGTCTTTTTTTCACTCGAGCATTTCATCAAACACTTTGGAAGGAACCTGTTATAAAGATAAAAACCGATAAATCGATATTGAAGCTCAAATTCTAAATAGAAATCAACCTAAAGCATAGAAATCGAAATTGGAAGTGGTGAAAAAAAATAAAAACCTAGAACGTATATCTTGGAGAAACACAAGTCTGAGGGAGATACCGCAATCAAAACCATAACTTAAAATCAAAATTACAGAAGTGTAAAATTGAAATCACTACCAGTTGCATGTACTGAAATCAAAACCACATTTAGTAGTTTCATGTACTTCAACAAAACCAAATGGAAATAACGGTCCCTAAGAATAGTGCAATCGCAGATAACATTGATTCAAGTTATATGAAGATACAATTGAGAAACAAATTGGATTTATAGGAAGCACCGAAGCAAGAACATCAAATAAGAACACTATTGAAGTTATAGGAACAAATTCGTGTTGCAAAAGAACACATAAGTACATCAAGAAATAGATGTTGTAATAAAAAAAATAGGATTCAAGGAACTTACCAAATATGGTGAAGCTTGTCGATGAAAAGAAGCCAAAAAACGAAATAAGACACATAAACCGGACATGTCCAATTCGGGTTCTTACGACCTGCGTGTCATAAAAACGGGTCAAAATACCGAACTTTTGTACAAAGGCGGGTATTACTGATATTAGTAGTCAAAATTAGAGAATTAGGTCAAAATTGAGGAAATGAGGGGATCTTATTGGTTAATTGAGAACTAATTTAAGGAAGCTTTTTCATATTTGATTTTCTTTTAATATATATAGATATGATCAAAGTGTGACACCCTAAAATTTCAATCCATTTAAACTTAAATTTAATCAAATTAAACTATTGGTTTCTAAAATTCTAAAACATCTCATAATTAAATCACTTTATTAAAACATAGACAAAAAGCGTAACAAACTCATATGAACCATGTTAAAGGTAGGTGATTTGTTTATAATACTAATTAATTTGTTATACATAACAAAAAACATTTTTTTAAATGATATCCTTAAACATGTAGATAAGAAAAATAGATAGTGAATTTATAAGGGTATAAAAGTCCTAATTATTGTGTATGATAATCACTTCCCCCATGTCAAAGTATTTGGTGTAACTAATGTCTAACCATAACTATTAATATAACAAGCATACTTCTTAAGATCTCGATCTTAATCTTATGATTTATTTATCCAAAACGATCCAATTCTCAATAGGATCTTTGTAAGCATACCATCTTACATAAGATCCTGATCATGGTCATAGGATCTTAAGATTTCGATTCGATCCTATCCAATCCTACTATATTAGAGTTAGTCATAAAAATTTACAAACAAAAAATAAATATGTATCTTTGTTTGGTGACATATAAAAGTAGATTTTATAATGTTTTTGAGTTTCTCATTCAAAAATCTAAATTTGTAATATCATAATAACTAACATAAATCCTTAGAAGTTGAATTCTTCTATTGATATAATGTTTTTGAATCTTATATGAATTTATCATAAGATTATTATTTAATATAATTACTACACATCTAAAAGAAACTAGAAAATCATAATAGGATCTTACGAACTTGGTTTGATTTTATGATTCTGTGAAACTAAAATAATCTCTAGTAATATCCCAATATTGATAAACTTATTAGCAAGTATATTCTAACAAAAGTACAATAAGAGCATACATAGTGATAATTAACGTATTGTAATAACTAATAACTAAGTGCACATCGGCATTACTAATACCCTCCCATCATCACTAACGTACTACCACTACGACAGTACTAATTCAATTTAATTTCTATTTTTATAAATTACACATAATATTTAGGGTTAATAATGGTTCAACCATCAACGTTTTAGTTTAGTTTTGTTTTAATCATCGAGGTATTTTGTTAAACGATTTTACTATAAAGTTTGAATTTGTTCTGATTTAAACCTCAAAGTTATACCTTTTTCATTTAAACCTTAAAGTTTTTTTCCAAACGATTTAACCCTTAAACTTTTGTTAACCAATGATTTAACCCTCCTAAGTTTTGTTAAGTTTTTAATAAAACTAAAATGCATAATCAACTTAAGAGGGTAAAATCGAAAATCAAACAAAACTTAAGTAATTACTCAGTTTTTTATAGTAACTTCAAGGTTTAAATCATTTAAAAAAACTTTGAGATAAATCATAACAAATTTCAAACTTTATGGTAAAATTGTTTAGAAAAAAAATTTGATAGTTAAACCGAAATTGAACGAAAACTTTGATGGTTAAACCATTATTGATCCTAATATATATAAATTAAAATATTAGAGTAATAAATTGTAATATCCCAATTAAAAATAAACGTTACAATATATAAAAATATTTCATTAAATAAAAAAAGAACACTACAATAATATAAAATACAAGAAATAGTTGAGAATTTAATAATCACAAAAAGAAATTAATAGACTAAACTAGATATTCAAAAAAATACCTATAGGCTACAGCCTTTTCAAATATAATTTTTAATAATACAAGAGATAACCACATTCACATGCATAGGCATCCCTATAAATACTGGTTTCCCACCATAACATTCTTCCCACACCTAAACCAAATACTAAGGAAACAAACACACTTAATTAAGTTGTTCTAGCTACAAATGGCAGGGATGAAGATGATGAAGGTTTTATGTGTTCTAGTGGTTTTCATGGTGGTCGCCGCCCCTTATGCGGAGGCTCTTTCCTGCAGCGATGTAAACAGCAAGTTGGCACCATGCCTAAACTACTTGAAGGAGGGCGGTAAGGTGTCCACGGCTTGCTGCAATGGTGTTAAGGGGCTGAACAACGCCGCGAAAACTAGCTCTGATAAGAAGGCTGCTTGCGTTTGCATGAAGTCGGCTTACAAATCTATATCTGGCATTAAATCTGGCAACGCACTCGTTCTTCCTAGCAAGTGTAGTGTTAACATTCCTTACAAGATCAGCCCAGACACCGATTGCAACAAGTATGTTACATTTTTAAATTACAAATGGGTAAAAGCGAAAACCAAACAAAACTTAAGGATTAATATGATAATAAAACGAAAATTTATTGTAAAATCATTTAAAAAACTTTAATGGGTAAACCGAAAAGTAAGTAAAACTTTGATAATTAAACCTTTTTTTACCCTTTATTTTTCTTATATACTATTGGCATATAATATGTAATATATAAATATTATATATAAAATGGTAAAATTGTAATTTAGTCAAATGTCAATTAGGAGCGTGACCCTACGAGCTAGGCATTATGGAACTCGAGCTCAGCTCGACAACATACTCGAGTAGCCTGAGCCTGAATCGGTTCAGATCGAGTCGATTCGAATATTTTTCGAGTCAGTCTCGAGTAGTTCACGAGCTTTCTCAGCTCGATTACACCCTTAACTACTTTTAACTAATTTAGAACGACCTAGAGTGACAAGTAAGGAAATGTGTCCTATTGATTAAGTCCTAAGAAGTGTGCATACCCTCATCAGCGAGGGAATAGCGAGGAAATGCTTATTAGCAAGGAAATAGCGATGAAATACCATTGATCATAAATAACCCCGTTCCGTCGAAATCTATCGCAAATCCCTCGCCAATTAGCAAGGGAATAGCGACGATATATCTTAATTTGAAATCTGTCGCAAATATATCAGAAATCGGTCGCTAATTAGCAACGAATTAGCTAGAGATGATTTTGTTCCTCACTAATTTGCGACGGAATCCAAAGCCGTTGCAAATCTGTCACAAATTAGCAAGGGAATAACGAGGAATGGCCCTTGATATCTAATAACTCGGTTTAGTTGCACATCCGTCACTATCCGTCGCTATTGAGCGACGATTTTTATCCGTCACTAATTTTCGTCGAAAATCTAGGTTTTTTTTAGTAGTGAATCGTTTTTAAATATCATTTTCAAGAAAATTATTCTGATTATATAAATAAAGGTTCTCAGAAAGAAGCATTTTTAGGGAATTCTGAGGACAAAACCTTGGAAATCCTTCTAAAAATCCTTTTTTTTTTGAGAGAGAGTTTCAAGAAGTTTTTTGGCTTGAAAATTTCTTGGAAAACTGTCATTAAATTTTCTTGGTTCAAATTTCTGGTAAAAGTGTATGAATAACCTTAACAATTTACCTAACAAATAAGATTACTTGAACAATCATCACAAGAATCCTTAATTTTCACTTGTAGCTCATTACCATTTACCACATATATATGATATTTAAGTAGTGCATATTATATATGCATGTTGTTGATAGAGTTTTACTTACTAATGGTAAATTCTGTTATATGGATGGATTTTGCAGGGTGAAGTGATGTCCTGCTGTTGAATTAATGCATGAAAATGGAAAGAAACACTGGGAGTGCATGTGACGAGAGATTTTAATTAAACGAAGATTAGTATTAACTATTTTACAAGAATAAATTGTGTTGGACAACTTTGTTTTCTTTATAGAGCTATATATACGTACGTATGTATATATGTGAATGCATGTATGTATGTATGTATGTATGTCCCTTTGCTTTCTTTTGTTGTGTTATTAATTATGTTATATATAACAGTGGTGCTCCATCTTTCTTCTCTCTATCTATATATATTTATGTTATACGAGTAGCAACCGATACTCAGATTGAATACACGCGTTAATTTATATATATGTTTTAATCGTCGCTCTCTAATGGCGTCGTCAAACATCAATTCATGATTTCATGTACGTAAACTTTCTGTTATTCTTCGAAACTACAAGGGTTTGAATAAGAAAAGAACAGAATTCTCTCCAAGCAGGCATTGAATTGCTCAAGAAAAGGTTGTCCAAAGTGTCAGAGGAATCTCAACTTCCAAAGAACAAATGTCAAAAGTATGAAGTTGAGATTGGGAACATTAATGCTGATTGCAACAAGGAGAAGAAGAAAGTAGATAATCTAGACTCGGACAATGCCAAACTTAAGACAATGGAATCTGAATATTTTGAAAAACTCAAATGTGCACAGAGGACATTTAATAAGGGTAAATTGCATGAAAATACAATGAACTTTGTCTTAATTATCATTGTATACAATCAACTTTATTTTTTCAAAAATAATACAATCAACTTTTATAATCCTCACATTGTATGCAACTTGTTGTATACAATGTAAATTATAGAAAAGTTCATTGTATACAATGGTAGCTAAATACCAGAAACAGAAAAAAGTTGTTTGCATACAATAAGTGAATTATGAAAGTTGGTTGTATTATTTTTAAGAATTTAAAGTTGATTGTATACAATGATAATTAACACAAAGTTAATTGTATTTTCATGCATTTTATCCCATTTAATAATGATCAGAAGATTATGAAAAACTTTTCATATGCAAGAGTTGCAAGAAAAAGTCAAATGACTAGAGCAACAACTTCTCGCTTCTTATCAACCATTCATGTCTAGCTCAGCTCGAAAACAAAATTTCTGAGCTCCAAAAGACGTTGGACAACAAGAGATGGAAATTTAAGAAAGGAAGAACATAGTGGATGGCTAAGATTTCTAAACCTAGTTCTGCTGCGACTGAATCAAAACCTTTTGATTCAGTTTGTCATTGTAGTAGTTAATCTGATTCTTCTTCTCTCTCTAACCAACCGTAGAAACATACTTTCAAAGTTATACAAAATAATTCTAATTCTTGTTTCTTTGTTATCAAAGATGATTCAAAGCTTAAACAAAAGCAGGCGTGGATTTCAAAGAAGAATTCTGCCAACAACAAATCATCGTGTGATCATTCGAATACAAAGGTGAAGAAATCATCCTGGACTCAAAATACAAGAATGATTTCTCATCTAATTTTGTTCCAAAAAATAATAAATCTGAAAAGAAAAATAATTTTACTCAAAACAACAATAAACACAAATCCTTTTCTAAAACAAATGGTAATTTTGTGTTAAAAACTGGTGTAAAGTTGTGATTGGAACTCAAAATATAAGGATGCCTAAAACTGTAAAGGCTAACAAATCAGGATCAAAAACAAATTGGATATAAAAAATTACAAATCAAGATCACCCAGACGACGGTGAAGATCTCTATGCTTAGTATGCTGAAAATCAAAACTCACATCTATCCGAACGAATAAATTCCTTGCAAATACATCTAACATTTATTTTGTGCAGCATTAGCCCGAGTATCATGATCCGCGAAGCTTATTTCACACTTTATCATTTATTGATATTGTTTGTGTTCTAATGGTTTGTATTTTGGCATCAATTTAGGGGGAGTTTTTTTTATTTTTGTTTCTAAATTTTAGAAAAACCCAAAACATTTGAAAAATCAAAAATACAATATATTATTTTTCATATTTTGTTACTTTTTCTAGAAGGTGTGTATTCTTTGATTCATTCTTATACCTTTCTTGATTTCTTGTTGATCTTTTGAAAGATCTTTTTTCATTTCTTAACTCCACCTCATATCATATCATTCTAAAATCCTTCCTTGATATATATCATTCTAATTTGTTCTAGAAAATAATCATCCAATGTTTATCCGTGGTAATCAGTTTTACATTTTTGATTGATTCCTTATATTTTTTATGAATAAATTGCACCATGAGTGAGGGAATGTAAGCATTTTATACTCCTATGGTCAATCTAGAACCGGAAGGTTCACCATATCATAGAAGAGAGTATAAAGGTTTATAGGTCAAATAGGTGAGAATAATTAGGTATCCCCTTGGGATACTATTGGTGTGAAGAGGTAAAATAAAAAAGAGAGGGACGGAAAAGGAGATGGGGGTGCATATAATCAACAAATGACTTGAGCTTTCATGATAAAATCTTTCTTCATACATAATTTTTGATTGTTCATATTCTTTGATTGATCAAATCTTTCTTGACAATCATTTCAAATTTATTCTTTCTTGAAAATAATTCATGTTGGTTAAAATAAAAAACAAGTGTCCTAATGTATACATACATTGATACATTTATCATTTTGGAAAGAGAGATCAAGGGAGAAGTTGAAAAAAAATAATAGAGATCTGTGGGTGAGACATGATCAAAAGAAAAGAAAGATCCTTACCAAATCATATAAATCCGGGTAGCCATATATGATACCGATGCTCATTCGTTGAGATTCGGTATTGAAGAAGACATCATTAACCCAATTATGCAATACACTAACCCCACCCAGCTACTCAATTATCTCTTAAAAGATGATTGTTTCAACTTCATACGGAGAATTAGCACATCTCTATTGACATCTCATTTGGAGATTGTTGATATTGAAACAAGAAGGACAAGCTGCTCCGGTCCCCGACTTCTTTCAATGCACTAATAGTGTCTAGAGCTTATTTGTCATATATCATTCCTTAAGACACATTGCGGAATATCACAAGTATCTAGTCTATAAGACGACTGATGCCGGAACATCTTGGAGTGATATCTTATGTGATATTCACAATGATTAGATGGAAGTCCTACCAGAATTAGCGCTATGCCATTTCTAAACGTAGGTCACACTATTTTAAACTATTTTGTTTAACGAGATTCTATGTGATCTCGGAATTACCCTGTCACGATCACATCATTCCTTTAATGCGAGCAATACTTTCTGTTAACTAATCTTCATGCAGAGAAATTTCATATGCATGATGTTCATGCCAAATCATGATCATCATGAGGGAGGGATGCTTGCTATTGAAAATTTCTCAACTATATTCCTCTCCAACAGTTGTCTACTGCGTAAGTTCTTCAAAGCAGTGGTAAACTGAAGATATCTTATCATGAAGGAAACACAAATCTCCAGAAGGGATTTCTCATCATCTTCTTCCAACTACACAAATATCTCCGACCATCTTACTTATGGAGGTGTGTAATGCCCTAATTTTCAAAATTTAAAATAAAGCTTGAAACAAAAGGTATTTGTCTAAAAACAAAATTTGATAAGCTGATGGAAACCAACCAAGTATTCTTGAACCCTCTGGTTCATACAAAAAGGTAATACAACCACAACTCATGTCAAAAACAGTTTCCAATAAGCTTACCGTTAGCGGAAGCAAATAAAACATTTTATTTAAACCCTCGGGTTTGTATAAAAGAGATATGCACGCATTTAAATCAAAAGTAATTTTCGTTGCACAACCAGGAGCGTTATTGTTTCAAATCACGTTTTAACAGTCAACGGTCAAACGTCAAACCGGGGCCTTGTCTTGGTGCTAACACAACCTTCAAAACAACCATAAGCAGTATCCGCTAAGCTACAAGAGCCTAGTGAGAAAGCTAAACTGTAAATCATATAAGCATGCGCATACACATATTCGAATGCCATAACAGGTCTTATGGATACAGTACTGCACCATCTTAGCATCCGCCAAGAAGGCTAAAACGCTGTCCATAGCACTAGTGCACGAAGCAGCATGCTACAGCTCTATTCTCGCACACCATGATCCTCTGATCATTAATATAACACATTGCAATGCAACAAACATATCACAGATATGAATCAGAGCTTAGAAAACTCACCTCCGCAATTAATACCACACAGAGTTATGCCAGATATACTCAGAACACATCAAATAGTAATTCCTACATATATATAATCATGGTATTAATCACATAATCAAACTCAGCTCTTAAAAAACTGAACAGGGCTGGGCACCCCCTAGGCACACCCTAGGCATGGTTGTGCCTTCCCCAGGCATTGTTGTGCCTGTCCTAGGCATGGCTATGCCTTCCCCTCAGGCACACCCTTGAATTTCTCAGGCACGCCCGTGCCTCAGTCAAAAAGCACGTGAAGTACCGTATGAACTAGTTTTTGCCATGAGGCGTTAGGCACGCCCGTACCCTCCCCAGGTACGCCCGTGCCTCCCCTGGCCTGCACCAAAAGGTCGGCCAGAACACTGTTTTTCCGACTAAAACACCAAAATACTCACTATTTATTCATAAAAACACTACTAGGGTGTTTTCCTACACCCCAAACAACTTCTAAGCAATAAACAACAACAACAAAAACAAGCTCTAATCCATGATTCACCATTGAATCACTTAAAACCCACTAAAAAAAATTCAAGAACATGATTAATAATCCTTACCTCATGCTTGTAATTGCTAGGTTCAGAAGTTAACACTTGGTTTCGAGGACGAATTCCATTTCAAGTGGGAGAGAGTTTTAACACCCGAAGTTCGAAATTTCGTAATTTAATAAATAATCAAGTATTACAGTTTTTGTGATTTCCTAATTAAGATTAGGAGGTGTTTAGAAACTTGAGGGGTTAAAGTTATCAGAATGAAACAAGAGAAGTTGAGGGACCATTTGTGTCAATTCTCAAAGATGTATTTATAAATAGCCAACTTTGACCTTTGAAAGTCAAAGTCTTCATTTCTTACAAACCACTTCACATAGCTTCTTGTTCCGGCCCTACATATTATCTCTTTCTTAGGTTTCTCTCTCAAAGCCACCTTGTTATTTCCACTGGACCTTATATTGTCCAATATGTTTACCGTCATAACTTGTATTTCTAATAGTATAAGGTCCAGTGGAAATAACAAGGTGGCTTTGAGAGAGAAACCTAAGAAAGAGATAATATGTAGGGCCGGAACAAGAAGCTATGTGAAGTGGTTTGTAAGAAATGAAGACTTTGACTTTCAAAGGTCAAAGTTGGCTATTTATAAATACATCTTTGAGAATTGACACAAATGGTCCCTCAACTTCTCTTGTTTCATTCTGATAACTTTAACCCCTCAAGTTTCTAAACACCTCCTAATCTTAATTAGGAAATCACCAAAACTGTAATACTTGATTATTTATTAAATTACGAAATTTCGAACTTCGGGTGTTACAAGGTGGAAATAGAATGCCAGAGGATTCTCTGGAAGCGGAAGTATGTCGAGAATGAGGAGGAGATAGTGTACTGAGAAGATATTCTGAAGACAACTACTCTTGGCTTATTCAGCAAGTAAATCTGGTGCATCATGATGTGTTTTTTTAATTACATAGAAAGAAGATTTATTAAAAATCAAAGGGGGTCGTTGCTAATACAGATTTACTAGCTTGGTCCATTCAGTCAATTCTATTCCCATAAAGCTTCAACAGAATGCAAATGGTAAAAAGAGTATCTGCATAATCAGACAAGGGAGATTGTTCAAGGTTGTCAAAGTTTACTTTCAATATCAAGATTCTCATCAACATCTTACGTTTTTCAAGATGAGAAGATATTCCGAAGACAACAAGACAAAGGAAAGATTGATCGAAGATTCATCAAAAGCTGAAAGGACGCAACAACTTTTATTTCTATACAAAGGGGGAGATTGTTAGATTTAAAATATTGTATAGAAATATAAGTTTACATTGTGGGTGAAGTTAGCAATAAAAGAAACATTAGGGGCTTATCTTGTAAATACTCTATGAGTATATATAGGGGTGCGAGAAATGGTAAAGATATCGGTTGCAGCATATTTGATAATAAGATCTAAGGTTTTGTGTGTGTTTCTTTCCCTACACACAGAGAGAGAGAGAGATCTTACTTTACAACCGGTCAATCTATCGTCGGCTTGAATCATGAACCACAATCAGTACGTTGGTGTTATACCAGGTTATTGGCTAAGTACATGACATTGATAATATCACAAAAACATTTGTAGCACACTAGAGAGGAAGATGCAACTGAATGAGAAGCTTATGGAGCCACACAACCTCAGAAACTACATTGGCAATACCACTATACTTAGCTTCAACACTAGAATAGTAGACAACATGTTGATGCTTGGAAGACCAAGAATTGAGGTTATCTCACAAAAAACGCAAAACCCGGACGTGGACGAGTGTGTCTCGGATAGCTAGTCCCATCAACATTAGCGTAAGAGACCAAATGATTAATAGATGAGGGATGAAGCATAAGTCCATGAGACAGAGTGCCCTGCAAATAACACAAGATATGCCGAAGAGCCTATATGTGAGGTTCACGAGGATCATGCATAAACAAAGAGACGTGTTGAATAGCATAGGCAATGTCACAACGAGTGAATGTTAAATACTGAGAGTGCCAGTTCACTACAAGAAAACTGGGCATTAGCCGCGACACCTTTAGCGGTGACGTGGGCTTTAGCAGCGACATGTAGTTGGGCGGGCTACATGTCTCCGCTAAAGCCAACTTCGCCCTAAAGGCGTCACGGCTAATGCCATTAAAAAAAGTGCGCGTCTTTTTCCCACCTAATTAATTCAACTTTCGCCTCTATTGGTTGGTGTCGCGGAAAATGATGTCGCCATTAATGCACATGAGAAATAAAACCCCCAGTTTCATCCCTTGCTCCACTACTGTATCTCGGTCTGACGACGCCACACCGCCGAACGCCTGTTGCCGCCACCGCCGTACGCCTGGTCACCGTCGTTGACCCACATTTCGCAAACCCTATTGATCGCTAAAGGTACGCCGCCACACTTCTTTGTGTGTGTTTTGGTGTGTGTGTGTGTGTTGGTGTGCGTATGTGTGTGAGTCGGTGTGTGTATGGTTCTCGTGTTCCGGTATGTGTGTGTGTATGTGTTCTGTGTATGTGTGTGTATCTGTTTCTATGTGTGTATTTTTTTAATTGTTCTTAATTATTGTTATTTGTTGTTAAATGTTTGTTGTTGTTAATTGTTAGTGTGTGTATTGTGTTAATTGCTATTAATTGTTGTTAGTTGTTGCTAATTGTTAGTGTGTGTGTGTATGTGTATATTGTTGTTAGTTGTTGTTAATTGTTGTTAATATATACACACACACGTTTATGATTTTTGATGTTACATTTTGTGCATTTTACTCCACAACTATATGCCCCCTCGATCTTTCTCGCACCCTGCCAATACCGGCCACCCCCACCGCCATCTGCCCATTGTCTACACTCCTCATCCACTAAGGTTCACTCTAAAACTCGAAATTATTCTTAATTGTTAGATTAGAAGGTATAAATCATGGGGTTTATGATTTTGTATGTTACATTTTGTGGATTTGACTTTGTTGCTAATTTTATGAAGTTTAGTGTCAGTAGTTTTTATTATTAATTTAGGATTTTAGTTTGGGGATTTTTGGTTATAAGTTTTCTTGATTTAATTATAAATTGGAGATATGTTTATGTTTATAAGTTATTTTAGAAATTGGTTTTGATGATATTTCTATATTTAGAAATTGGTTTTGTGAATATTATTTGGCTGTATCATAGAACAACTTGAAAAATACATGTTAAAAATTTATAATATAAATATAGATGTTAGTTCGATCAAGTTAACATGTTTATGCTCATTATGCAATATGTGTATTATAATTGAAAGAATTTGGTGTTGAAAAGCATGTACGCATATATGAATTGTCTTAATGTTTTTAATTGACTCGAATAGACAATATATATATATATATATGAAGATCAATTTCCCACTAAACAAACAACTTACAAAAACTTTGAAATAACTACATACATAATTGAGTATGTGTATAAACACACGTACACACTCAAACACACGTAATAGTGGCGACGGAAATAGTGGCAACGGAAATAGCAGCGACAAGTGAGCAACAATGGTGAGGCAATAGCAGTAACACTTTAGTGGCAACGCGTCGTCGCTATTACCTTTAGTAGCGACTTTCGAGGGCATTAGCGGAGACGCCTATTGCTGCTAATACCCTGATTTCTTGAAGTGACTAGACTCCGATACAAGGTAAGATCGCGTACCCGTCGAAAAATGACCGTACTTGGTGTCTACAGGTGTGGTACAAGGATACAATTTGTAACACCGTATTTTTAACACAAAAATTTTCACTTTTAATTACACCGGGAAAACATTTATAAACACCGAAGTAATTACAACTAATTACAAACCACTGTTTACAAAATAACAGTATTACAAAACACGGCTCATCACAAATAAATTATCAGAGTCCTAGGTGATTACTCCCTAAGCTAACCACTCTTAGCTGAGCCCCTGACTTACCAAAACCTGTAAAAAGAGTGAGACGTGGGGGATTAGCACAAATCTAAGTGAATGGAGTAACACCCAACAGATATATCAGCCTGAACCGCATGATATCAACAACCACAAATAAGCACCCCGGGAAGACCGGCGGTTCTGCAGGAACCTACAACCAATGCCGGCCAAAGCAAAGGTTTACTGATAGTCCATTTGCTATCCTCACCAGTATCATCCTCTAGTAGCAACATATGCATCCCAAGGTCCTGATACTGCTTAACCAATAGAAAATGAACCCAGCCCATAAGCCCAGTCGTAAACTGACTTCCCTTCCAACATGTATACATATCACATAATACAACAATTAACATTCACAGTTAATTAACCAACAAATATAGAATCTATCCCACAATAGTTGCAACCAAACCAGTACAACTAATATCACCCGTGAGCAACCATCCACTCATCTCTGGTTCTCAGCTATTTCCACTCAGTGATCTAATTTTACTGAGCCTTGTCTGTGCCCGAGAACACAACAACCAATCATCAGTATCCAATTCATAAATATATATATCAAACATATATATTTATATCCTTTTAATCAAACATATACATGTAAGATTCAAATATGAATGCACATATAACACATAGCATTAAACAATGCAAACAACAACCAAACTATCAGATTTCATGAGAAATCCGATACTACCATCGGATTTCACCAAATCCGCAACACTTCATCGGATTTCAAACAATCCGATACATCCATCGGAATCCGTCATTTATTATCGGATTTGAAGGAATCCGATACACCCATCGGATTTCCACATTTGTATCTCAACTTGGCATCCACAATCGGATTTCATGCTTGGAATCCACCATCGGATTCAACATTCGGATATCATAGGTTCCGGATTTATCATGCTCCGGATTTAAGAGTATCGGATTTCACAAGAATCGGATTTCTTCACTCGGTTTTCATCATCATTACCAATATCCGCCACCTTCAACATTTCAAGAATCCGACAACTTTATAACTTGAATAAATCAACTTTCCAGTTTTTACAATTCATATGCAAGTTCATAGAAACACATATAAACATGTTTAAACATGCAAGCATGCATCAAGAACACTTTTAACACCAAGAACATCAAATCCGATACACTCATGGTGTTCACAACAAAACCCACTTAAACCATAACATGGTCTTCATGATTAAAAAAAACATAGCATGTTAGCCAGAATCACATAAGAATCCACAAACCTTGCTAATCTTTGAATCACACAAAATCAAGAATCAACAATCCGATTGCCTCTTCTTCTTGTTTTCTTCTTTGCTCTCGGTTTTACACACAAAACACACACATGCAAACTTCAAAGTGAAGTCATCTCCACTTAATCCCACGTATATACAAAAGATAGCATGAGGTGGCATTCTAAGCACATGCACACACACACACACACACAACCGTACATACATATACATATATCAACACATATATAACATTTAATATAAATGATTAATAATCAATTAAACATAAACCAAATCAAATTATAATTCACGTGTAACATACCCCAAGCCTACGTTTCTACTAGGCCCAATCTCAGGATGTTACAAATCTCCCCCCCTTAAACTGGATTCCGTCCTCGGAATCTATACGTCATCAAACAACTGCGGGTAACGAGCTTTCATGTCGGCCTCGGTTTCCCACGTCAAGTTTGAACCCAAACTGTGTTTCCACTTAACTAGAACCATGGGAATCTGTTTCTTTCGCAATTTCGTCACTTTCCAATCCAATAGTTCAATGGGTTCTTCCACCAACCTCTTGCTGGAATCCACTTTAAGATCATGTAGAGGTAGAATCTGACTCTCATCCTCAACTCTAAATGTCCGCAAGTAACACACGTTGAAGGTATTGTGAATACCTGACAATTCTGTCGGAAGGTCGAGACTAACCGTCTGATCATTAACCACCCGTTGGACACGAAACGGCCCAATATAACGCGGAGTCAACTTTCCCCGCTTCCCAAAACGGATAACTCCCTTCCACGGAGAAACCTTCAGATATACCAATTTCCCCTCAACAAATACAACGACCTACGACGTGGATCAACATACATCTTTTGTCGATCCCTCGTAGCTTTCAATTTATCTCGTGCAATAGCTACTTTATCTGCGGTGATTTGCACAATATCAGGCCCTGCATACTATTTCTCACCCGCCTCTAACTAACACGTAGGAGTACGGCAGCGACGACCATATAACATCTCATAAGGCGGCATACCGATACTCGAATGATACGAATTGTTGTACGCGAATTCGATTAACGGCAGATGGGAATCCCAAGAACCGCCATATTCTAACACACATGCCCGCAGCATATCCTCGAGTGTTTGAATAGTTCGTTCAGATTTCCCGTCTGTCTGTGGGTGGTAAGCTGTACTCAGATTCACACGTGTACCCAACTCCCGCTGTAAACTGTTCCAGAAGTTTGACACAAGCCTGGAATCTCTATCTGATACGATCGAAAGCGGTATACAATATCGGGAAACAACTTCATCTATATACAGCTGAGCCAACTTACTGAGTGATGTCGTCTCACTGGTAGCCAAGAAGTGAGCACTCTTGGTCAATATGTCAACGATCACCCAAATCATATCATTATTCCTCTGCGTACATGGAAGTTTCGTTATGAAATCCATCGTTATGTGCTTTCACTTCCACTCTGGAATCTGCAACTATTTAAGTGATCCATAGGGTTTCTGGTGCTCTGCCTTAACCTGTGCACATATATGGCAAGACTCCACAAACTGTGCAACATTCGTCTTCATTGTAGGCCACCAATACAGCTTCTTAAGATCGTTATACATTTTTGTGCTACCGGATGAACAGATAGTCTAGACTTGTGAGCTTCAGTCATAATCAAGTTCCGAAGACCTCCAAGCAAAGGCACCCAACCACGAGATTCATAAACCTTCAATCCCCTAGAATCATCAGTCAAGTCATTCTTTTTTTTAGTCATAATCTCCGACTTCAGGTTTTCATTCTTCAAGGCTTCCAACTGAGCTGCCTTTAATCTATCAATCAAGTTGGAGACTATTTCAATTCGCATAAACTTGATATGTTCACTAACTCCCTTGCAACTCAAAGCATAGGCTACCACGTTGGCTTTCCCTGGATGATAGCGAATCTCGCAATCATAATCTTTTACAAGTTCCAGCCATCGCCTCTGTCGCATATTGAGTTCTTTCTGCGAAAATACATACTGTAGGTTTTTGTGATCCATGCAAATGACGCACTTTGTACCGTAAAGATAGTGTCTCCACAATTTTAACGCAAAAACCACAGCTGCTAGTTCTAAATCATGGGTTGGATAGTTCTTCTCATTCGGTTTCAACTGACGAGAAGCATACGCAATCACTTTATCCCGTTGCATCAACACACAACCCAACCCTGCCAATGACGCGTCACAGTAAACTATGAAGTCATCTGACCCATCCGGTAAAGCAAGAATAGGAGGCTGGCACAAGAGTCGTTTCAATGTCTGAAAGTCTCTCTCTTGTTCATCACTCCATCTAAATTGAACCTCCTTGCGAGTCAATTTAGTCATGGGATTCGCAATTTTAGAAAAGTCTTTAATGAATATTCTATAATACCCAGCCAATCCCAAGAAGCTTTTAATCTCAAAAGGCGACTTCGGAGCCTCCCAGTTCATCACTGCGTCTATCTTTGCCGGATCTACTTTGACTCCATCACTGCAAATGACATGCCCCAGAAAGTGAACTTCTCGCATCCAGAATTCACACTTCGAATACTTGGCATACAATTGCTCCCGTTTCAGAGTTTCAAGAATCTGTCTCAAATGAATCTCGTGATCAGCTTCAGATTTCAAATAAACCAGAATGTCGTCAATAAATACTATCACAGATTTATCCAGAAACGGTCGACAAACCCGGTTCTTCAAATCCATAAACACTGCAGGTGCGTTAACTAAGAACTCATAATGGCCATACCTGGTACGGAAAGCAGTCTTAGCAACATCTCCGTCAGAAACTCGTACCTGGTGATAACCCGATCTCAAATCAATCTTCGAGAAATACGAAGCACCCGCAACTGATCAAACAAATCATCAATCCTGGGCAGAGGGTATTTATTCTTCACTGTCCTCTTATTCAGTTCTCTGTAATCAATACACATTCGTAGAGTACCATCTTTCTTTTTCACAAACAAGACTTGTGCACCCCACGGTGAAGAACTCGGACGAATAAATCCCCGATCCAACAAATCCTGAATCTGCGTCATCATCTCCCTTATCTCAAAAGGAGCCAACCGATAAGGAGATCTAGCCACTGGATTAGAACCTGGAATCAAATCAATCTTGTACTCTACCTCTCGAACTGGAGGTAGCCCAGGTAACTCATCCGGAAACACCTCAGGAAATTCTGATACGACCCATACCTTAGTAACTGCCCGTTTCTTTTTTCTAGCATCAATTGCATATGCTAGAAAACACTTGCATCCCTTACTCAAGGATTTCTTGGCTTTCAACATCGAAATGATAGGAAACACAGACTTGTTCCTTTCCCCTCGAGCCACCACACGCGACCCATTAGATAACTGAAACGAAATCAGCTTCCTATGACATTTAATACTCGCCCTGTGCTTACTCAGCCAATCCATCCCCAAAACCACATCAAACCCTGCTAATGGCATCAACAGGAATGATACAGGAAAGCACTTACCATCTATGTCAATTTGAGCACCCGTCACAGAAGTCGTAACAGGCACTATCTTACCATCTGCTACTTCTATATCAATCGGCACAAAGATACTAGTAGTAGGCAATTTCAACTTAGCACAAAATGCTACAGAAATAAAGGAGCGATTCGCCCCAGAATCAAACAATACACGAGCAGGTAAGGAGTTTATAAATAATGTACCGGTGATCACGTCATCAGTGGCAGTAGCATCATCTACCGTCATCCGGAACGCCCTACCCTCCGGAGTCGGAGGATTCCTCCTCTTTTGCCCTCCCGCTACAGACGAGCCCCCAACCGCCCCTGCCCCTGTCCCTGACCCTGTCCCAGCCTCGAGTCTCCTCCTTGTAGGGCAATCACCTGCCCTGTGCCCCTCCTAATGACAATTCCAGCATACGTTTCGGGGATACCGACAATCCTTCGATTCGTGCCCGTGCGTTCCACATCGCACGCATCATATCGTCTGAGCAGTACACTACCCAGTATGAGAAGACCTGCACCTCGTGCACCATTGTGCTTTACTCCCCGAATCTCTTGAAGATACCTTTCGGTTCTGGTTGCCCCGAGACTGGTTACCCTGCCATTTCTTCTTTTGCTGGCTACCCCCAGCCTGGTCATACCTCGGCTTCTGCAAAGCCGCCTCATCTTTGCTCTGTTATCTTTGGCCTGGATGTCCCCCTCAGCAGATTTTGCCAAGGTGAAAGCCTGGGACAGAGATCCAGCCAATCTCGTGGTGCTCTGTACTCTAGCAACAAAGCCCCAATAAAGTGTTGAACCTGGGAAGATTCATCAGGCACCCACTGAGTTACAAACCTCAATTTAGAATTAAATTGTTCAATCAACTCATCCACCGTCATCTTCCTCGTCATCTTCAGTTCCATGTACTCCTGCCTTATTTTATTCAATTCAAAGGCGTTGCAGTACTGTTCACACAACTTATCTTGAAATTTATTCCACGTGATAGAATCCATTTGTGCTCTCGACAAGTGGGTGGTAATGGAATCCCACCAAACCATTGCTTTGCCTTTGAGCATCCTGGTGGCAAAACAAACTCGCATCTCATCTTCACAGTTGCAAGCATCCAGGATTCTTGCGGTATCCCTCAGCCAGTTTAAAGTAACATTGGGATCCGTGCTACCGTGGTATTCATCCGGTTTACAATCCAAAAACTGTTTACAAGTACATGGCTGCCTGCGGAAATCCATAAAAGGATAAGAATACGACCCTTGTGGCATCGACCCCTGTGGAACAGATCCTTGCGGATAGGGCCCCTGAGGAAACAACGGATAGTAAAAAGGTTGAGTCATCGGTTGAGTAAACGGTGGTATCGGCATTGACATCGGAGGAAACTCTACCAATGTAGTCACTGCTGGAAAGATAGGGGGTATCGCAACCGTAGTTGATGTTATCGGAATAACTGGTGGTTGTTCTGCAGGAACCTGCCTTTGCTGCTCTAATTCTGATCTCAAATCTTGCAGCTGACCCTCCAGTTGAAATATGTACTCATCCCTCTCATCAACCGTTGTACCAGATATACCAGCGTTATTTGGAATCTCAACTGTTGCGGTAGGAACCTCAACAGTAGTTGGGACAGTAGGGGTACCGGTCGAGTAATCACGTCCAGCCATTGTTATCTGTAACAATCACATCACCTCACGATTTATTAGATAAATCCGTTAGTACACAACATACTAATCCCACCACACTCCAATTCACCCCAATTCCACACCCAAGGAGTAATCGACCTACCACGAGCCAAGATTTGGGAATGTAACACTTCCACTGTGCTTACACCGCCAAACCAAGGCTATGATACTAAACATGTAACACCGTATTTTTAACCCAAAAATTTTCACTTTTAATTACACCGCGGAAGCATTTATAAACACCAAAGTAATTACAACTAATTACAAACCACTGTTTACAAAATATCAGTATTACAAAACACGACTCATCACAAATAAATTATCAGAGTCCTAGGTGATTACTCCCCAAGCTAACCACTCTCAACCGAGCCCTTGACTTACCAAAACCTGTAAAAAGAGTGAGAGGTGGGGGATTAGCACAAAGCTAAGTGAATGGAGTAACACCCAACAGATATATCATCCTGAACCGCATGATATCAACAACCACAAATAAGCATCCTAGGAAGACCGGCGGTTCTGCAGGAACCACGACCAATGCCGGCCAAAGCAAAGGTTTACCGATAGTCCATTTGCTATCCTCACACAGTATCATCCTCTGGTAGCAACATATGCATCCCAAGGTCCTGATACTTCTTAGCCAATAGCAAATGAACCCAGCCCATAAGCCCAGTCGTAAACTGACTTCCCTTCCAGCATGTATACATATCACAGAATACAACAATTAACATTCACAGTTAATTAACCAACAGATATACAATCTATCCACCAATAGTTGCAACCAAACCAGTACAACTAATATCACCCGTGAGCAACCATCCACTCACCTCTGGTTCTCAGCTATTTCCACTCAGTGATCTAATTTTACTGAGCCTTGTCTGTCCTTGAGAACACAACAACCCATCGGATTTCCACACTTGTATCTCAACTTGGCATCCACAATCGGATTTCATGCTTGGAATCCACCTTCGGATTCAACATTCGGATTTCATAGGTTCCGGATTTATCATGCTCCGGATTCAAGAGTATCGGATATCACAAGAATCGGATTTCTTCACTCGGTTTTCATCATCATTACCAAAATCCGCCACCTTCAACATTTCAAGAATCCGACAACTTCATAACTTGCATAAATCAACTTTTCAGTTTATACAATTCATATGCAAGTTCATAGAAACACATATAAACATGTTTAAACATGCAAGCATGCATCAAGAACACTTTTAACACCAAGAACATCAAATCCGATACACTCATGGTGTTCACAACAAAACCCACTTAAACCATAACATGGTCTTCATGATTAAAAAAACATAGCATGTTAGCCAGAATCACATAAGAATCCACAAACCTTGTTAATCTTTGAATCACACAAAATCAAGAATCAATAATCCGATTGCCTCTTCTTCTTGTTTTCTTCTTTGCTCTCGGTTTTACACACAAAACACACACATGCAAACTTCAAAGTGAAGTCATCTCCACTTAATCCCACGTATATACAAAAGATAGCATGAGGTGGCATTCTAAGCACATGCATACACACACAACCGTACATACATATACATATATCAACACATATATAACATTTAATATAAATGATTAAAAATCAGTTAAACATAACCAAATCAAATTATAATTCACGTGTAACATACCCCAAGCCTACGTTTCTACTAGGCCCAATCTCAGGATGTTACACAATTGTCCATATTTGCAAGCGTACTAATGTCACTAGCAAAAATTGATTGAGACTGAATAAGGCCCGAAGCATAATGAGTGGTAGTCACACCAAGAAAGAAGGATAGAGTACCAAACTCCGACGTGATGATAGTCGAGACCAAACCAGGAGAAGAGGCCGTCAGAATAATGTCATTGACATATAATAATAAATATATAATGTTGTGACCAGGATTGTAGATGAAGAGGAATTAAAACTATCAGATTTGCTACTTGTGAAACCTAACAAGCTGATGAAAACAATAAATTGTAGGAACCACGCTCGAGGATCTTGCTTGAGACCATAAAGCACCTTGTGAAGCTTGCAAACATGGTTAGAATAGGTTAGATAAACATAACCAGGTGGTTGTTTAATGTAGACCTCTTCAATCAAATCACGATTGAGAAAAACATCTTTGACATCAATAAGTTAGTGAGAAAAGACAACACTGATTAGATCAACACTGCACGAATAGTGGCTGGGTTGACAACTAGACTAAAGGTCTTGTCATAATCAAGGTTAGGTTTGTGAGAAAAACCCAGAGCAACAAGATGACCTTGTAATGATCAAGGCGACCATGACTAGCATATTTATATTGATAGAGCCAATGACAACCAACAATGTTGACACCGGCAGGACATGGAACAAGGGCCCCAATATGGTTGGAAAGCAGGGGCGACATCTCAGAGTCCATGACAGCTTTCCACTTTAGATCACACACACATACACACACACACACATATATATATATATATATATATGTGTGTGTGTGTGTGTGTGTGTGTGCCTGCGTGCGTGTGCGCGTGTGTATAAATGAATGCGTATAAGTGTGTGCGTGTGTGCGCGTGTGTATAAATGAATGCGTTTAAGTGTGTGTGTGTGTGTGTGTGTCTATATATATATATATATATTCATATGAATGTGTTTAATCATCATGAACTTAGAATACCCGCCCGAAATTAATTTAGAAATTAGTTTAGAGATGTCCACATTTTGGAACTGTTTTTTAAGTACTTTATCTCTTTTAGGATGTGAATGCGTATTTCATAATTGTTTGTTTAAGATAGATTTGGTTGTAATTTCCTCTTTGCCTCTTGGGTATGTGTGTGTGTCTATATATATATATATATATATATATATATTATGTATATAGAAAATGGATCAATAAATGTCTTATGCTTAAACATAGAACCCAAAGGCTAAATTTGGACCATTATTTTTTAAATCAAAGGTGAAGATTTAATAATGACATTATTGTAATTAAGTAACCAATTATAAGATTTAATTATAGAAAAAGGGTAATATTAGAATCTTTCAAACCACGCATCCTTAAGGCTTCCCAAAACTTTTTTAAAATTTTTTATTTACCACTTACATCTTTAAATTACCATAACTATTTCGATTTTAAGAATTTGAGAAAAAAAATTATACCAATACACTCATTTTTTAATCCTCTTACAAAAAAGACCACTCTTCGTATATCTCTGAAAATTTTATTTCAAAAATGCAAACCATATGAAAATCATACCAAAATGTTATCATTTTGAATCATGTGAATTTTTATCATTTTCGGCTGTAACCCTGTGTATCTATATCATTTTATATTTTTTTCAGCTAAAAACATGTGCATTTATATCATTTTCGGGCTAAAAACATGTGAATTTTTATCAATTGTTATCATTTTTGGCTGGAAAGTTATCATTTTTAGCCACCGAGAATGATAACTTCCAGCCACCCGAAAATGATCACTTCCTGCTACCCAAAAATGATAACTTTTCAGCCGAAAATGATAACTTTCCAGATATAAATGATAACAATTCAAGTTGAAAATGATAACATTTTCCAGCCACCGAAAATGATACTTCCAGCCACCACTTGAAAATGATAACATTTTCGATTCAGCCATCGAAAATGACAACTTTCTAGCCGAAAATGATAACAATTATAGTTGAAAATGATAACAATATACAACATTTAAAATGATAACTTCCAGTCACCCGAAAAGGATAACTTTCCAGCCGAAAAAGATAACAATTCTAGTTGAAAATGATAAAATTTTCTAGCCACGAAAATGATAACTTTCAGCCACCAGTTGAAAATGAAAACATGATAACATTTTCCAGCCAATAGTTGAAAATGATAACTTTCAATCACAAAAAATATAACTTTTCAGTCGAAAATGATAACAATTCTAGTTGAAAATGATATCATTTTCCAAATGAAAATGATAACAATATAATACATTTAAATAGATAACTTCTAGACACCCGAAAATGAAAACTTTTTAGCCGAAAATGATAATAATTCTAGTTGAAAATGATAACATTTTCCGGCCATTGAAAATGATAACTTCCAGCCACCGTTAAAAATGATAATATTTTCAGCGGAAAATGATAACAATTCTAGTCACCTACTGAAAATGATAAGATTTTTCAGCCACCTAAAATCATAACTTCCGGCCACACTTTCCGGCCACCGAAAATGATAACTTTTTAGCCGAAAATGATATAAAGACACATGGTTACAGCCGAAAATAATAAAAACACACACGTTTTTTTAGAACAAAATGATATAAATACATGTGTTTTTAGCCCAAAATGATATAATACACATGTTTTTAGCTGAAAATGATATAGATACACACGGTTACAGCAGAAAATAAAAATTCATATGATTCAAAATGATGGTATTATTTTCATATAGTTTGCAGAAATATGACAAGAGTGGTCTTGTTTGAAAGAATTTAAAAAATGAGTAGATTGGTATAATTTTTTTTGCTCAAATTCTTAAAAATTGAAATAGTTATGGTCATTTAAAGATTTAAGGAGTAAATAAAAAATTAAAAAAGGAAATTTTAGGAAAGTATTATGACAGGCGCGTGAGTATGGATTTTCTTTTACAATTACTATTTTGCCCTTTTAAATGAGTAGCTGAGAATTGGTCTTTGAGTTTTATGTTTAAGAGTGAGACTATGTATATCCTTATCATATATATATATATATATATATAGAGAGAGAGAGAGAGAGAAAGAGAGTTGCGAGCAATATGGGCGACGTTTGGGCAACAACGGCGAATCAATAAGGACTACTTAATAAAGACGTCATGCCGCCCCTAAAGGCGCGGATGACTTTCTTGAGCTATAGGGGTGACATTTGTCGCATCTAATACCCTTTTTCTTTGTCGTGTATTGATAAACTTATTAACAAATACTAACAAAAGTACAATAAGAGTATTAATAGTGATAATTAACATCACTGTAATAACTAATAACTAACTTCACATCGGCATTAATTACTAGCTATACACCTTTCGATCATAACAAATCGTTACGCCTGTACCAATTTATTTTAATTTATAAATTAAAATATTAGACTAATGAGTTGTAATATCTCAATTAAAAATAAACGTTATAATAATATAAAAATATTTCATTAAATAAAAAATAGAACACTACAATAATATAAATTACAATATATAGTTGAGAATTTAATAATCACAAAAAGAAATTAAATGAAAAGAGTAAACTAGATATTCAATAAAAAATACCTACAGGCTAAAGCCTTCTCAAATATAATTCTTACTAATACCAACCATTCACATGCATATGCGTCCTTATAAATACAGGTTTCCCACCATAACATTCTCCCCACATCTAAACCAAATACCAAAGAAACAAACACAATTAATTAAGTTGTTCTACAAATGGCAGGGATGAAGATGATGAAAGTTTTATGTGTTCTACTGGTTTTCATGGTGGTCGCCGCCCCTTACGCAGAGGCTCTTTCCTGCAGTGATGTTACCAGCAAGTTGACACCTTGCCTAAAGTACTTGAAGGAGGGTGGTATGGTATCAAGGGCTTGCTGCAATGGTGTTAAGGGGCTGAACAACGCAGCGAAAACTAGCTCTGAAAAGAAGACCGCATGCGTTTGCATGAAGTCGGCTTACAAATCTATGTCCGGCATCAAATCCAGCAACGCACTCGTTCTTCCTAGCAAGTGTGGTGTTGACATTCCTTACAAGATCAGCCCGGACACCGATTGCAACAAGTATGTTATATTTATTAATTGTAGTTTTATTTAGTTACATAATTATATAAAGATAGTATCAATTAAGTTTAATTTGGAATTATATTTTTGAAACTGATTATGATATTTTGGAAATACATTTTCTGTTTTTTTACTTTTTCCTTTTTAAGCTTTGCAGGTGCATGTGATATGATGTAATCAAAGACTAAAGAAGAGGCTCAGCTGATAATTTTTAATTATTTGTTTTTTACAAGAAAATCAATGAATTAAACTTAACTAAATGTAAAGAATGGAATTTTTAAAATGATATAGTACATTAATTAAATTCTTAAATGGTAAACAAAACTACAAGAAAACACGTACGGTATTTTCGAGAATATTTTTTTCAAAAATCTTTTTGAAATGTAATTTTCTAGTGATTTTCAAGAAAATTATGTTTATTATATAAATAAACGTTCTCAGAAAACAGTTCTGAAGCATTTTTAGGGAATTCTGAGGACAAAACCTAGGAAAACCTTCTGAAAATCCCTTTTTATTATTATTATTATTTTTCTTTGAGAGAGAGAAAGTTTCAAGAAGTTTTTTGGTTTGAAAATTTCTTGGAAAACTGTCACTAACTTTGTCTGGGTTCAAATTTGTGGTAAAAGTGTATGAATAACCTTAACAATTTACCTAGTAGTACAAATAAGCTTACTTATGCAATCATCACAAGAATCCTTAATTTTCATTTGTAGCTCATTACCATTTACCACATATATATGATAAATTGATAATCAAGTATATATGCATGTTGTTGATAGAGTTTTACTTACTAATGGTAAATTTTGTTATATGGACGGATTTTGCAGGGTGAAGTGATGTCCTGCTGTTGAATTAATGCATGAAAATGGAAAGAAACACTGGAAGTGCATGTGACGATAGATTTTAATTAAACGAAGATTAATATTAACTGTTTTACAAGAATAAATTAAGCTGGAAAACTTTGTTTTCTTTATAGATCGATATATATATATATATATATATATATATATATATATATATATACGTATATCTCTCTCTGTCTCTGTCTTTGTCTCTCTCTCTCTATATATATATATGTATGTCCCTTTGCTTTCTTTTGTAGTGTTATTAATTATATATAACAGTGGTGCTCCATCTTTCGTCTCTATCTATATATTTATGTTATATGAGTAGCAACCGATATTCGGCCAGATCGATTGAATACACACGTTTATATATATGTTTTAATCGTCGCTATCTAATGACGTCGTCAAACATCAATTCATGATTTCATATACGTAAACTTTTGTTATTCTTCGACACATTATAACTTAACTAAATATATGCTTTCGCACCATAGTTTCAATCTATGAAAATCCAATTAGAGTTGTATTGCATTGCTTATCGGTATATAAATGTACAACGTTACATAATACACCATACACTATATAATTCATTCAAAATAAATGTAAATGAGTTTGTCTTTAACATACCCTCGCAATCGAAGTGAGAGGAGACTGTATGCCCGACTAAATCTAAAGTCTAAAAAATATCTATGTACACTATAAGAAAAACAAGTTTTTGCGGCGACACTTTTTTGCGGCGACATATGTCGCCTCAAAAGGTCCGCTGAAAGACAAAATTCCAGTAAGGATGTTTGACTTTCAACAAAGACTATTTGCGGTGACATATGTCGCCGCTAATACTCTAATGATTTCATATTTATTTTTTATTTTCGCGAAAATAATGGCGGGATATTTTCCCACCTAAAATATTACATGTCGCCGCAAATAGGGCATTGTCGCCGCAAATGAATTTTGCTTTTTGTAATACTAATTAATTAATGGTCGCCGCAAATAGTATTATGTCGCCGCAAAAAGGTTTATGAGTTATTAGGTTACAAGTTTCTTTTTTTTTGTTTCTTTTAATTGTTGCCGCAAATGAATTTTCCTTTTTGTAATACTAACTAATTAATTAATGTTTCTTTTTGTTTCTTTTTGTTTCTTTTTGCTGTTTTTTGTTAATATTTGTTGTTAATATATGGTTTTTTGATTTGGAGGTTGTTTGTTCTCTTCCTCTCGATCCATCCGGTCACCCCGTCGCTCACGTACCACCGATAACTCTAGTTTTATTTTTAAATATTTTATGTGTTTTTTTATATACAACAATGCATATAGACTTATATATATATATATATATAATAAGTTGGAAACATATTTAAATCGTTTTCAAATATGTAATTGGTGTCCATTGACTATAAATGCGTGACCCTATGAGTTTATTTATTATCAGTAATATGGTATTAATTTGTATTTTGTGCACATAGAACCAACAATCTCCCACTTGCACAAGTTACAACTTAAGACGATATAGACAATGGTAAGAACGTCTAGCAACATCCCATTGCCCCTAATAATAAATAAAGTGTGTTGATCAACACTTTTACCAACGAAATTAACTCACTAGCTACAAATCGTTGTTATAGGTTAGTCATCAGTTATCCCTTTGTTTTAACATCTCGTTGAACCTCAGACATGGATCGTCATCAATTCTCATATGGTGTTCAACTTGTTTTAGGGCCAAAAGATACTATACTCCCAATTAAATGAGAGAAACAAATTTCATCTTGACCACATACGTCTCTTATAAGACTCATATCATACCTAATAATGGCCTTTATAACTACCCGGTTAAAGATAGCGTTTAACCACATTAAAGCATGATACTCGTCATACCCGAGTCCTAATATGTGTCTCAGGTCTAAGGATACAAAGATACCACATTTTTCTCAAGATTCGCTTATGACATTGATCCATTAAGAGCGGGTCATGTCCAATGTTAGTTCTCTAACAAACATTAGTGAATTTGGCTGCAAACCCTTTTGCCTACTTTCATCACGAATGAAAGTCAACCAACCGATTCACATTAGTCTCAATTCATAACTATTCCCATAGTTATAATTAACTGTGGACGTTTTAGAATAAAGAATTATTCATGGATTTGAATATTCTAATAAAGAACACAATAAATATTAATGAAATGATCATATCCCATATATCATTCAGATAAAATAAGTATTGTCATAATGTTCCAAAATACCCAAATACTAAATTACAATTCAAATCCAATCCCTTGCAAAGCGCAAACCTATTGCCCTAGTATGAGACTCATGATTAGTCAAGGCAAGAGGTTTCGTAAAAGGATCTGCGAGATTCTGATCTGTATGAACTTTGCGAATACACACATCACCTCTATCCACTATATCCTGTATGTAGTGGAAACGCCTGAGAATGTGATTGGTGCTGTGATGTTATCTAGGTTCTTTTGCCTGGGCAATAGCACCTTCATTATCACAAAATATCTCTATGGGGTCTTGAATGATTGTTACTACCCCAAGGTTAGCAATGAACTTCTTCATCCATGCAGCTTCTTCTCCAGCCTCAGAAGTTGCAATGTATTCAGATTCTGTAGTGGATTGTGCAACTATACTTTGCTTAGAACTTTTCCAAGCAACCGTGCCTCCATTCATAACGAAGACATAGCCCGATTGTGATCGAGAATCATCTCGATCTGTTTGGAAACTAGCATTTGTGTGACACTTTACACAAAGATCTTCCAAACCCCCATATATCAAGAACATGTCTTTGGTTCTTCTCAAGTATTTTAAAATGTTCTTGACTGCCATCCAATGGTTATCTCCTAGGTTTTGCTGGTATCTGCTCGTCATGCTCAAAGCATACGAAACATCTGGCCTAGTGCATAGCATGGCATATATGATGGATCCAATTGTAGAAGCATATGGGATCTCACTCATTCTATCTAGCTCTTCCTTTGTGCTAGGGGCTTTGAGTTTTACTCAAAACCGTGCCTTTTGCCATTGGCAAGAATCCTCTTTTAGAATTCTCCATCTTGAACCGTTTCAAGATCTTGTCAATATATGCACTTTGACTTAGGCCAATAAGACGCCTAGATCTATCCCTATAGATCTTTATTCCAAGAATATAGGCGGCTTCTCCCAAGTCTTTCATTGAGAAACACTTCCCAAGCCAAGACTTAATGTCTTGCAAGGTCGAGATGTCGTTTCCAATGAGTAGTATGTCATCAACATACAAGACAAGGAATACTACTGCGCTCCCACTAGTTTTCTTGTAAACACATGGTTCATCTTCTGATTTGATAAAACCAAACTCTTTGATTTTCTCATCAAATCTAAGATTCCAACTTCGAGATGCTTGCTTTAGTCCATAAATGGATCTTTTAAGCTTGCACACTGATATCGCCAAATTTAGATATACATTTTAAGCGATATCTGTTTTATTTTAGCCTGTTATTGTTCGTAAGTAAGTAAAAGACACTTAATTATCTTCATTTATTGAATTTCAGGTTAAAAAGGTGGATTATGAAAAGTTTTGAGCAAAAAACGGAAGAAACCAAAGAAATATGAAAAGCTGTCCGCGCCGACACACCTTTACTGACTCATACGAACTTGGATTGAGGTGATTCAAAAGGCCACGGAAACTAGCTACAAATTCACTTTTATGGTCAAACTCTAAAAAGCGAGGTGCGGTACGACAGTTAAGGAGATCACGACGCGACGACGCAATCAGATCAAAATTTCAAATTTCAAAGAGTTTTGGATCGTGCCAAACTCACCCGTCGCGACACGACATTTACCCTTCGTGACGCAACTCCCCTATTTTCAGTTTTTTATATAAACGAATGTCCAGATCTGTTTTGGGTGAACAACCCAACTTATACTACCCAAATACTGCCAAAACACATCCAAAAGTGTTCTAGAGGCTTGAGGAGCTTAATTTGGAGGATTGAAGCATGAATTTGAAGAATCAAGGCTTGGAATCATAGTTTTTATACGGTTTTGTCATTCCTTCTTTATTCTTATGTTTATTCTTAATTTACAGAGGTTTGACATGATCATCATAGGCTAGTTCTTTCCTGTTTTCCTCCATAGAGGAGATGAACCTCAATAAAGTTGATTAATTTATGTTAATTTGGACATGTTTGCTATATAATTTTTCTTGTATTGCTTAATTGATGATCCATATGTGTTCTTGTTTCTGTTTTTAAAGTTTATTTACTGAATTTATACAAGCTGGAGGACCAATCCACTTGTTTAACTTGAAACTTGCTTGTTTAGGACCAATAGATAATCTAGACTAGTGATAGACCAATCCTAGGTTAAATTTCTAGAAAAGGAAACTTTAATGTGTGTGATGAATATATAATGACCATTTATATGTTAACACATGTTTTGTTAACCTAAACAAACATAAAGATTAAGTCTTTCTTGACACGAACTTAAAATTGGCTAATTATGTGTTTTGATCAATCTTATGACCATAAGGTTTGTTAAAACCATAATTATAGAGTTATAATCTGACCATGAGTATAACTAATATAGGAATCGGTATATAGTGATTATATGTCCATTGCACGCATTAATTGAATTAATTAGCTAAAAAGAGGTGAAATAGAGTCTAGGGAGGGAAACCTTTGAATTAATAAGTTTAAATCCGTAAAGATATCTGCTTTTGGCTCTCTTTGGATTGCTTTTGGAATTTAATAGTGTTAGTAGTAATTTAGAGTGACAAAGTTTGGATCTTTATTGATAAGATTCGAAATTCCCTTTTTAGTTGATTTATTTAGTTTAATATTTAATTAGTAGAGTTATATTAAAATCATACTCGTTCCCCTTATGTTCGACACCCGTACTTATTTACTATACTATGATACGATTAGGTCCTCTTGCCTATTTGTGTTGTAGTGGTGCTAAATAATTCGGATTTTATAAATTTAAAACTGGTACGCTACACGCACATCACACACCTTGTTAGGATACTTAGGATCTACAAAACCTTCGGGCTGAACCATATAGACATCTTAACTTAAGTGTCCATTTAGAAAAGCCGTTTTGACATCCATTTGCCATATCTCATAGTCATAATATGCGGCTATGTCAATAAGTATTCTAATAGATTTAATCATAGCTACCGGAGAGAAAGTTTCATCATACTCAATTCCATGATTTTGAGTGAAACCTTTCGTCACTAACCTTGCCTTAAATGTGTGTACATTTCCATCCATGTCGGTCTTCTTCTTGAGGACCCACTTGCTCCCTACAGTCTTACTATTGGGAGGAAGATCAACCAAGTCCCATACTTGATTTTCATACATGGACTGCATCTCAGTGTTCATGGCATCAAGGCATTTATTGGATTCCGGATCCGATATAGCATCTTGGTAGTTAGTAGGCTCAGAAGAGTATACCAAGAAAATCTCATCATTGGACACAAGAAATCCGTATCTCTCGGGTTTTTGACGAGGTCTACCAGATCTACGAACACTTTGTGTTTCAGTAGGTTCTTGAACAGCCAATTGTTTAGGTTCAACAACCGTTTGTTGAGTGCTAGTGCCAACCTTACTAGTATTTTGTGGTTCTTGAATTTCTTCAAAGTCTACATTGCTCCCACTTGCCTCTTTAAAAAAAAATTCCTTTTCTAAGAAAGTGGCATGCCTAGAAACAAACACTTTGTTCTTAGCCGGGTTGTAGAAATAATATCCTAATAAATCTTTAGGATATCCCACAAATTTACATTTGATAGATCTAGAATCGAGTTTGCTTGAAGCCTCTTGTCGTACATGAGCTTCACAACCCCAGACTTTTAAGTAAGATAAGTTTGGAACCTTTCCACACCACATTCAAGGCATGGGTCATTCTTGGGAACCGTTCCCGAAGTCTTGGGTGTAGGAGCTTTGGTAACCTGCTTGCCTTTATCCTTTCCCTTTGCTTTCCCTTTGCCCTTCCCCTTTGAGTTGTTCTTTTTCTTTGTCTTGATTTTTCCTTCTTGAATCATCAAGATCTGAGGTGTCTTGCTTAGAATCTTGCTCTCAGCAGTCTTAAGCATACCATGCAACTCTGAGACAAATTGATCATAGGCTTTGGTTAATGAGTTAAGGATCATATCCTGTGCAAACTCGTTGGTTATGGGAGATCCAAGCCTAGCAAGCTGGTCAATGTAACCTTTCATCTTTAGCACATATTCGCTAACGGGTTGACCTTCCTCCATTTTGCATGCATGGAAGGCTCGAGTGACCTCGAAGCGTTCTTGCTTTGCTTGCTTTTGGAACACTTCCTTAAGTTGGCGAAGCATCTCATATGCTCCATGCTCCTCATGGTTCTTTTAAGATCCGGAGACATGGTAGCAAGCATGAAGCATGCAATTTCGACCGAGTCGTCCGTATGCTTCACCCAAGCATCCTAAAGGCTTTGGTTGCAGTCAACGGAGGTTCCTCAAGTACGTACAATTTCTTTTCGTGCTTAAGAACGATTCTCAAGTTATGATACCAGTCTAAGAAATTTGTACCATTGAGTTTTTCTTTCTCTAAGATGGAACGAAGAGATAAGTTGTTAACGGGCGTAGTTGAGTTAGGGGCCATCTACAAAATTAACAAAGTTCAATTTAGTATTTTCGATATTTAATCCTTTAATAATTAATACCCTTTAGAATTATAAATTCTTTAATTTTTAAAGGCTAGGATCCAAGTTGAACTTAACCTTGAATGTTTGGCTAATGCTTTCTCCATCTAGTTAAAACAACAAGGTAGGTAACGTTTACCAATTACATCTCGTATGTAATTCCTAGATCTTTATGGGATCCTAGACAACGATTGTCAATTTTGGCATGTTTAATCCCATCTATGCCTCGGGCTTCCTTATGTTTGGCTAATGCTCTCTCCGTAATAAGTTTCCGATTAAGTTGTCCTATTTCAAGACAGTGAATTTCTGGCCCAAGACTTTCATGGAATTCGTAAAAAAACACCTCGGTTGTTACAAAAACAATCCACGCGTTTGGCTAGTGCTCTCTCCACGTGAGTGTCGTTGCAACAAGCGAGTGTCTTAAATTGGGATGGCATAGACTTACGTTTTGAAAAAGGGCTTTAACCGTTTTGTATATTTATTAAATAAAACAAAACGAATCGTGTGACAAATATTGCATGCATACAATAATAAGTCCCCGTTTTGATAAAATCATATTTTATATAGATATTGCTCTTGAGTATTCTTAAAATCCATATTTTACGAACTCTCGACACGTTCAATTTTAAACTAGTATTAATATCCTATATTAACGTGTGTAGTTTCGAGCGCACAAATACGACCAATTTTAGCTTGTAATAAAACCATTTTATTATTAAGCTTGAATGGAGTTTGGTTGAGTTTTAAAAATCTCTATTTTATAAAACTCATATATATATACATATATATATATATGTACACATATATACATGTATATTTTGACATAATGAATTTTAATCCTTATAAAACACTTTTTATATAAAATTCATTTTACATCTTATGTTATGTCAACTTAAAATACCAAACACTCATTGTATGATTTATATTATGTCAAAAATATTATCTAGCATGCGAAAATCCTATTTTCAACCATTCATAATAATATAAACATAAACACACACAAATAACATGTATAAGTGCATAACCAAGCCATTTATCCTAAGTGGTATTTTTTATGAGTCATACAAAAATACCAAGTCATAACTAAGGACCATAAAATTCCTCTTGTGATGAACTTGAAGCTCCCACTTGCCAAAACAACTCCTTGTACACTTGAAAACTCCAACTTGGTCATTTCTCCATCTTGTTACATTTTTATAAAAGTAAACTAGTCTAAACTATTCTACTACTTACAAAATACAACAAAATGAAACAAAACTAAAAACATTATTACATACCAAATGAAAGAATAATTTTACAACCAAATTGAATTTCCAACACATCACAAAAGGTCTATGGCTTGTTATGCACAACATACACTCAAACAAACATATATATCAACACTTGATATTTAGACAACTTTCACAACCAAACATGTATGTGGTTGTTTCCTAAAATAAATATATAAGAATATAAAAGTTGTCAACAAGAAAATCCACAACTTTTCTAACAAAAGAAAAGTGGTCCATTTTCTTAAACAATACATACTCAAAAATCAAGTTTCTTAAAACTATGCATAAGTGGCTCAGATACCACTGTCGGGGTTTGTTCGGTTTTTCAAAATATATTTTAGCAACGGAAACATGAACAACAATTTTAAACTTTTAAAACTCCCTACCAATGATCCATATGGAAGCCTTAAGAAACAAAACAACCATAGGGTGTTTAGAACTACAACCTTTGTAGCGTGAGAAAACCGTTGGTGAAGTGGTTGATCAAAGAGAAGCCAAGTAGAGAATTCCTCCAAGGTATCACAAGCCAATAATTCCAACACCTTGAAATGCTAGTTTCTCCGACCCTTGAAATTCAAGAATGCAAGCAACAACCTTTGTTCTTCTTCTTGAACTAACTATGTATATTTATGAGTATGTATTTATCACCACACTTAGCCAACTTGATACACCAATACAAGGATGTAAAGATGCATGCAAGATTTCAAGAACACTTGAAAGATACAAGGAAAGGTGGTGGTATGTTCTAAACTTGAATGAACCATGCATAACACTTTTATATATCAAGTAACCAACACAAGAGGGGAGGCCCCTCCCTTGGCCTTGCTTCTCTTCTTTACTTGATCATCTAGCCCATGGTTGGTCAAGTTGCTTGCAAGTAATCACCATATGGTCCACCTTTTGGATTAATGTGTGACTTTCTAGTTTTATATTTTAAATGTATAAAATATAATACTAGACTTTTCATACATTGTATAAAATACATCTACATGTATTTTATATACATACTTAATTGTTACTAGTTACTCTTTCCTTGTAAAAAGGATATACATACATTTATATAATTTGTTACAAGTAACAATTTACATGTAAAAAATATATATTTATACATATATATATACATACATATATATAAAATCATATGTTTATATTTATGTATTTGATATGCATTATCTTATATCAATATATCAATTTATGCGTGTTTATATTTAATTATGTGATTAAAATGAATATTTTATATCACATGATTTTATGAGTTAGATAAATTCGGTTTTACACGATGGTTGTAGAAAATACCTTATTGTATGTTAATTAATTATGAAAGATTAATTAATTGGATTACTGTATGCTAAAAACCAGCGTAGCACACTGCGTTTGGGATTATCTAGAAAAGATAATGTTGCTTTATCATTTGAATAAAGCAATTGTTAAATTGATTATGATATATGTATGTATGTGTAACTATGTGATGTACATGGGTTATTAAGTCCACCTCATGCTTAATTCAAGTAGTGATGTGTGTGCACATGTACAAGGAGAATGTGTGTATATACCTGACTAATTATCACCTCCTCATTTGCAATATCTGGAAGTGTTTTGTGTATGTGAAAGTGTGTGTAGCATGACTTTTGTGAAGAAGAAGAACAAGAAGAAAAGTTAATTTGAAATCTTGAATTGAAGTTGTGGTGATTGTTAATTCAAGATAAAGGTTGGTTAATGTTTCTAGCATGATTTATGATCATCTTGTTGTGTTTTCTTGCTGGTTTTCATGTTTATTGTGAAAAACACCATTGTTTAAAGTTCGAAGAAAACTTGATATGTGGGTTTTGTTGTTTTTTTATTTTAAATGGATTTGATTTGTTATTGGTATATATGTTGTTTGAAGTTTATATTGGTTAGAATACTTAGAAATCGATTTGCAGATTTATGGTTGTGATTTGGATGAAGATATGAAGTTGGATATATGCAGAAAACAAAGTTGCACGTCTTAAAATGGCGCAACATGACGCGTCTGATGGGTGGGCGCGACATGTCCCCGGTTTAGTCTGGCTTTGGGCCAACTAACCTTGTTGGTCCGACATTTGATGGTCCGACTTTTGGTCCGAAATTGGTGATCTGACTTTTGGTGGTCCGAGTTTGCATGATCTGACTTATTGAGGTCCGGATTTTGGCACGACGCCACGCGTCATATAGGTGGACGCGACGCGTCTTGTCAAATTTCCATTTTGGAGATTTTGTTTGCTGATTCAATTTTGTAGCATGTTGTATGCTTGCTTATGTGTGATCTTAACCTGTTGTATATGGTTATATTAAATATAAATATATTTAAATATATATTTATGAATGAAAGGTTGATTTCGATGTTGTTGTGTTCTGAGGAACTACAAAGACTTAGTAACATTAGACCACTGAGCAAGTGCGATTGAGGAAAGAGGTGAGTGGAGGTTTACTCACGAGTGGTATTGGTGGTAACTGCTATGGTTACTTGATATTGAGATGATTGATGTTATGATATAATGTTTAGTTTGATGATTTGTTGATCGAGAATTGAATAACTGATTGTGTATTATCTGGTTGAGTGATATTATGTGTCTATGATGTGATATGATGACTACTCGTTATTTGGTAGATGCCAACTATGTGTGAATCGGGTTGGTAGAGACCAGCTATGCGTGAATCGGGCTGGTGGAGGCTAGCTATGCGTGAATCGGGCTAGTAGAAGTCAGTTATACGTAGAATTGAGTTGGGCCTAATTGCTATTGGTTGAGTAGTTATAGACCCTCTGATGCATGCACTGTATCGAAAGGGAATCTAACTGTGCCAATTGGTGGTCAGCTATCGATAAACCTTTGCTTTAGCCCGCATTGGTTGCACGTTCCGTAGAACCGCCAATCCTCTGATATCCTTTGGATTTGTGTGGATGATTGAGATTGTCTGATTGTTGGTTGATTGTGATTTGTTGTTGATGACTGTTTGTTTGTAGCTTCCAGTCACTTAGCTTTGTGCTAATTTCCCCATTGTTGAACCTTTTTGAAGGTTCGGTGAGTTCAGTTGTTTAGCCGGGGTTGTGTGCGAAGGGAAAATTGACCAACGCTCTTATATTATGTTTTGAATAGAGACGAGTCGTGTTTTTGTAAATCTTTTGTAACACAAATGGATACTGTATTTTGTAAATAGTGTAATGTATTTATGCGTGTTTGTAATTATGAAATTTAGTAACGCTTCCGCAACGATTTAAAAAAATGGTTTGAGATTTTCGATGTTACACTAAGGGTGCTTGTTGTAACAGTCTCTATATGGTTTGAAACAGTCTTCGATGCAGTGGTACAAGAGGTTTGATTTCTTCATGGTTTCTCATGGGTACACAAGAAATCAGTTTGATAACTGTGTTTATTCTAAGAAGGTTTATGAGGATTTCTAAATTTATCTTTTGCTATATGTGGATGATATGTTAATTGCAGCAAAAGACATGGCTGTAATTAATGACCTGAAAGCTCACCAAAACAGTGAATTTGAAATGAAGGATTTGGGTGCTGCAAAGAAGATACTGGGTATGGAGATTTATCGAGATAGAGCAGCGGGGTTAATACGGGTTTCTCAAGAAAAGTATGTTGAGAAAGTGGTGCAGGCGTTCTCTATTGATCAATCAAAGCTGGTATGTACTCCTTTGGTGGCACACTTTAAATTAGATCAGAGAACTATATCGGGTACAGATGAGGAGGTTGATTACATGAAGACGGTTCCATATTCCACTGCAGTTGGAAGTCTTATGTATGCCATGGTTTATACGAGGCCGGATCTGGCGGATGCAGTTAGTGTGGTGAGCAGATTTATGAATAATCCGAGGAAAACTCATTGGGAGCTGTGAAGTGGATCTTGGGATATCTAAATGGTACGCCTGATATTTGCTTGGTGTGTGATGCTAAAAAGCGGGATGATGTCTTGATAGGTTATGTGGATGCTGACTATGGTGGTGACTTGATTAAACGGAGATCACTTGTTTCATCTACACTTTGTTTGGTTGTGTCGTCAGTTGGAAGGCTACCCTACAACTTACGGTTGACTTGTTGACAATTGAGGCAGAATACATGTTGATGACCGAAGGAATAAAGGAGTGTATTTGGTTGTATGGTCTGATGTAGAGTCTTGGTCTAAAGGTGGAGAACCGGTGTTATTCTGTGATAGTCAGAGTGCTTTTAGTCTGGCTAAGAATCTAACGAAACGCATATATGTGAGGCTCTATTTCATCCGGGATGTTATGGAGGAAGACAGGTTTTCTATTCAGAAGATAGCTACCGAGCATAAACCAGCAGATATGTTAATGAACGCATTACCAGTGGAGAAGTTCAAGCATTGCTTGGACTTGGTGAATTTTCGCAGGAGGTAAAATTCCCTTCGGGACATTCGGCAGGAAGAAGATGACTAGAGAGACTAATGAAACCTTGGCGGTTGAAAAAGCTTCAACTCAAGGTGGAGATTGTTGAAATGTGACTTGAAAATGGCTTGGAATATTGAAAATTAATAATCAAGAGTGCACGGCGTGTGACATCGGAGGGTTTGCGGTGTGTGACATGGGCACATGGCGTGGAGCTGACATGGTTTGGTATTTTGATTATAATATCTTTTTGGTTTTTAGACTCGTTAAAGCTGAACATGTATGTATTATTAGCTACACGATTAACACATAGTCACATATATGGTTGCCGCTATCCGATGAGCATTAATAAATAGCTGGCCAAGTACTATTATATAAATGTTATGCACGACAGCACCTGTTTATATTTAAATGCAAACATTCATAATCAAGGTGATAACCACAAATCCAATGCTACGATGTTTATGAGAAGTTTCATGTTGTCCATAGTTGTTATAGAAGGCATTAAATTAGCCATCATGGTGCACATAAACGTTATGCTTCCGATCATTGCAGTTTCGTTCAAATCACCTGGCATTGGATTACTTAGACCTACATGTAGGTGTGATCGTTAATTAATTCTAAATAGTCACATGGTGATAAAGTCAGTGGGTAGTTTTATTTGTTTTAGTCTTCAGCTAATTTAGGGAGTAATGCTTAGTGGGTTGAGTGGCATATCCACATTCTCAGGAGTTAGTTTTGTTTGTGTTCCAGTATTTATATTCGTGGGTTTCATTTCTTTTATGTAAGTTTTCCATTATTCCATTTGAAGTGATATAAATTCAGTGAGAAATCGTCCCGATTTACAGTGTGTTGTTCATATATTTTTGCTCACTTTGGCATAATTCTTCGATCCATAGAACTCTGATATCCAACAATTGGTATCAGAGCTCCAGGTTTATGCCTAAGTACATACGATCTGAAGACATTTCGATTGTTACACATGGGAAGGAAAGCGGCGGTATGCCTTTTCAGTGTCCGATGCTCACGTCAACGAATTACACTACGTGGGCAATAAGGATGGAAGCGATTTTAGATGCCCAGGGGTTATGGGAATCTATTGATCCACCGGCCGGGAGGGTTGTGGATGAAAGGAAAACCAAGAGCTTTCATCTTCCAAGCGGTACCGGAAGACATTCTTCTACAAGTAGCTCAAAAGAAAACGGCCAAGGAGGTATGGGACTCTTTGAAAACCCGTTATCTTGGAGTGGATAGAGTGCAGAAGGCGAGGATACACACGTTAAATAGTGAGTTTGAAGCTCTCCGGATGAAGGATGGGGAGAGCATTGGCGATTTTTCGGGAAAACTTAGTGGCCTGGTGTCAAAGTTCAGCAGTCTTGGAGCAACGGTTGAAAACAGCACCTTGGTCAGAAAGCTGCTCGATTCAGTACCCGACAAATTCCTACAACTGGTGGCTTCGATCGAGCAATACTCGGATCTTGATTCGATGCCTTTCGATGAAGCTATCGGACGACTAAAAGATTATGAGGACAGGTTGCGTCTTCGTAATTCTAAAACAAGTATTGAGGGTAATCTGTTACTTTCAAAAGCTGAAGGACAACAGAGTCAAAAGACCGGTGGTGGTAGCTCCTCGTCAGGAAGAGGAAGGGGATCAATCGACAGAGGAGGCGGTCGGGGTGGCCGTGGTAGAGGTCGTGGCAGGGGCGGTTGAGGTGGATCTAATGGGCAGCGAGATGGAGGAAACAATTATCAGAAACCGCAAGACAAGGAACACATAAAGTGTTTCAGTTGTGATGGATATGGTCACTATGCCTCAGAATGCAAGGCTCCGAAAGAAAAAGGAGATGAGGCCAATTTATCACAAGCACAAGAAGAAGAACAAGCACTCTTGTTGAGTGTTTGTGGGGAACAAACGGAGACCATGGTGCTACTTAATGAGGAGAAAGTATTCCCCAGCAAACACGAAAAGGAAGAAAAGGACACTATATGGTATCTTGACAATGGTGCAAGTAATCATATGACGGGTACACGACAATTCTTTGCTGAACTCGACCAGAAGATCACCGGGAAGGTGAGGTTTGGGGACGGATCATGCGTTGATATCGCCGGAAAAGGCTCCATTTTATTGCAATGCAAAACTGGTGAGCAACAAGAAGTTTTGGATGTATATTATATACCGGCACTAAAAGGAAACATATTGAGTCTTGGTCAGTTAACTGAGATTGGATACAAGGTTGAAATGTTGCATGAATTCCTTAAGGTTCATGATGATGGAGGTCGCCTTGTTATGAAGGTTGAACGATCGAGCAATCGGCTGTGCAAGATTGCTCTCCAAACTGTACAACCTGTTTGTTTGCTGTCAAAACTCGATAACGATGCGTGGAAGTGGCATGCCCGGCTGGGGCATATAAGTTTTCACACCATTGACTGGATGGTCCAAAAGGAACTGGTACGTGGGGTACCAAGGATCCAATGTCGTGCACAAGTTTGTGAGGGATGCATGGTGGGGAAGCAAACAAGACACCCGTTCCCAAAGGAGGCACAATGGCGAGCAAGTAAGCCTCTTGAGCTCGTTCATGCTGATTTATGCGGCCCGATCACCCCATCAACGGTTTCAGGTAACCGGTACTTTTTGTTGATAGTCGATGACTATAGTCGATATATGTGGGTCTATATGCTAAAAACAAAAGACGAAACGTTTACATGTTTCTGTGAATTCAAAAAACAAACTGAGAAGGAAACGTCACTAAATCTGAAGGGGCTACGAACTGATTGTGGGGGGGAATTTATTTCTAATCAGTTTGTTGAGTTTTGCAAAGAGCAGGGAATTCATAGACAGTTAACGGCTCCCTATTCGCCTCAACAAAACGGTGTGGCGGAGCGCCGTAATAGAACCATTCTTGAGGTCACCCGGTGCTTCTTGAAAACGATGGAAGTTCCTGATATGTTGTGGGGTGAGGCTGTTCGTCATGCAGCCTACATCCTCAACCGAGTTCCAACTAAAGGGGTGAAAGGGATGACACCTTATGAAGGCTTGAAGGGACTTAAGCCAACCCTTGAGCATTTGAAGGTGTTTGGATGTGTTGGCTTTGTAAAGAAAACGGCACATCTAACATCGAAGCTGTATGATCGCAGCAAACAGATGATGTATCTGGGTGTGGAGCCTGGAAGCAAAGCTTTTCGTATGTATAATCCTGCTGAAAAAAGGATTGTGGTGACTAGGGATGTGGTGTTTGATGAACAACGTAAATGGGAGTGGACTCAAGCCCAAGAAAAGGAGCCCACTACAAAAACTGTATGGGCTGAAAATTTTAATGAAAAGGTCACTGGTGTAGAGGCCCAAACTGCTGATCCGCTTCATGTTGAAAACCTTTTTCGGTCTCCAGCAGTTGGTGGCCAAACACCAATAACACCGACACTTGCATCTTCGAGAACAAGCAACTCAAATACAGTAGAATCAAGTCAAAGTATAGATTCATCGTTACTTGATCACACACCAATTCGTGGATTTAGTAGCCTGGATGATATTTACACAGAATCGGTTCCTGTTGATCTTTGTGGGAGACGAACCCACGACTTATGAAGAGGCAGTAAGCGATCAATCATGGCAGGATGCAATGAAAACCGAGCTGGGATCAATTGAAAAGAATCAAACTTGGAAGCTTACGAATCTCCCAGCGGGTCACAAACCGATCGGATTAAAGTGGGTATACAAGAAAAAGAGAGATGCTGATGGGAATGTGGTAAAACACAAAGCTCGGTTGGTCGCGAAGGGTTATGTTCAGCAGAAAGGTGTTGATTTTGATGAAGTGTTTGCACCGGTAGCCCGGTTGGAAACCATACGGCTGTTAATGGCCATAGCTGCTATGAAAGGATGGCAAATTCACCACCTCGATGTGAAATTTGCTTTCCTATGAAGGTTCGGGCCTTGTATTACTCAATCAAAATATACGAACTAACTAATACTAGAACTTTGAGATGAAAAAACAAATGATTTTAATATAAGTGGAATATACTATGCGTGGAAATAAATTACTGCAAAAGCAAAAGATCACTTTATTCATTCATGGAGTAGGCTATATATAGCCTTCAACATATGTCAGCAAACACCAACGTGGTCCACTAATTTAGCCACAAAATGCTACTACTTGACCCACTCTCCTCTCACATGCCTTCTCCTCTCACATGCCTTCCAAGTACACTGCCAAAAGAACCGCTCAAAGTGGACTACCAATTCTAACCTATAATCTACTTATTAAAAACATGACAAATAAATAACAAGTAAACTCAAACGTGACTAAGACCCATATCCATACCCATGACCAAAATTAATCAAGATTAACCCAACAATCTCCCCTTTAATCTTGATATATTGCCTTATCAAAGTAAGGCTGGTTCTTCCTCTTTAACCAAGTTGGCCTCGTTTTTCTTGTCATTTCATTTCGTACACTCGTTTGCAAAGTGTCCGAACTCCACACACTCATAGCATCGAAAATTGCTTTTATCACCTCGACCTCTTCCTCTTCCTCGTCCTCTTCCACCTCTCTCGAAGCTCCTTCCACGTCCTCTACCTTCACCATGCCTTTGTTCACTTGCCCACATGAGTTGCCCTTGATCTCCTTCCTTCTGACCATGGTTTTTAAGTCTTTCTTCGTACGCCTTAAGTCTTCCAACCACTTCATCAAAGAGCATCGTATCCAACTCGAAACATTGTTCGATCGACGCCACAATTTGAAGGAATGACTTTGGCATTGCATCAAGTAACCGTCTCACCAATTCTTCTTCCTCAACTTCATGTCCAAGACTCCTCAACTTTGAAACTAATCCACTCAACTTAGTAGCACAATCATCAACAAGCTCTCCTTCCTTCATCCTCAATCCTACAAGCTCTCTTTTTAGTGTTGCGACTCGAGCCGTCCTTACCCGATCTACAACCAAGTATCGTGTTTTCAAGCCATCCCATACTTTTTTCGGGTCCGTGTGACTGGCCATTTGTAGCACCATCTCTTCCGGTATTGCTTGAAGCAGGAAAGCTAGAGCTTGTTTTGACTTCCCGGAGAGTCCTAGGTTCCACCGTCTCCAATAAACCATGTGCATCCAATATGGCCTTAATTTTGATAGCCCATACCGGATAGTTGATTGAACATCGGGACTTGGTAAGACATCGTAGTTGTTTCTTTTGGTTGTATTAACGCCCTGATTCTTTCACCGGTCTTGATCTCGAACTTGCTTCTTCTCTTTTGTCTCTTGCTACTGCTTTCTTATTTCCTTCTTTCTTGCTACTAGTTGCTTGCTGAATACTTGCTTTTTTTACTGCTTCCATCTTTTGATCACCGCATGATCAAAACTTGCTGCTTCTTGCCTTCTAATTGAACATGAGCCCTCTCTGATACCAAATGAAGGTTCAGGCCTTGTATTACTCAATCAAAATATACGAACTAACTAATACTAGAACTTTGAGATGAAAAAACAAATAATTTTAATATAAGTGGAATATACTATGTGTGGAAATAAATTACTGCAAAAGCAAAAGATCACTTTATTCATTCATGGAGTAGGCTATATATAGCCTTCAACATATGTCAACAAACACCAACGTGGTCCACTAATTTAGCCACAAAATGCTACTACTTGACCCACTCTCCTCTCACATGCCTTCCAAGTACACTGCCAAAAGAACCGGTCAAAGTGGACTACCAATTCTAACCTATAATCTACTTATTAAAAACATGACAAATAAATAACAAGTAAACTCAAATGTGACTAAGACCTATATCCATACCCATGACCAAAAGTAATCAAGATTAACCCAACAACTAAAGAGGAAGTGTATGTGTCTCAACCTGTTGGTTTCGTTGCCAAAGGAAAAGAACACTTGGTGTACCGTCTTTATAAGGCTCTTTACGGTTTACACCAAGCACCCCGGGCATGGAATATGCGACTTGATAAGGCTTTGAAGGAGATGGGTTTTCAAAAATGTTTGCATGAACAGGTGATATACAGGCTTCATAACCAAAAATCCATTTTAATAGTCCGGGTGTATGTGGATGATCTCATCGTGACAGGGTCATGTGTTGATCAAGTACTTTGGTTCAAAGAAAAGATGCAGCGAGTGTTTGATATGACTGATTTGGATCAGCTGACTTATTATCTTGGGATAGAAGTGAGGCAACATGAAAATGGAATTGATATAAGTCAAACGGGGTATGCTAAAAGGATCTTACATTCGGCTGGAATGTGGGAATTTAACTCTGCAAAATTGCCTATGGATTCTAAGCATGGTTTATCAAAGGATGAAGGTGGGACACCAGTTAATGCAACAGAGTACCGTCGGCTTGTCGGATGTTTGCGCTACCTGGTTCACACAAGACCCGATTTGGCCTATTCAGTTGGCGTAGTAAGTCGGTATATGAATGCACCTAAAGAAAGCCACCTTAAAGCAGTGAAACAAATTCTTGGGTATGTGAAGGGAACGGTGACATTTGGGTTGGCATACCAGAGAGGTGGAGGTGGCAAATTGATCGGGTTTAGCGATAGCAGCCACGGGATGGATCTTGATGATAGGAAGGAGACAAATGGGACGGTCTTTTATTTTTCCAACAGTCTAATCTCGTGGTTATCTCAAAAACAGCAAACCATGGCTCTATCTTCGTGTGACGCTGAATTTATGGCGGCAACGGCGGCGGCGTGTCAATTTGTTTGGCTGAAGAACCTACTGATTGATATAACAGGATGGGAAACTTCTAGTGTAAAGCTGTTTGTTGATAACAAATCGGCAATAGCTTTGATGAAGAATCCGGTGTTTCACGGTCGTAGTAAACACATTGACACGAGATATCACTACATACGACAATGTATCGAGAAAGGGTTCATTTATGTGGAACACGTAAGCGGGGAAGAACAACGTGCAGATGTCTTAACTAAGGCACTGTCCAGGGTGAAATTTCTTGAGATGAGAAGTCTTCTTTGCATGAAGAATTTGGAAGAAACAAATTAGAATTAAGGGGGGAAATGTGATCGTTAATTAATTCTAAATAGTCACATGGTGATAAAGTCAGTGGGTAGTTTTATTTGTTTTAGTCTTCAGCTAATTTAGGGAGTAATGCTTAGTGGGTTGAGTGGCATATCCACATTCTCAGGAGTTAGTTTTGTTTGGGTTCCAGTATTTATATTCGTGGGTTTCATTTCTTTTATGTAAGTTTTCCATTATTCCATTTGAAGTGATATAAATTCAGTGAGAAATCGTCCCGATTTACAGTGTGTTCTTCATATATTTTTGCTCACTTTGGCATAATTCTTCGATCCATAGAACTCTGATATTCAATAGGTTCATTACAATCGCTATGACAGTGAGAGAAAAAGCAGCGAGAGTAAAATATTTGCACTGGAACCATAGTTTTCTGTTACGGAAACCATCTAATAAATCAGCCATCAGCATTTCAAGGATGCAAAACTGATATGCCAACATTATATACATCCCAATCCATGGCGCCATAGGTCTGTTGATTTCGTCTTGCTAGTGTGACTTCTAGCTCCTTTATGTCAATTGACTCATGCATTAAGTAGTAGAAGAAACTTCTTACATCAGCAGAAATATTATTGCTAGAGGTTATTTGTGTTTCTACCTTAACACTTATATCACTTTTATATGATAGTGAGTGATTGGTTATGCAATCCATGAATCTATGTCTTCAAGGGAAAGGAAATGGTGATTGGTGAGAATTGAAATTATGTAGAGTGCAGGATTTGGCTTGAGGATTTTATGGTAAAGAGAAGTTGTAAGAGTGATAAATGATGTTTCAATCTAGTTTCCACCAAACGTTGTTTGTGTAACGATCAGAGTTCCTAATATATAAATAAAACAAAATAACTTTAGGGACCATAAAGGGCTAAAGGTGAAAATTAAGGGATTAAGCTTGTTTTTAAGGACTATTAAAATAGGGTTAATTAGGTTAGCAACCCATTAATCGGCAGTTTCAAGTTGGGATCATGAGTAGATGCGTGGTGTGTGTGTGCTCTCGACAAAACAAGGAAGAAGAGGCAAGGAATCAAGTTGTTTGTGAAGAAGATCAACCAAGTAGGTATCTCTAATCTCTATTAATGTATTTGATTCAATTTGTAGTAGGATTTCGCCGTTGTGATTGTTGTTTCCGGTGTATTCTCGATTGATCATCATCTCAATATAGGGCTCGAAACTTTTGAAGGTTTAATCACAAATCAATTACGTTTTTTATCGTTAAACTTGAAATTGTTGATATGGTTTTGATCTATGATGAAATCAAAGAGCATTGATACATGAAACATGAATTATAGTTGAGAATTGAAAACCTAATTTGCTTGAATCATACATTCAGCGTTGGAATGGCGTGAAGCATGTGATGAATGGCGTGGTTGAGAGAGGAATTGCCAACCTCATCACACCATTCTCTCTTTAGCATGACCAACAAATGGCGCATCAAAGATGGTGTCGCACAACTTGGAAATATGTGCAATCGTGTTTGTTCTTCTATTGTTTTTGTATACGGTTTTCGTGGTTCGATTTTCTTATCGGTGTTCGTATATTAGTAGGTTTCTCGCTAGACTTTTATTGGTTCGCTCCTTGGTACTTTCGGGGACTTTAGGTAAATTGAGTAGCTTTTCTAAACCGAGTACAAAGACAAAACCATTTTCGAAAGTCTTATTTGGTTAAACATGATTGATTAAATGATACTACTTTATGTGATATGCGTGTATGCCTCATTATATATTAGTATACACATGCTAAGGTTGGTTGATTAATGAACGTGATATGCATGATTGGACTTAGTGGGTAGGGGTAAAACACCTTACATGATTTTACACGATTATAAGCCTAGATGGACTACTATACCTTCTAGGGTAATGTGCTAGACATACGAGTTACTAGGTTTTCTAGACAACCTATGTGGCAAATAGTGTGCACGTACTTCGTACCTGTACTGGAGTGATGTGTGACTAATGGGGTGGGTCATATGCAGAACATCACGAAGGTGTAAGGAGAGGACGGACGGTTGACCTCCATTTGTACATACCCTCTAAACAACACTGTGAGGTACTCGTACCTTGCATAGTCGGTGTAGCGAAAGCATAGCCAAAAGTATACTCGTGTATAGATTGGGAGTAGCTACCTAATTGATACATGGGTTGCCTGGCCTGTAAGTAATGAACTGAATTTATTTTGTGGATTTAGACTTGCCAATTAGGAATACCTTTTTGATACATGATTATGAACATCATTTTAGTACAATTATGATTATGATGCTATTATATGATATTCATGATTCGATATGTAAAACATTTGACTCGCTATGTGTATATGGTTGCAGGAATTTGGGTTCGAGTCAATATATGATGGGTCGGGTGTGGTTACATATTCATTATCATATTCGATTTAAGACAAATGCTTTTATGATTTTGGTATTCTAAATCTTACTGTCTCACGAGGAAAAATGTCACACTTGTTTCTTAAAAAATGTCTTGTACTCGTGAATGTGGTTTAGGAGTGTTGGCTTATGAGATTGCCCTCTTTGGGTAGAATGACTTAGAAAGAATGGTTACCGCTAGAACATTTGTTTAATTATTTAATTTTTGATTGAACAGTGTAACGATTTGGATTCACGATTCATGGTGGTGACACTTTGATTAAATGGTTTTGAAATCTGCCATTTGGGAGTTAGCATTTATTGTACTTTGACTTTTAGACTTCTGTTGTTATTTATTAATAAGTTATAAAAAACTTCGCTTTTTTTTGAATTTTGAAAATCAAGATGTTACACTAAAACAAAACTAGATTTTACTATAATTCTAAGTGTTGGTTGTAACAAAGGTGAACAATCAAATCATCTCAAACTATTCGAGACTAATTAAAACCAAACATATTTGTACATTCACAAATATATATATATATATATATATATATCACTACAAAAAATATGTCATTTATCCACGCTTCATAAAAAGCGTGTAAAAAATCTAAGTATTGTCACGTTTATAATTGTGGAAAATAGTTTTAAAGTAAAGATTGTTAGAAAAAAAAACTCAACATTTATAGACATGTACATTTGATTTTAAAAGTCCACGCTTTCATATGTGTGAATTTAGTAATAAATAAATAATTATAGAAATTCACAGTTAAAAGTGTGGACTTTTGTAACTCTAGAATTATTTTCAAATTTTCCACGCTTAGAAGTGTGAAAATTTAGATAATTTGTCCACACTAATAAATGTGATTTTTACTCCAATTTTCACACTTTCAAATATAAAGATTTAGTAGAAATTACTAACACCCAAAATTTCCACGCTTGTTCGTAATTCTTCATGGTTTTAAGTGTATTAATATTAATAAAATGGCGTGGATAAGCGATATCTTTTTTGTAGTGTATATATATATATACACACACAAACACACACATACGAATTAAAACATGCCTTTGTCACACAAAATAATACAAACCGAGATTTAGCATACTTTCTGAAGGCTAATGGCACACACTTCTTGAAGGAGCATAATAGTCTCGTCTTTGATATTCTAACACTTTCAGGAGGGCCTGTGATAATCAAAGCAACTTTATTATGCATTTGATGTTGAAGTGTTAAAACAAGATATATTAAAAAGAAATCAAGAGAAGGAAACAAATTACGTATTAGAATACACTTAGTCAAATAGAGAGAAACTATGGAAAATCTTAATGAACTTACCTCATTAGGGAATGGGTGATTGGTTAAAGTATGCACACCACTTGTCAAAAAACACCAACTCATCTTGATTCAAGTTTGGAATTTCACGATCTTGAAAATCATTGATTATCTGCATAGTCTTCCCAAGAAGTTGGGCTGCTACTAAGATGCTTGCCTCCCTTTTCTCAATCACATTTGTGTGGCATTTCGTTACAATGACCTTGGGTATGTTGGTGAGACAAGAAGCAAATATGTCAGCGATTAGTATCATTAATTCCTCGAATAAGTTTTGTCGGCTAACCACGTTGATGTCATCTTGATGGGAACGCAAGAGTGATTCGGAGATACAATACATTGAATAGGCACAAATTGACCTGGAAACTAACTTCTCATTTGAGACTTCAATTTCCATGCCAACCACCTCAGCGACAATGTTTTTAGCTGTATCCTTGAACCATTCAAGAATATTTCTTGTTGTATTTAGTTGAGAAATAGTGTTTTTTAACTTGTTTCCTAACCAATTTTGACTGAATTCAACTTCTATCCACAACAATCTAGCTGCCTTTTGACTACTTACATATTCATTAGAAGCATTGAGGCTTTCTTCCACATGCCACACATATTCAAGACCTTCACTCACACTGCTCAACAACATGTCAACTACATCCTTTTGTAATTTAATTATAGATATAGCAATGGTTGTTAGGGTTACCAAGGGTAAGCTCCAGCTATCGCGATATTCTTCTACAGGTAAAGTTTGAACAAGAAGGTTGGCATACCTTCGTACTCCTTCAAAATCTTGTGATTTTTGTAGAAGCTTAATAAGTTGGTTTGGTTGATGCTTTTCGGCTTTATGGATAATGCAGTTTAGAGATTTTATCATTTTGTCCAATGTTTTGTCGGCTATCTCTATATCATCTTCAAGTTGCAATACATATCGCCTACGATCTTCATTAATTTCTAGCTGCTCGGGATTTCTTCCCAAGACAATATGCGGGGCACTTACCTTGGCTTTTATTTTCTTCCAACAGCTTATACAAAAAGAGATGCATAGCACAAGGAACATTGGAATCAATGCCATCACCTTGCATGCTATAACAACCATCACTTGAAGTCTAATACAAAAGCTCAAAATTAGGATTTTAAAATTATGGATGACAATTTTGCTTTTGCGGTTACCGAAGGAGAAAGATATGCTACTTTGTTTCCAATCACACAACTTATGAGTCCAGTAGTTCTCCACCTTAAAAACCCTGATATTGTGCCTAATTCATTTGATTGACAATTTGAAGCTTAAGGCTGCATGACATCTACAAAGTGGCGCAATTGTACCTACTAAAATCCCAAATAAGTGAGTTATGAGAATCACTGGAGCTGACCAGTTATAATCCGACTCATAGTATTTTGTATCAAAAGATCCGGATAAAAAAGTCGCTAATATCAATTCAAATAGTATGATAGTGGTGGCAACACATATTACCCCCGAAGCAGAGGTTGTAACAGAGAAGCCATGATGAACTGGGGGTTGCCCGTTCCTACCATGATCCAATGGTTGGTCACATGCTGCTTTAGCTTCTGAGCGGTTAATGTCGTTGATTGTTGCAAAGCTATTTCATGAGCTGTTTGGTATTTTGATTCTAATATCTGTTTGAATTTTAGAATCATTAAAGCTGAAGATATCTGTATTATAAAAAATACGAGTAATATAGCCACATAAACGCCTGCGGCTAATTGATAAATATTAACCTTCCTGTTAGATATCATCACCCATGCGTTAGGCTCAACGACGCCTGTGTCTATTTGAATGCAAACATTGACAGTCAACGTGATTACTAGAACACCCAACGCTAAGATGTTAGTAAGAAGTTGCATGTTGTTCATGGTTGCTAGAGAAGGCATTAAATTAGCCATCATGGTGCACATAAACGCCATGCTTGCGATCTTTGCAGTTTGGTTCACATCACCTTGCATTGGATTACTTAAATCCACAGGAAACTTCATTGCAACAGCTATGACAGTGAGAGATACAGCATTGAGGGTGAAATATTTGCAAGGGAACCATGGTTTTCTGCTATAGAAACCATGTAATAAATCAGCCACCATTGCAAGGATGCAAAGCAGAGATGCCAACACGATGTACATTCCAATCCATGGCATTGGTTTGCTGAACTTATCTTCTTCAAATGACTTATATATTAAGTCTAACAAGAATCTTTTACTGTCATTTGATACCTTGTCGCAAGAGTATACTTGATCCATAAAATATTGAGGATCCATAAATCTATTTCTTCGAGGAAAACAACTGTTGATTTGCGATAAATTAAGTACAGTGCACGAATTGTCTTAAGCATTTATGGTAAAAAGAAGCCAAAGAAGAGCAAAAAGATATCCTGCTTTTAAGAATTGTTTTGAGTAATTAAAAAATAAATGTTTGAACAGGGAAACTCACTAGCATCTCTAAAAGCCACCAACATACCCAATAAATTAAAAAAAAAAAGACTTCGGTTAAAGAAAAGTAAAAGAAGACTTCCATTATTTTGATTTATATAATATACATACCTTAAAAACATTAATGGATGTGGGTCTCAAAACCGACCAAACTAATAAAATAATAACACATAACAATTTCTTATATTTTTATTTTTATAAATATTTATATAATATTAATACATTTAAACTTAATTTAATCATTCTTTATATTAATGATCAAAACTAATTCTATAATTTGTTAATTTTATTTACATTATAGAAATTTAAATAGCTTAATAATAATAAATAAATAAGATATGATCAGATGAATAATGTAAAAATAGTGAGGTTCTCTAAAACATAAGAACCTCGTGAAAGACGATAAATTGTTATAGATGGATAAGTTTATGTGGCACGACATTACGCAACAATGTGAATGATTAAATTTTTGTTTTTAAGAGTTTTTGCACCGTGAATAAACGAAACAAATGGACACGAACCAAAATATTGTGTTACTGGACATAAAGTCTGTTATTTACTGAATGTATTAAAAGTTATCTTGGAAGGATTTTTCTTACATTCTTTTTCTTTTAAAGGATTCTTCCACATTTCTTATCTTAGGTAAGTGAATACTTACAAGTCACTTAATGAGCGTCCGAACGACTCCTAAAAGTATCTTTCGACTCAATATGATCTCCAAGGACACTGGCGTCTCGGAAAACCCTCACTAAATATCAAGTTGATTCTTAATTTTGTTGTAATACTTACACTACAAGAAAATCAGCTTTTAGCGACAACAAAAGCCGTCGCCAAAAGTATCAAAGTCTTTGCTAAAGCTTTTTTCCGACGACATGTTGTCGCCAAAGTGTCGTCGCTAATGCTCGTTTGTGATACTTTTTAGACAGGACATGCCGTCGCCGAAACTAGAACACCTTTCACTTACGACAGGATTCGTCGCCAAAAGCCACCTTTCACTTCGCGAAAACCTTTTTAAAAAAATATTTTAAATACTTTTTAGACACGACTTGTCATCGATAAAAGTTTTTTTTATATTTTTTTAATTATTCAATATTTACCTGCTAAAACTAAAAGCTAAAACTGTTTTGATACCGGTTTTTAACAAACTACTTATACAAACATAGTTTTACAACTTAAATTTACATGAATGGAGAATCTGAATTTATTCACTTGCCGAAGACTCACCGGAATTTCGCCAGAATGTCGCCAGAAACGGAGAAAGCTATATATAAAAAGTGATATGTTATACATAATATATATATATATATATATATATATATATATTTAAGCACTTATATAAGCAATTTATGACAAAATCCAAACCTTATTACCGGAGTCTCGCCGGAAAATTGAAGAAAACTTTAAACTAACAAAAAACATGGAGGAGTTATGGATATATCAAATAATAAGCACCAACTTAAAGCAATACACTATTATTTACTGATATTCAAGAGTTGGCCAGAAAAATTGGAGCTTTCACCGGAATCAATGGTGGTTTTGACAAAGAAAAAGAAGATGATGATAAATCAAGTATTTGTCGTTGTCATTTCTCCCATAAACTTGGTAAAAACAGGAATTTAGCTTCCTAACCGATGTTGAACCGTGAAAATGAATGGAGGTGAAAAGGGGTGAAAATGAAGAGAGAAGAAGGAGGTTGGTATCTTAAACTAGGCTGTGACTTTCTGCAAGGGCAAAGTCCTCGCGAAAACCCAAAAAGTCGTCTACCGCCTAAAAGTGATTTAATGGGAAAGGAAAAATTAAAAAAAATTAAAATCGCCTTTTAGCGACGACAAAGTCGTCACCGAATCCTTTTACCCTTTTCCAACCTGACAATCAAAAAGTTACTGTCTTTTGTCCTGTAGTGAGGTTTTAGCAAGGGCACGTGTCGTCGCAGAAAGTTCACCATGTCCAAATGTCTTTTTTCTTGTAGTGTTAAAATTTCCATTTAATATAAAAAGAAATAGTTAATGCACAAATTAAACACCATCACATTTAATTTGGTAGATTAAGTTAGATAAACTATAATATTGAAGTTGATAAATATCTAAAATATGATCCCAATTCGATAACATATCCAAACATTCAAGTTTTTTATTAAGAAGTACCGATGATATGAATCCTAGGTGGATGAAAGGGGATCTTGAGGTTGAAGTTGTAGAAACATCATCTAGCTAAGTCAAAGCTCTCGCTTCTTCTTGCAACTCTTTCGTTTGTTTTTTTGTGTATGGTTTTTGTGCTTCAATTTTTTGTCTTAATGTTTGTTTACTGTCTTGGAGTGTTGCTACCATGTCTTTCAATTATTGCATCAATAATTAGAAAACACTAAAGACACAATGATACACAAAAGTTACTATCTAAATATAACCAAATAACTAGGTGTGTCAAAAATTCTACAAGATGCAGAATATAAAAAAGAAAAAGAAACAACTTTAGCAATATCGGGCCTTTAAGACAATAGAGGCAAACAAAAAGGAAAAACAACCCATCTTTAATTTAAATATTTACTTCTAACTATAACTTTGTTCCAATTTTTCATATTAATCTAGGCACACTATTTTCTTTCTATTTCTTTCATTTATATACCAAAATGGTTCCAACTTTTAATTTCATGTTGGAAGTATCTACTCAGATAGAGTACTTAAGATGCACCACTATGAGGCTAAACCCGGTCCAAATTAACCAACCGGTTGCTGAAGTTCGATACTATAAAATCTCAGTCATACATCAATAAAAGGGACTCATTTTGGCCTTACAAAAGATTGTTACAATTGATCTAACCGGTTGTTGGGATATGATTTGAAAGGCTTGAAAGATATTTGAAAACCGGAAAACAAGGTGCAAAAGGAGAGCTCAGCGTGGAAGTAGAGGTTCGTAACAATGGCACACGCCATGGAGGTGTGCCATGGTGTTCGGCGTGGAGCAGTTGGTTTGGCCAGACACGTTTTTGGTCCTTTGTGGGGTTGGAATCTTTTAAATAGGTTAATTAATTATTTCCTAATTAAGGATTAGGGCAACATTGAGGTTACTTGTTTGGTTATAAATATCTAACCTAAGGTTCAGTCATATGCACATCATACATAGTCTCGGTTAATAAATAAGTCTATGTTCCTACGCTCGACGTAGGTCGTGACCCCGACGACCGAACCACGTTATATCTTGTGTTGTGTTTCTTGTCTTGATTGTTATCCGCATTTATTTTAACGCTTGTTTTAGGTGTCTCGATCCTAACAAGTGGTATCAGAGCCACCGTTATGTTCACTGGGCTGGTGCGCGTTTGTTGAGTGTGAAGATGTCATCGGTCAAGTTCGATTTGGAGGAATTCAATGGTTCGAACGATTTCACACTATGGAAGGTAAAGATGAGGGCTCTTCTGGTTCAGCAGGGTTGTGCGGTGGCGTTAGAAGGTGAAGAAAAGTTGCCGAAAGATATGAAGGAGGACATGAAAAGAGATGTTCTAGCAAAAGCATACTCTGCAATTTTGTTGTGTTAACTGATGAGGTTTTGAGGGAGGTGGTGGATCAAAAAACGGCTTCTGGCCTGTGGGAGAAGCTATGTGAGAAGTATAGAAGAATACCCTCATCAATAGGCTTTACCAGAAGCTGAGGTTGTATACCCTCCAGATGTCAGAAGGTACATAGGTACAAGATCATCTTGATAATTCTAATCGTATCATCCTTGACTTAAAGGCAATAGATGTTAAGATTAAAGATGAAAATCTTCCCTTGATCTTGGTGTGTTCACTACCACATTCGTATGAGAACTTTATTAATACCATGTTGTATGGTAGGTCAACAATTTCTGTTGCTGAAGTAAAGGATGCCTTGTTATCGAACGAACTCAAGTGTAGGGTTTCTTGTAATGAGGGGGAGACCGATTCAAGTCTATACGTGGATAGAGGAAGGACACATGGTGGGATGGGAGGACTGAGTGGGTCATCTTCCAAAACAAAATCAACGAGAATGGTAATGTGTTATCACTGTAAGAAGATTGGTCACATCAGGAGAGACTGTCCCAGAAAGAAAGGAGATGGTAGCATGGTTTAAGGAGATGAAGACATGAGCGATGTTTTAACTATATGCATAGATAATCCTGCAGATACCTGGATCTTTGATACGGGTGTATCTCATCACATGGTGTTCTTACGTGATCTATTTACTTTCTTCAAGAAGTGGAACGGAAATGTGAAGCTGAGGGACGATGGGATACAGAATGTACGGTGCATATTAAGATGCATGATGGAGTGGTCAGACGGATGGATGCATTGCTGGTATGTCCCATATCTTTGGAAGAACCTGATTTCCCTTGGTGCTTTGATGAGGAATGGATATGAATATTCTGGAAAAGGGAATGGACCGAAGGTTTCTCGGGATGCTCGAGTGATATATACATTTTGGAAGGAAGTTCTGTGACGGACCGTCCTTCGAGCGGAAAATTGACCTGACGAAGTCGAGACGACAAGGGTGGAGACGGTCTCTAGTCAAATCACGTGATGGGGTGTCGGACTTCGTGGCTCGTTGAAGGAGGTAGTCCCTTCAGGGAGGTTGGCAAGAAAGAGACGGTTCTTTAGTAATCTCCGTTTGACTAGTCGAAGAGAGTTCAAGTCAAGGGGGAGATTGTTGAGATATGACTTGAAAGACTTAGAAGATATTTGAAAACTTGAAAACAAGGTGCAAAAGGAGAGCTCGGCCTGCAACAATGGCACACGCCGTGGAGGTGTGCAATGGTGCTCGGCGTTGAGCACTGGTCCACGGCGTGCGTGAAGTTTGGCCAGACACGTTTTTGGTCCTTTGTGCAGATGGAATCTTTTTATTAGGTTAATTAGTTAATTCCTAATTAAGGATTAGGGCAACATTGAGGTTACTTGTTTGGTTATAAATATCTAGCCTAGAGTTCAGTCATATGTACATCATACACAATCTCAGTTAATAAAGAAGTCTCAACCACGTTATATCTTGTGTCGTGTTTCTTGTATTGATTATTATCCGTATTTATTCTAACACTTGTTTTAGGTGTCTCGGTCTTAACCCCGGATTGGTCTGATTTTGCTTGTTTTTATTTCTTTTTCAAAATCTTAATTAACTGTTGAAATAGTTAATAACAAAATATGTTCTAAAATGACATGTTGCGTGCATATGGCAACCACTTAAATATTCTAGGAGTTAGTGAGATGAAGTCTTACTAATTTTCTTATTATTCTAACATGGTTTCAAATGGTTTCGTCATATAAATATTCAATGAATTTAGTACTAGCTAGGAACACGGAACGCAAAAGAAATATAATTGAAAAATATTAAGGATGAGTAGGAAAAAAAGTTATCAAATGTACTCAAAAACCTTTGAGAGAGCCACAATGCATTTAACACCAAGACAATTAGAGAAAATACTTGTTAATTTATAACCTACAAAACATATTCCACACACAACTTAACAGAAACATCTTAGGCTTTGTCAAATCAGGAGTTCGTCAAAGCAACACATTTGCTAGGCCACACCAACACGCCGGCGGTACTAGTGATAGTAAGTCCTGCACCTTGGTCCTGGTCCTCAAATAGTACCGCACGAAGAAGGTAAAATCAAATAAACAAAGTGACTACATTGTGCTATGACGACCATTGGATAGTCCGCTAAAGAAATGGCTTCGAAAATGGACAAGATATCCATATCTGTCTATAGAATTCTTAATGGAGGAAAATGTACTATCCTTTTATGTCTCTTGGATTAAACTCCTACTACTTATGTGGAGGAATGTTTCATTTACATCTTACATTCATAGCACCATTACACTTTGTTTTGCATCAATAATCAATCCATTTGGAAGCCGAGATTTGCATGATTACCTAACTTACTATTGCACAATTTAAACATTGCAAGTTCAATTGTCAAACATAGGTGTACTACTTGGATACATGAATGACTAATCTTGATGTTAAATTCATAGCAACCATAATTAAAAGCACACACTACAGCTTCCCTGTGTTTGAATTGGCTTTAAGTTAGTATAATCTTATTATGATAGTAGTCAACCACAAATTTGAGCCCTAACTCCACCGATTTGTTGCCTATATAGACACCCCAATCACATTTAGCACCCTCATATTGTTTAGGTTTTATAACCTTGCAATTTCTAACTTTAAGCTTGTGCTTACTTAACATATATTTCAACGAACTTGTAAATCACCCGCTTACTCAAACTTATCAGAATAAAATAAAAAAACAATCTTAACATTTTAACAAAGTGAAATCAATCTCCAAAGATGAAAGACCATAATGATCCGGTTTCTTTTTTAAACTTAAAACATAGCTTGTCGAACTCAGGTTTATCAATGGGTTCAATGGCGTATACACTTAAGGCTTGTAATTCACGTTGTCTTTGGGTTAATTAAATAGGTTGTTTAGCTTTTGTGTCGGCCTATTTCGTATTTTAATCTAAGTTAATTTGTGTTGGGTGTAGTTCGTGCTACCTAATTCTTGCTAGCCCAATTGTCCAGAAAGGAAGATTTTGATTTTCGTTTCCGGGTTTTGTCTACCCATTGACTTTAAAATACATAAAAGTTTCAAGGTGTTGAACGTTAGAGTGTATCAAATGTTGCAAATACATAAAAGCTTGAAATGTTACAAGGTGAGGACGTGCGATGAGAGAATCCCAAAACTATCATTTTATCATTTGACATGTTGACTACAGTTTTAATTTCTTAACCTTTTAGAGCGTTCTATTTTAGTTTTACGATCGAATTCTTAATTTAATTTTTATATATAATTTTAATTCTTACTCTTTAATTTATTATAAAAAATATAAAATCGAGTCAATCTTGTCATCTTTTAAGTGTGAAGGTTTATCTTTACCTCATTAGTTTTGTTTTCTTGTCGACTAATTTTAAACCTATATACTTATGGATTTGTGTCAGGTTTGTATCAACATTTTGGGTTTGGTTCGTGTACGTCGAGTGTGGGTTTGGTATATGTGTCTTTTGACGTTAATTAAAGGAAGGATGAATATAGTATTTTTTATCATTCTCGTGATTTATAACTTAAACAATGAAGCCGTGTTGATGGATTAGTATCTTATGAAGCGAGTGCCATTGACTTTGAACATTGCCCAATCCATATAATTTAAATACTCATGCCATCTTAATGTCGTTATTAATTTTCTTCTTTGATGAACATCATTTGCTTTTTAAAGTTGATAACATCATACACAACAAGAAAAATTTTCTTCTAGGGGTCACGAGATTTTATAACCAAAGATACATGTAAACGTCAATAAACATGCCTTGAAACATACACGATATTAAAAAAAACAAATAAAATTTTATTATGAAAGCGATCGACCACCAACTATATAATTAATCAAATCACCTTAATTCCACGGTTGATGTTGGAGTGTTAATTAAAGAAGTATGGAAATAAATCAAGAGAGGAAACATTAACAAACTAACTTAAATCATGCAAATATTAACAAACTTAAATCATTAAGCAATGGATTCCTCACTAAATACATGCTTTTGCATAGAAAAATTAGGTATGTACATATGAGCATATATGCTTCCCAAGCGAAATATGTTTTATTTCAGACTTTAAAGACCACTTTAAAATTGTTACTCATTCTTGCAAGATAAACCAATTCTTTGAGGCCGTATAGTGTCAAACTTTAATTACTTATTGTTGAGTTCTATGTCCGTCAAGTCTGCTGAACTATATTGTAATTGTTTCTCCCCGTCTCTCACCTGTATTCGATCAGGGGCGTCTTTTGAGGGCCTAAAGTGATCTTCTAGAATATAGCCAATCAGATTAACAAAAACTAAGTGGTACTGTTATTTTTTATACCAAATGTATATTTCTATTTTTTTAGTAAGTGTAGCAAAAAAGTCTTGGATTGTCATCGTGTTATGTAAATTAAAACTAGGTATGATATTTTAGTTTCATGCATAGTAGTATGGTAACTTGTTTTACAAGTACCGGGCCTCAAAAAATATAAGACCTAAAGCCCTACCTTTAGCTATACCCTTAAGTAGAGGTGTACAAAAAAACCGAATATCCGATTTGAACGAAAAATATTCGAAACCGGTTTTTTGAAAAAGCGGATATTTTATAACCGGTCCGCTTTTTTTAATCCGGATAGTATAAACCGGTTCACATGTTTTAGGCTCGATCGGATTTTGGGCTGGATAATAAACTGGTTACGAAAAACCGGTTAAAAATCCGAAAAAAAAACAGGTCGAGATTTTCAAAAAAAAAAGTAGTTGTTGGAGCCTATTTGTTACCGTTTTTTCGTCCAAAAATCACCATTTTACCACCCTAAACACATATATATAGTTGGGGTATGTATGTATTGGGTTGAATCAAGTTCCATATTTCCTTCAAAGTTTCATATTTTCTTGAAAGTTTCATATTTTCTTCAAATTTCTTTATGGCGGGTAGTTGTAGCAATCCCAACACGGTCGAATCTTCCGTAGGAGGAAACCTCGAGGTGGTGAGGATTATCGAGCACAATAGAAATAAAGAAATTTGGGAACATTTCGATTTGTGCGAGATGTCTAATGGTTCGAAAAGGGCTCGGTGCAAACTTTGTCGTAAGTTTTTGCACCCGAAGGAAACTCTACTTTTAAGAGTCATATTACCAAGTCATGCAAGGCGCTAAGATCAAGATCCAATGCAACTCAAACCGACATGACGAATCAAGGTGGTATTTTCATTTATGACAATGACAAATTAAGAGAAGCGTTTACAAAGTTCGTGATTTCAAAAGCTTTGCTGTTTGACCACTTCGATGATCAAGATTTCACCGAAACAATCCAAACACTTATTTCACCGAAACAATCCAAACACTTATGCAACCGCGTTACACCGCTGTGAGTCATACTACCCTTAGAAGAGATGCATTAAAAATGTGGCGTGCGGCTAGAGAAAAAATGGTTTTAGGATTCCAAGAACACATTTATAGTGTGTCACTTACATGTGACCTTTGGAGTTCTCCACATAACACCGGAAATTCTTTTTTAGCTGTCACCGCACATTGGCTAGACCAAGATAATTGGCAAATGATGAAAAAAACAACCGCGTTTGAGTTATTTCGTAAACCACATACCGGTGCAAATTTATTTGCACTTTTAAAAAGGGTGATTTGTCTTTATAAAATAGAAAATAAAGTTTTTTCTATTTCGTTTGATAATGCGTCGAATAACACAAACGCGATTCCAAGATTAAAGTTACTACTTTCACCGATTTTAGACGGTGCGTTTTTTCATACGCGTTGTGTTGCACACATAATTAATCTTGCCGTGCAAGCCGGTTTGGAGGTTATTGATTCCAAAAGAATAGAATTTAAAGCAATGATATTTGCAACAACAACAGAAGATTAAATAATTATAAACGATATTGTAAGTCGGTGAATTTGAAAGCTTTGGGTCCTAATTTGGATTGTCCAACTCGTTGGAACTCTACTTGGATGATGATGCACACCGCTTTAAGGCAAAGAGTCACATTGCAAGCTTTTTACAAAATTTAAAAGATAAGGGTCTTGTAGCATACGAGTATACGAACGATAGTTGGGAAATTATAGCCAAACTAACCGATTTGCTTGGGGTTTTTAAAATGCAACAACTTACTTACCCGGTGTTTATTATCCTACTAGCCTGTTGGTTCTTAATCAAATATTTATATTGGCTAACAAAATAAATGACTTTGAGTTTGAAGGTGAAGAGTTGAAAACCGTTGGGGAAAAAATTAAAGAAAAGCTTTTAAAATATTTTAAGAAAATTCCCCCGATTTTTACTTGTGCCAACCCATGTTTAAATGTTGGGGGAGTTGAAACATTAATCGAACAAATAGCATTCTCTTTTAATCTAACCTAACATGACCTCAATTTTATAGTTAACCAAACCGCTTATTTTAACAAATGTTTTCGAGATATATTTGATATTTATTTGGGTAGATACGGGACAACTAGTGCCATTCATGACCAAATGAGAGCTCAAGCGGAATCATCCGGTAGACGTCCAAGTAATGTTGGTTTATCACTTTTTAACACACTTATGAACTCTCAATCCAAACAAGCACGTACTAGCACCCCAAGTAGCGAGTTGGGGAATTACATTGCTAGTGATTTTATTTCAAAAATGACATATGAAGAGTTTGAAAATTTTCATATTTTGGCTTGGTGGAAAGATAAGAAAAATCAATTTCCGGTTCTAGCCGCCATGGCCCGTGATCGACTAACCGTCCAAGCTTCTACGGTAGCTTCGGAGTCTGCTTTTTCTATGAGTGGTAGGGTCGTATCCGCAAGAAAATCAAAGTTAAACCGCGATTCGGGGGAAGTGTGTATTTGTTTAAAAGATTACTTAGATGGCGCGGCTAGAAAACAACACAAGACCACCCTAGAAGATCCAATTGACGTCGAGTTGGAAGGAAATAGACACAAGGAACAAGTGAAACTTGGAATATCATCTCCCGACGAAGAAGACGATGACGAGGAGGCAGTGGACAACTATTGAACGGGTTGCTAGGTAGGGGTAATGGCAATGCCCAAGCTCCTCCCTACCTTCCCTTTTATCTGAATTTATCAAAAATATTGTAATTTGGATTTTGTAATTTTTAAGTATTTTAATTAATCAAAATTTGAATTTTCTTTTTTATATATATGTTTTTTGTAGTATATATTATACGAAATATAGTTAAAAATGCAAAAAATAATCGGTTTTTTTATAACCGGTTTTTCAAATATCCGGTTATAGTATTTTTGATTAAAAACCAGATATTATCCGAACCGGTTTTTAAAATATCTGGTTTTACTATTCACAAAAAATCCGATTCGGTTATAATATTATCCGGTATTTGTGCACCTCTACCCTTAAGACACGTATATCTATATTCTAATGACCGGGAAATACGTAGTGGTTGTGACTACTGTAATTGTCCTACTAGAACCGAGTGGTCCGTCCTTGCCCCAGAAATGCTCAAATATAGTTACACTTTTAAGAAGCAAGTGTAGATATAAGTACTAGCTAGGAGCACGGCTAGCAAAAGAAATATAATTGAAAAATATAAAGGGTGGGTAGTGTTAGGTCCCGTGTTCAAAAACATTATAGTGAATACCCAAGGGGTATAAATACTTTGTTATCGTACCCTAATTCAATTGGTATAAGAGCCCATGCTAGATTAAAAGGTTAGTTTTTCGATGAATTTCATTCTATTTGTGGGTGGTTATCGTAATCTAAGTATTCGAGATTTACTTGGGTTTCGATCTGATAATTGGAATTGAAGATTGTTATGTGGTCGTTTGTTTGTTTTTTTTGAATGATTTGAGATTGAAAAGAAATAAAAAAGGATTGAAATTGATGAGGTTTTGTATAACACCGTGATTTCAAGGTCAACTTTTGCCTTTTTAAAACCTAAAGACAAAAGTATTTCAGTTTGATAAACAAAACAAAGGAAGTCTTATCAAAATATTTTCTTTATTTAAAACAACCAAACAGGGTTTTCATTTTACAAACGGGTGTTACCAACATTAATATAGACCGACCATCAAACCTGCAACGAGCAACAAGTATCCCAGCACAACAAAAGCAATCCTAAGCACAGGCTAAGCATAACATCGGCAACAACATGCATATTGGAAGGGGATTAGCTTTAGAAGCTAGTGAATACAAACTTAACCATAAGCATCATTGTAACACCCTCAAACCTGGGCTAGGAGATTAGCGGGTTTGTGGTACGTGTTTAAATGTTTTAAAATGTTTTTAACTTGATTAAATGGTTGAATAGCATGATTAATTGAATTAACTCTCATTAGGTGTTAAATATTAATTAAATAAAGTATGTTTATATGATATGTATGTATTTATGTTTTAGTGTGTGTGTACACGTGTAGGTTCAAAGGGGTGGGTTTGCCACCTCACTTTGTTAAAATGGGTATGTGTAATCAAGAAAGAAAGCATGCAAAATATCTGATCATTTATTCTAAAAATAAGAAAGTGTAGTGTGTGTTTGGTGTGTGTTCGCTGCCAAAGAACAAGAAGAAGGATAGTAGACTCGAATCCTTGAAGTTTTGATTGAGTGCTTGCAATTACGAATCAAAGGTTGGTAAATGTTTATTGTTGATTATTATTAAGATTTGTGAAGTTTTGATATGAATTTGATGAAGATTAGCATGTATGAATGGAAACACCATTAATGGTGAAAGTTGATAAACTTGAGAAATGGGTTTTATTATATGATGATGTTTAATTAACTTTGATATGTTTTGATTATTCTTGACGTGCTATATGAGGTTTATATGTGTTTAAATGTGTTTATATGATGTTTAAAGATGTTTTAAGTTGTATGTATAAGTTTCTTGTCTGGAAGTTTTGATGAAGAAGATGATGAGTCATGCGACTTTTATATGTTTCATCCGACTTTCTATGGTTTGATCCGAATGTCGCATGGATTGATCCGAATGTCGCATGGTTTGATCCGAATGTCGCATGGTTTGATCCGAATGTCGCATGGATTGATCCGAATGTCGCATGGTTTAATCTGTATGTCGCATGAGAACCATTGATCCGAATGTCACATGAAGTACCCTTGATCCGACAGTCGCATGGTTTGGTCTGACTGTCGCATGAGAAGCTCAACGCGACGCGTTGAGGTACTGGACGCGTCCAGTGTATTTTCAGATGAAAGGTTTTGTTTGATGAATCTTTGGTTTGTTTTTTGTGTGTGTATATATATGTAAATCTAACTTGTGGAAAATGAGTATGCTTGATATATTATATGAGAAGATTTATTTATGAATCGAGGACTCATTTCTGGATTGTTGTATTCTCAGGAACTGCGAAGACTCAGTAATATTAGACCACTGAGCAACGTGACTGAAATCAGAGGTGAGTGGACGTTAAATACGGATGGTAAAGATTGCAGTTAATATTATGGATGTAAAGCATGATTATGGATTGAGATTGAACTGCTGATTGTGATATTGAATGTTGATAACTTCTACATGAATATTTGGTCGATACGCACTCTTAGGATGATTTTGAGTTACGTTGAGAAGTCAGCTATACGTGGACTTAGGCTGGGCTTGTCTAACTGGTTGGTTGAACAGTAGTAGCCTTTCTGTTGCATCTGTTGCTCAGAGAGGAGTTTACTGTGCCAATCTAGTGGAAAGCTATCGGTAAACCTTTGCTTTGACCGGCATTGGTTGTAGGTTTTGCGCCGAACCGCCGGTCTTCTCTGGATATGTGATTACTTGATTGATGATTGATTGTGAATGTTTGCATTTGATGCTTTAGCCTCTATTCACTTAGCTTTGTGCTAATTCCCCCCAGTTGATGTTTTACAGGTTTGTGTTTGAGTTGAAGAAGGAAGAGTTGACCACACTCTAATACATATTTTGAAAAAGAGACGAGCCAGCATTTTGTAACACCAAACAATTGTAGATGTGGTTGTCTTTTGAAACAAATGAATGTATATTTGTAAATACTGATTATATGTAATCAAGTTGTTTAATTAGCTTCCGCAGTGCGTTTTTAAAAAAATTGGCTTGTGATTTTCCGGTGTTACAGTTTGGTATGAGAGCCTAGGTTTGGCGATGTATGCACGGCTAGAGTGTTGCATTCCCAAATCTTGGCTCGTGATGGGTCAAGCTTTCCTTCGGGGGAATTAGAGTGAGTTAGAGTTGTTGTAGTAGTTAGTATTTTGTATACTAACGGTTTATGCTAATGAGCTATGAGGTGATGTGATTGTAACAGATTATGGCTGACCGAGAGACTCCTATCCTACCTCCTGTGACCCAATCTACAGAAGCACCAGTTATTGAAGATATAAACCAAGCTGGAACATCTGGGCAAGAGCAAGAGGAGGACCAGAGCGAATATATCTTCAAACTAGAGAATGAGTGATGGATCTCAGGAATAAAGTCCTTAACATGGAACAGAGATTGATTCAACCTAAACCACCACCTGTACCAATTGCGATAACCACACAAGCAACAGTACCACCAGTGACACAGATGATACAACAACCTTTCTTCTATCCGTATCCACAACCTGGAGGGTATCCATTTACGTTTCCTAGATAAAAACAACCCTGCACGTACAAGCAATTCCTTGACTGCAAACCTTCTGAATACCGAGGGAGTTCTGATTCCAGTATCACCTTGAATTGGCTTAGGGAGATGATAAAGACACTAGATGCTTGCAACTGTGAGAAGGAACTGAAAGTAAATTATGCCTCGAGGATGTTGAAGGGAGACGCCATGGTCCGGTGGGATTCGATTACTGGCCATTTCACGGAGCAATAGTAGGAGAGTATCACCTGGAGTCAATTCCAGGAAAAGTTATGTGAATAGTACTGTGGAACATTTGAGATTGCTAAAATAAAGAGGGAATTTATGGAGTTACAGATGACTGGGAATATGACGGTGGATCAATTGATAAAACAATTCAACGAGAAAATGCGATTTGCGAAGCATTGGGTACCTGATGAGGAGTCGAGAATTGCCCATTTTGTGGGGGTACTACATCCTGATCTTCGTAGCGCCACTAGGTGGGCTACCACCCTATCACAAGCCTTCACTTTAGCCAAGTCGGCTGAAGTGGATTTAATAGCAAGGAACAGGTTGAGTGGGGAAAGAATTTCCCAGCAGAAATCAAAGTTTGAACAATATAATACTCAACAACGGCAAGGAGGGAAGGGCAGTGGAAACCGACAGGGAAGTCAGAATAGGATGCATACTACAGGTGGGTCTACTCAGAGGGCACCGTGGTGTAACAGGTGCAAGTCATATCATCATGGGCAGTGTACGCCCAAGTCCATGAGATGCGTGAAGTGTGGTCAGTTTGGCCACGATTTGAAGAATTGCAGACTACCGAGGAGCGTCTGCTGGAATTATCAGAAAGAGGGGCACCGAGTTGGTGATTGCCCATTGAGTAAGAAAGTTGGATCTGGGTCAGGAGGGGGAGGTGCTGGAGGGTCATCTACAGCCGGGCAGAAACGAAAGAACCCACCCACTGCTGAGGGTCGGGCATTTAGGATGACAGTAGAAGATGCCACTACCACAGATGATGTGATAACCGGTATGTTTTTAATAAACTCTATACCTGCTAGAGTGTTATTTGATTCAGGGGCATATCGCTCCTTTGTATCTGTAGAATTCTGTGGTAGGTTGAATGTGCCTTTAACTGAACTAGCTACTGCTTTAGAAATAGAGGTAGCTGATGGTATGATGGTACCAGTCACAACTGTTGTGGCTGGAGCCAAGATAGATATAGATGGTATTTTCTTTCCTCTTTATTTCCTTGTAATGCCATTATCGGGATTTGATGTGGTGCTCGGGATGGACTGGCTGAGTCTGAATCAGGCCAGTATCAAGTGTCACAAGAAGTTGATTTCCTTCCCATTGGCTGATGGCACGAGAGTAGTAGCAAGGGGTGAAAGGCTGGATCCGTAATTCCGATGATTTCATGTTTAAAGGCTAGAAAGGCGTTGAATAGAGGTTGTGAATCGTATTTAGCCTATGTTATTGATGGAAAGAAAGAGAAGCAAGCAGTGAACGACATCCGGGTGGTAACGGAATACCCGGAGGTGTTTCCAGAAGAATTACCAGGACTACCTCCAGTTCGTGAGGTAGAGTTCAAAATAGACCTAATTTCTGGTTCCCGACCAGTGGCAAAGGCACCGTACAGATTGGCACCGTCAGAGATTCGGGAAATGATGACACAGATACAAGATTTGTTAGATAAAGGTTTCATCCGTCCAAGTTCATCTCCATGGGGAGAACCGGTATTATTTGTAAAGAAGAAAGACGGTACGTTGCGTATGTGTATTGACTACCGTGAGCTGAACAAGAAAACTATAAAGAACAAGTATCCGTTGCCAAGAATAAATGATTTTTTTGATCAACTACAGGGAGCTTCGTTCTTTTCTAAGATTGATTTGAGTTCAGGGTATCATCAGGTGAGGGTTTCAGAGGAAGACGTGTCAAAGATAGCTTTTCGTACACGTTACGGGCACTACGAGTTCTTGGTTATGCCATTCGGCTTAACCAACGCACCTGCAATTTTCATGGATTTAATGAACAGAGTCTGTCGACCCTTCTTGGATAAGTTTGTGATAGTCTTCATTGATGATATACTGGTATATTCAAAGACTGAGGAAGAGCACAAGAAGCATTTGAGACAGATTTTGGAGACACTGAAGAAAGAACATTTGTTTGCGAAGTTCTCTAAGTGTGAATTCTGGTTGAGAGAAGTACAGTTCTTGGGGCATGTAATCTGTGACGAGGGGGTGAAAGTGGATCCTTCAAAAGTGGAGGCAGTTATGAATTGGAACGCTCCAAAGACACCGTCCGAGATCAAGAGTTTTCTGGGGTTAGCTGGATATTACCGCAGGTTCATTAAAGATTTCTCTAAGATTGCGGGTCCGTTGACAAAGTTGACTCGAAAAGATGTGAAGTTTGTTTGGGTAATGAACAGGATCAAGCTTTTCAAATGTTGAAACAGTTGTTATGTCAGGCACCTATTCTTGCATTACCAAGTGGCTTAGAGGATTTCGTAGTTTATTGCGATGCATCGTTTGCAGGATTGGGCTGTGTACTTATGCAGAGGGATCGGGTGATTTCATATGCTTCAAGACAGTTGAAACCCCATGAGAAGAATTACCCGACACATGATTTGGAACTGGCAGCCGTTGTTTTTGCCCTGAAGTTATGGAGACACTATTTGTATGGCACCAAGTACATGATTTGTACTGACCATAAGAACCTACAGTATGTATTTACACAGAAAGAGTTGAATATGAGACAGATACGCCGGGTGGAATTGATTAAAGACTATGATTGCGAAATTAGATATCATCGAGGAAAAGAAAACGTGGTAGCAGATGCCTTATGCCGCAAGGGAGTGGGAAGTTCAATCCAGTTTATGCGCATTGAGATCGTATCTGATCAAGTGGATAGACTAAAGTCTGCACAGTTGGAAGATTTGAAAGAGGAAAACTTGAAGAATGAACTGATGAAGAAACGTAAGGACGAACTTACTGATGACTCTCGTGGATTAAAAGTATACAAGACTCGTGTGTGGGTGCCTATGCTTGGAAATTTGAGGAGACTGATTTTGACAGAAGCGCATAAGTCCAGATTGTCAGTACACCTAGGAAGCACTAAAATGTATAACGATCTGAAAGTACTTTACCGGTGGCCTACTATGAAAACAGATGTGGCACAGTTTGTGGAATCATGCCATATCTGTGCGCAGGTAAAGGCGGAGCATCAGAAGCCTTATGGATCATTGAAGCAATTGGAAATCCCTGAGTGGAAATGGGAACATATCACGATGGATTTTATAACCAAACTTCCACGAACTCAGAGAAATAATGATATGATTTGGGTGATTGTGGATCGGCTGACCAAGAGCGCTCACTTTCTGGATACATGTGAGACGGCTTCTTTGAGTAAGTTGGCTCAACTTCATAAGAATGAAATTGTTGCATGGCATGGAATGCCGTTGTCTATAGTATCTGAAAGAGACTCCAGATTCGTTTCTAACTTCTGGAAAATTTTATAGAGAGAATTGGGGACGAGGATTAACCTAAGTACTGCTTATCATCCCTAGACTGATGGTCAGACTGAACGTACCATACAAACACTTGAAGATATGTTGCGAGCCTGTGTGATTGAGTATGGTGGATCTTGGGATTCACACCTGCCGTTGATAGAGTTTGCGTACAATAATTCTTACCACTCCAGTATTGGTATGCCTCCGTACGAAATGTTATACGGCCGTCGTTGCCGTACTCCGACGTGTTGGTTAGAGGCTGGTGAAAAACAGTTTGCAGGGCCCGAGATAGTTCAGATGACAGCTGATAAGGTTGCTATTCCCAGAGATAAGTTGAAAGCAACCAGAGATAGACAGAAAATGTATGCAAATCCACGTCGTCGTTCAGTTAAGTTTGATGTGGGAGAGTTGGTGTATTTGAAAGTTTCTCCGTGGAAGGGTGTTATTCGATTCGGTGAACGCGGGAAGTTAGCTCCCCGTTACATTGGTCCCTTCCGCATACGTCAGATTGTGAATGACCAGATAGTTACACTAGATCTTCCTGCAGAACTTGCAGGAATCCACGATACATTCAACGTCAATTATCTAAGAAAGTGCAAAGTAGAAGATGAAAGTCAGATTCTTCCAGTACAAGAGTTGAAGGTTGATTCTAAGAAAAGATTGATAGAAGAACCTGTAGAACTGTTGGATCATAAGATGACCAAGATCCAAAAGAAACAAATACCAATGGTGTTGGTCAAGTGGAAGCATAGTCTTGGTTCTTATTTAACATGGGAAACTGAGTCAGAAATGAAGGAAAGTTATCCCCGGTTGTTTAAGCAGGAAAGGATTCCGAGGACGGAATCCTCTTAAGGGGGAGAGATTTGTAACACCCTCAAACCTTGGCTAGGAGATTAGCGGGTTTGTGGTACGTGTTTAAATGTTTTAAAATGTTTTTAACTTGATTAAATGGTTGAATAGCATGATTAATTGAATTAACTCTCATTAGGTTCAAAGGGGTGGGTTTGCCACCTCACTTTGTTAAAATGGGTATGTGTAATCAAGAAAGAAAGCATGCAAAATATCTGATCATTTATTCTAAAAATAAGAAAGTGTAGTGTGTGTTTGGTGTGTGTTCTCTACCAAAGAACAAGAAGAAGGATAGTAGACTTGAATCCTTGAAGTTTTGATTGATTGCTTGCAATTACGAATCAAAGGTTGGTAAATGTTTATTGTTGATTATTATTAAGATTTGTGAAGTTTTGATATGAATTTGATGAAGATTAGCATGTATGAATGGAAACACCATTAATGGTGAAAGTTGATAAACTTGAGAAATGGGTTTTGTTATATGATGATGTTTAATTAACTTTGATATGTTTTTGATGATTCTTGACATGCTATATGAGGTTTGTATGTGTTTAAATGTGTTTTTATGATGTTTAAAGATGTTTTAAGTTGTATGTATGTATAAGTTTCTTGTCTGGAAGTTTTGATGAAGAAGATGATGAGTCATGCGACTTTTATATGTTTCATCCGACTTTCTATGGTTTGATCCGATTGTCGCATGGATTGATCCGAATGTCGCATGATTTGATCCGAATGTCGCATGGTTTGATCCGAATGTCGCATGGATTGATCCGAATGTTGCATGGTTTAATCTGTACGTCGCATGAGAACCATTGATCCGAATGTCACATGAAGTACCCTTGATCCGACAGTCGCATGGTTTGGTCTGACTGTCGCATGAGAAGCTCAACGCGACGCGTCCAGTGTATTTTCAGATGAAAGCTTTTGTTTGATGAACCTTTGGTTTGTTTTTTGTGTGTGTGTATATATATATATATGAATCTAACTTGTGGAAAATGAGTATGCTTGATATATTATATGAGAAGATTTATTTATGAATCGAGGACTGATTTCTAGATTGTTGTATTCTCAGGAACTGCGAAGACTCAGTAATATTAGACCACTGAGCAACGTGACTGAAATCAGAGGTGAGTGGACGTTAAACACGGATGGTAAAGATTGCAGTTAATATTATGGATGTAAAGCATGATTGTGGATTGAGATTGAACTGCTAATTGTGATATTGAATGTTGATAACTTCTGCATGAACATTTGGTCGATACGCACTTTTAGGATGATTTTGAGTTGCGTTGAGAAGTCAGCTATACGTGGACTTGGGCTGGGCTTGTCTATTTGGTTGGTTGAACAGTAGTAGCCTTTCTGTTGCATCTGTTGCTCAGAGAGGAGTTTACTATGCCAATCTAGTGGAAAGCTATCGGTAAACCTTTGCTTTGGCCGGCATTGGTTGTAGGTTCTGCGCCGAACCGCCGGTGTTCTCTGGATATGTGATTACTTGATTGATGATTGATTGTGAATGTTTGCATTTGATGCTTTAGCCTCTATTCACTTAGCTTTGTGCTAATTCCCCTCAGTTGATGTTTTACAGGTTTGTGTTTGAGTTGAAGAAGGAAGAGTTGACCACACTTTGATACATATTTTGAAAAAGAGACGAGCCAGTATTTTGTAACACCAGACAATTGTAGATGTGGTTGTCTTTTGAAACAAATGAATGTATATTTGTAAATACAGATTATATGTAATCAAGTTGTTTAATTAGCTTCCGCAGTGCGTTTAAAAAAAATGGCTTGTGATTTTCCGGTGTTACAATCATGTAGCACATAGGACATCATACTCTTCAAATCATATTGCATGGCAACGCAAACAGTGCTATCCTATCACATTGAACTGTACTGATAAGATTAGTAAAAGTTATATCTTGCAGGATAGCCAGTCCAGCTCAACAACTTAACCGAAGGATCAGACACTACCATCCACGCTGATGGGGAGCATATAGCGGTCCACCAAGCATCATTATGAAGCTATAGGCTCCTTTGGGCTCAGTTAATAGGCGAATACCCCCACTTCGTTAAGGAACGGTGGTCCTGCAGAACCTAGACTCAGTATGGGCCCCCCAAGTCACCGTTGATCCCGAAGTATGACCCGAGGTCCCGTGGGATCCAGCGACATTGGCTGACCTTAACCCACTTTGCAACTTGAGGTCCGCAGCCAACTTCCACAAGGTGGATCCAATCAGGATCCAATAGCATGCATAACAACAAGTTCCACAAGGCGAATCCAATCAGGATCAAATAGCTTGCATAACAACAAGTTCTACTCACATTCAATGAGTAGGATACATAAGTACAACATGAGTGATCCAATCAGGATCCATAACATGCATGCATTTACAACATAACCACAAGTTCAACACAGCTGATCCAAACAGGATCCATAGCATACATGCATTCATACAACACGTATTCGTTCACTATCATTATGAACTTAAATAATATAGGCATCATATCCATCATATCATCATGATCCTAAACATATTAGGCATTTAGGTATACACCAGCCTAAAACACTCCCGAACTACCTTTTTATCTTTTGTTAACATTTGTGTTTTGTGTTTATATAAACACATATATATTTTGGAATTATCGATACTTGCACATTCATTGGGATATCACACCACTATTGGTAATATTAGCTCCTTATAGTTAAGAGCATCTTTGATTATATATAGTACTTACCTTTGGAGATATTGGTCAATTTCTAACCAATAATCAATATCCACTAATATTCACACTAACAGTCTAACAACAATCCCAACTAGATTACACATGTTCATACTCAACATTACAACTTTGATAATTATAATCATAACTATCACGTCTCATACATGTCTAATGGTAATCAACAAGTCCATACATACTACATAATGATTACGAGTTAAGTTGGTACTCACCTGTACAACAGGCAAATACATGTTCCAGCTTTTCTTGGTCGTCAATTACACCTATAGTATCGTTACTTACATCAGACGTTTACATACACGGAGTATTATTAGTAAAATAGTAGTAAGAATCTCCTAATGACAACTTAAGTGCAATTACAAGTCCACACGAGCTCTACAAACGTTAAAACACAAAGAGCAAACAAACTGCTTGTTGTTGCTACAAAGAACCCCTTGCGGCCGCAAGCAACCATGCTTGCGCCCGTAAGGGTGGTTGCTTGCGTCCGTAAGCCAAGTTTCTAGCGTCATATACATAAGTCGGATCACTAAGTCAGACAAACACTTGCAACGGTAAGGAACACTCCTTGCGCCCGCAAGCACCCTTCGAACCATCAATTCGAAGCCACCCTTGCGGCCGCAAGGACTACCCTTTGCGCCCGCAAGCAAACTTGATTCAGAACAGGTCGGACGACAGTCATCTGTTTTGACTATTTTCATTCCAAAACATTCCCAAACGATTTTTATTCAACTTCTAGTGATTATATATGTTATACCAAGTTTAACTAAGCTTAAAACATCAATTCTTAACATATTTTAACAACCATATCAAGAATCAAGATCAATTCTTCAATTTTGACCCATTTACACAAAAACACTAAACTCAATCAAAACCATTTCTTTAATCCATAAATCTTATTTATAAATACTTGTAAATGATATAGGAACTAATTACAACTTGAATTTCAGTTCTTGATTGTTTTTTCTAGTAACCCATCTTTTGACCTCAAAACCCAAGAACACATGAGGAAGAACTTGAACTTAATATGAAAGGAGATGATAAGAACATATCCTAGTTCACAAATTAATGATGGATTGAAAGCTTGAATGATCCTCTCTTGATCTCTCCTTCAACTCCAAGAACAAAGAACAAAGATGAAGTGTGGTGTGTGTGTTGTACATGTGTTCTGTGTATATCACATGGAGAACCTCCTTTAAGGTCCAAGTATATCCATAGTGCGTATTTTGTTCCCCTTTTCAACTTAAAACTCAATATCTATTTACCCGTTTTAGCTAACTGGGGTATTTTTGGAATCTTTATCTAAAACCATTTAACAATTAATAACTATTATTTATTTTTACCAACTTTTATTTAACATCATAACACATCTTCATCCTATAATTTACCATTTCTTATTTAATTCACAAGGTTACAACCATGCAAACACATGGTATAACTAGGCCTATTTTGGGATGTTACAAATCTACCCTCCTTAAAGAGGATTCTGTCCTCGGAATCCTACAACGGCTACACACGTAGTTATAAACCACAATTATCATTCAACAATAAGCAACACTTACAATCGAACTTAATACAACCAATAGATATTGAATATAATACTTTGGGTTTCTACATTCATCATGTCCTCTATTTCACACTATAGAGTTCACAAAATTTTACGAATAGGTAACCATTCAACTTATGCTCAAACTCTATGCAAATTGTCCACTTCTCTTATCATAATTCACGTGTTCCCCTCTGTAGTCATTCTTGGCAACTTAACTAGACCTCAAACACTCACTTCTCTAATCTGTACACATACACGTACATGCACAGACACATACTCTCACAGTTCTATCTCTTTCTTTTATTACATTCTAATCATTCTCTTTTATCATTGGATTCTTATACTCGCATAATCAACTTAATTGTCTTTTACCACTCTCTATCCTGACAACGTTTGTATCAACAATTTTAAAACTGACTATGTAACATCAGTCACATATTCAGCACTTAGACACTTTATTATTGTATCAGTATTATACTTATGAAAGTTTCATATCTTTCACCTGAAGTAGTGTTCAACAGAACCTACTGTCTACTTAGACACTCTATTAACATTCATCTTTTACATGTAGATTGCTTTTCTTTATATTAATAATGCACATTTCGCACTTTTGGGTTTCTATATGTCATTTACGCTTCCTTTATCATGATAATCTTAACTCTTTCGAGTCACCCAAATGACTCATTATCATCATACCCACTTACACTTGTAGGGGTAATTCTTAACTTACTTAAATGTCACATTACACTTGGAATGCCTCCAAGTATTCTGTTAACTCCATAATTCTTTTATTACATGTATACTGTCTAACATAATCTTAAACATATTAAGTAATACCTTACATATCATTGGTTCTAATATTACTTACTTCAACATTATTTCTTTCTAAACAATTTCTTATATTTCTTCTTTGTTAAGAATGGTGTTTATCAAAACACTACCCATTCATAACATCAACTAAACTTCATTTGTATACATATAAATATACATCGTTTATTCACTATCCTTATCGCTATGTACTTCACTTTAATAATCGCTTTTCACCACTTGCGATTTTACTACTAATATTTAAACACACACTTGATCTTTTCTTAACTTACCCATAAGAGTCTCTACTCATAATCACTTTTACACTCTTAGGTGAAATTATTAAATTCTGGAAATTCATACCACTCTTGAATCCGTGCATCATTTCAATTATTACACACATGTTTCATTTCTTACACCTCATAATTTCAGATTTTGTTCACTACCAAATGGGGGGTTATCTTCATATTCTTTTCATTCTTTGTTCTTAGAAATTATCAACTCTTTATTTACTTTATACTTATACATCTAGACCTTTATTTGCATATTTCATTGTTCATTTGAACCATAACATGTCATTATATACTTTTGGGAATTTCACATGTTTGATTAGTTAGATACATAATCCACAATCGAGCCTTGAGCTCATTAAATTAGAACTTAACATGATTTTACGATCACTATTCGTTTCCACGTTCTATTTCATGAATGGTTCATCTTTAAAGTTTTAATTGTACTTACACACGTGCTTAGGTCACCTAAGGACCTTATTCTTGCTTTTCTTCTCTTGATGTATTTTTTAATCATCTTTACACATTTCAATTTAAATGACTTGTGACTTCCTTTTAACACCGAGGACGACTGCTAACTCTATAGAGTTAATCTTACTCCGGTTTAGTTCCATTCAGCATTTTGGGTTAACTAATCGCGAATCCACAATTCTTCTTTTATTAACCACTTTATATTTTATCGACACACTTATAGCGTTTCACATGTCACCAGAGTTTCATTTATCACAAGACATCATGTACCGTTGAGGTACCACATCACATCTAAAGTATACTTCCTCAATATTTTTGTATTTTAAATTTGACTCTATCAATTTATGTTAGTTTAACATTTCTCGACAATCATTCTAATTATTTATAATTAGAACGATTGAAGTTAATTAACATTTGACTTTAATCAACATTTATCTGAATACGACTATTCATCAAAACTCTTCTTCATACTACAGGATTCAAAAATAGAATCCGTGATTAAGCTTACTCATTTACTACATGCTATTTTTCATAGGAGCTGGAACAGTTCCCTTCTTATCATACTACTATGATTTTGCTTATTTATCAGGCATCACTTCTTATTTAGTATTATCAATCTGATTACAGATTGTTCTAAACATCACTTTCTACTTGTAATTTATAACACTTGGTTATTTAAGTTTAAATTCATTATTACCACAAATTCATATTACTTGATGCCTTTAATCTCACACTTTGTTTTCTTCTCTACTTCATTATATAACCAATAATTATATTATTAATCTTGTTCTTCCAACTTTTACTGTTCTCATTTTGAGTTATCTTGCACAATTCCGCCAATTTGTACCATTGAGGCATTTATCATATGTTTTACACACTTATTTAAATTCATGGTTTAACACTTTCTTGCTTTCAATCAACTTCTTGTGATTTACAATCAGGCCTTCAATTTCATTCTACAAGGCAATCCTATATTTAAGAAACCTAGTGTAGCAACACCGAAGCAAGAAGCATTCTTATTACACAAGTGTCTGCACATAATGCACAACATACTCACAACAACTCTAGGACAATATGATGGTAAGGCCCGAGTTTGAGACTGAACACTAATTCAGATGTCCAATTCACTCAAACTTAGGCTCTTATACCTAATTATAACACTGCGATTTTAATGTCAACTTTTGCCTTTTTACAACTTAAAGTCTAAATTATTTCAGTTTGATAAACAAAACAGCGGAAGTTTTATCAAAATATTTTCTTTATTTAAAACAACCCAACAAGGTTTTCAATTTACAAACAGGTGTTGCCAACATTAATATCGACCGACCATCAAACCTGCAACGAGCAACAAGTATCCCAGCACAACAAAAGCAATCCCAAGCACAGGCTAAGCATAACATCGGCAACAACATGCATACTTGAAGGGGGTTAGCTTTAAAATCTAGTGAATACAAACTTAACCATAAGCATCATGTAGCACATAGGACATCATACTCTTCAAACCATATTGCATGGCAACACAAACAGTGCTATACTATCACATTGAGTTGTGCTGACAAGATCAGTAAAAGTTATATCTTGCAGGATAGCCAGTACAGCTCAACCACCCAAACCGGACGATCAGACACTACCATCCACGCTGATGGGGAGCATATAGCGGTCTACCAAGCATCATTATGAAGCCATAGGCTCCTTTGGGCTCAGCTAATAGCCTAATACCCCCACTTCGTTAAGGAACGGTGGTCCTGCAGAACCTAGACTCGGTATGGGCTCCCAAGTCCCCGTTGATCCCGAACTATGACCCGAGGCCCCGTGGGATCCAACCACATTGGCTGACCTTAACCCACTTTGCAACTTGAGGTCCGCAGCCAACTTCCACAAGGTGGATCCAATCAGGATCCAATAGCATGCATAACAAGAAGTTCTACTCACACACAATGAGTAGGATACATAAGTACAACATGAGTGATCCAATCAGGATCCATAGCATGCATACATTCACAACTATCATTGTGAACTTAAACAATACAGGCATCATATCGATCATATCATCATGATCCTAAACATATTAGGCATTTAAGTATACACCAGCCTAGAATACTCCCAAACTACCATTTTATCTTTAGTTAACATCTGCGCTTTGTGTTTATATAAATACATATTCCGGAATTATCGATACTTGCACATTCATTGGGATATGAAAGCACTATTGGTAATATTAGATCCTTATAGTTAAGAGAATCTTTGATTATCTCTAGTACTTAGCTTTGATGATATTGGTCAATTTCTAACCAATAATCAATATCAAATAATATTCACACTAACAGTCTAACAAGATTTCCAACTAGATTACACATGTTCATACTCAACATTACAACTTTGATAATCATAATCATAACTATCACGTCTCATACATGTCTAATGATAATCAACAAGTCCATACATACTACATAATGATTACGAGTTAAGTTGGTACTCACCTTTAGAGCTACAACAGGCAAACACATGTTCCAGCTTTTCTTGGTCGTCAATTACACCTATAATATCGTTACTTACATCAGACGTTTACATACACGGAGTATTATTAGTAAAATAGTAGTAAGAATCTCCTAATGACAACTTAAGTCCAATTACAAGTCCACACGGGCTCTAAAAACGTTAAAACACAAACAACAAAGACCCCTTGCGGCCACAAGCAACCATGCTTGCGCCCGTAAGGGCGGTTGCTTACGCCCGCAAGCCAAGTTTCTTGCGCTCGTATACATAAGTCCAACCACTAAGTCGGACCAACACTTGCGGGCATAAGGAACACTCCTTGCGCCCGCAAGCACCTTTCGAACCATCAATTCAAAGCCACCCTTGCGGCCACAAGAACTACCCCTTGCATCCGCAAGCACACCTGTTTCAGAAGAGGTCGGACGTTTCATTCCAAAACCTTCCCAAACGATGCTTAAAACATCAATTTTTAACATATTTTAACCACCATATCAAGAATCAAGATCAATTCTTCAATTTTGACCCATTTACACAAAAACACTAAACTCAAACAATGCAGCAACTCTTAGCATAAAATTTTTGATAATCAATGCAGCAACTCTTAGCATAATCAATATGTTCAAATTTCTAGCTAAAATTTGGAAGTGATTACAAATAAATCATTGAGTAAAAGGTAATTAAGTCAAGAGAGCATTGTAGTTAGAGAAAAGAGTTTGCTAGAAGCCAGAAAAAGACATTTTGAAGAGAAATATCATTTTGCTTAAAGTGGTCATAAAAACAATGCTGATAATTACTTTCGTTATGGTTGTTACCAAATCAATTTTAGTCATAAAAATCATTTAGCCTACCGGAGGGCAGGAAAGAACATTCACAAGTACCTTAGATGAACTAAAGAGATGTTCTTGTGTTTCTTGTAGAGGAAGAGCTCAGAGTGAAGGGTTACTTTGATGCTATCTTCCAAACACATAGGGATAACTGCGGATCTTAATCGGGGTTTGTGTTCCTAGGTGGAGCAATCAGCTCGAGGAGCTCAAAGCAAGACAGTTGCTGATTCAACTACTGAGTCAGAGTATATCGTAGCAAGTGAAGCTGCCAAAGAGGCTATGTAAATGAGAAAGTTCATCCAAGACCTAGGAGTGGTTCCACACTCGCTGACCCTATTAATATATTTTGTGAAAATGAGGGTACGGTGGCTTTGTAAAAGTAACCGAGAGCTCACAAGAGAACGAGACACACTCTTCGAAATTACCACTTCATCATAGATGTGATCAAGAGTGGTGATATTTCGATCATGGGAACCTAGCAGATCCATTTAATAAGTCGTTGTCACAGGAAGCTCGTGATTCTCACACTAGAGCAATAGGTATTAGATTCGCTAGTGACTTGTTTTGAGATGTTTATTTAGTATGTTTGATATGTATTTGTTTTGGGAAAATTAAAACAGTATTGTATCTTGTGTTTGTTTCGACAATATAGTGGAGATCTATATATACACTTATTGTGGTTACATTCATTTAGTCTTTACTGTGTTCTATCTTACATTTTTACTAACTTCCTTTAATTCTTATGCATTCTAAACTTCCATAGTTAGTCATTCTTCAAGGGGAGGAAGTTTGAAATAAGACTAAGGTAAAAGTTGTTCCAGTATTCACCTTTGTTTGAATAGAGAAGGATGCAACATTTACTTGTACTTGAAAGGAGTTTCAAGTGACTGGAAGACCTACACGTGAGTTCACTCCATGGATTACAGTCATAAGTGACTTGGGATGATAATATCACTTCATCCTTAGACGAGAGATACATGTGTGTCCAAAGCATGGATCTGCTTTGCTTTAATTACTCTCAAATGCAGTTCGTAATTGGCTGTTATAAAGAGAGCATTTGGGTAAAGTATGAACCATGTGGAAGGACTATGTAGTCAAAAGAATCTATTCCTTTATGATGAGAGATATCTTTAGCCCCTCAATTATTGGGACCTAACATCAAATATGTATGGCCATGCTCAAGCTGCATTGATTGTAGATCGGTTGCAACTTGTTAATTTGTTCACCAGCAATCTGGAATAGAGAAATAGAATCGTGAACAATCTGGAGATTGAAAAATATCCATGTCTCGTGTTCAAGGGATATCGCGAACAAAGGGATGTTATGATCACTTATATATAGGACCTTTTGAAGTCTACTAGGCTGTTAGATTTTTGTCGAAGAGGACATAACTCATGTTGACTTAGGCGCAAGGATGCTTTACTAAAGGCCGGTCCTTCTCTATGATGAAAGGCAACACTATGTCATGTACAACTAGGAGTCGTTAGTGTCTGCCTACCGACACACATGTACCGACACTACTACCGATGAAGCACAGGCCTATTGGGTCACACGTCAAGGGTTGATCCCGACAACACACCCCAGGCTGGAAAGAAAACCAAATTAGGGTTTATGAAGACCTTCACGGGCCCTCACGAGTCATTGAGAGGTTATGGAGCACAAACCCTACATGAGTGCTTCACGGCCCGTGAAGAAGGAAGTCAAAGTGACACTTTATCTTATTGGACCTTTGTGATGGTCCAACCATATCCAAAGATCTTGCTCGAACCCTGATGCCTCTTTCGGTTCCGGTGGGTGTATATAAGGCCATCTCTTCTCTCATGTTGGAACCTTTGGCTAATTTCTTAACATATACACACTTTGCACACTTGAATTCTTTACATAAAACAAGGGTTGAGTCCGTGCAAAGATGGAGGTTCCTAGTTGCTATTTTATAGGCTCTAATCATGTCAAAAGGTTGAGCTTGGGCCGTTAGCATGTTGGGATCTCGAGTACTTAGTGTGTACTTCAAGTCAAGGAATGCGGTTTTTGTGCTCATCCATCATCCTCACCATCTCCATTGTTCCGGAGACATCTAGGGTATTACTTCTGTTCTTTTTGTCTCTCTTTTGTTGCTATTTCACTTGTAGTAAAGATCCACGTATGGGAAGCTATGGCACATCGATTTTGTATACCCGAAAAACTTGTTTTACTACTTATAGCTTCCGTTGTGCATGGGTTTTGTGGACAAAGTTTTCCTACAATGGTTTGAAAAGAACGAGATTAAACACTGTTATGAACGAGTGGTGTGATCAAACCGTTAAAGGGGGTAATTGTTGGGTTAATTGGTTGTTTGACAATAAACAAACTTATGTGTTTACTTTGTGTATTTTATGAAAACTAATGTTGGCCACTTTTACATGGTTCCAACAAGAATAGGTAGTTGAGTTGCTTTATAGATTGGTGTAATATCCTAAGTATTCGGACTATAAATATTATGTAATGTAATGAAGATTTGTTAATGTGTTTTCTATTAGTAGTATATATATATATATATATATATAATTATTAAGTATGAATCATGAAAAAAATACCCCATAATATAATTTTAGTGGCTAAAGTATGAAGAGGTAGACTTGAGGGACTGAAAATGTAAATATTTTATAAGCTGGAAAATCATTTACGGTGCAAAAAATCATAGCCCGTATTCGAAAGTTCGCTTTCTTGTAAGCATCATAAACTTCAACACTCGGACTCCATAATTCTTTTAAGTCGTCAACTAATGGAGCCAAATACACATCATTGTCATTACTGGGTTGTTTTGGACCTTTAATTAATAATGACATCATGATATATTTTTGTGTCATGCATAATCACGGTGGAAGATTGTAGATCCACAGTACAACTAGCCATGTGCTATGACGACCGCTCATTTTTCAAAAGGATTAATTCCATTTGAACTAAGTCTCAACCTTATATTTCTCACATCTTCTCCAAATTCTACAAATTCATAATTGATATTCCTCCATTGAGGAGAATCAACACATGTCTTAATTTCCATCATTTTTATATTCTTCCTTATGCCAACATAACAATTTTGCCTCTTTTGAGTTTGCAAACAATCGTCTTAGTCTTGGAACGATAAGCAAATACTATAACAATTTAGCGGGAGGTCCATTTTTTTGTCACATCATCATTGTTTTTCTTTACTCATTTTTTCTCCTTGTACATAGATGTACCAAATTTAGGACATTCATGTAGGTCTTTGTATTGATTTCTATACAATACACAATCATTTGAACATGCATGTATTCTTTCAATTTCTAATCCCATTGGACACGTCTATTTTTTCTCTTGGTATTGTGAAACTGGTAATTCAATATCTTTGAGAAGCATTTCATGCAAAATGTCTAATAAAGGTTTTTCATCGTATAAAGGTTTGGTAAATTTTGGCAACCATCGTATAAAGGTTTTTCATGTCCTCAAACGATTGTTGAAATTTAGCATAATTTTTCTATGCAATATTTTCCTCGAAATCATGTAATATACCATCTATATCATCATAACTGTCGTCATTAATTAAATCTTCATTGTCATGATCAACAAAATTGAAGACATTCGGATTACTATTTGATAATAATTCACCATGTTGTGACTGAGTAGTATACTTATCCATAAACCCATGTACTACTAGATGTTCACTAATTTCGTTAGAATTTTCAAAGAGAACACAGTTATTACAAACTTTATAAAGACATAAAGTTTCACATTTTCCTTCTTTAACCTTATAATCCTCAACAGCTTTCATAAAACCAGACAAATAATAAACATATTCAACCGAACCACGTGATATCTTTCACATCCATGAACTACGATCCATTAAAAAACTGTATAGTTAATATGATGCATATACGCATAATATATATACATATGAATGTGGTTGTAGGTGGTCCATCATAACCCACTTTTTGAATACTTTGTCTCATGTGATACATATTAACCGAGTATTTAAGAAAAAATCTGCATTATTTTCTTTTAACTCCTCAAGTATGTGTATTACAACACAAACCCGTAGGAGTAAAGGAAAATATAAACCAATTTTTTCTTAAATACTCAGTTAATACGCATTTACATCATACATGAGATAGTATTCAAAAAGCAGTCCCAAACAGGACAATCCGAAATTAGTCTTTATTAGATTAATTTCGAACGGGTATGTTATTACTAAAAGCAATGATCCTATGTTTGCTAATTAACAATTGGCAACCCACAAAATAAAATGAATGATTTGTGTGTATGTGTGTGTGTATATATACACACATGTGCATACATATATATACAAAATATATATACTATATATGTATACATATAAACTATTTATGTATACATATAAACTATATATACATGTGTGTATGCGTACATACATAAATGCAATTATAAAAAATAAAATGATTGAAATAGTAAAAATACCTTGATATTTTTGAGGTGAAAAAGCAATGTACTCCAATTAATGATTGCACAAAGATACATAAAATATATATTAATACAACAAATAACAACAATTACATAAAAAGTGAAATATACTTAAAAAATGAAAAAAATTATGAAATGTATAAAAATTATAATAAATTTGATTAAATTGACACTTTATTAAAGTCTGAAAAAGATTTAATAAATAAAAGTTGAATTCTGTGAAGGAATCTAGGCTTTTTGGGTGTATTCATGGAGGTTATAAGAGTAATGGAGTTGAAGAGAAATAATGAATGAGAAAGAAAAAGTGAAGAAGAAAATAGAAATTCTGCTATAAATATCACCTTCAGACCCGGTTTTTTTAAAAAACCGGGTCAAAATCTATGTGGTAGTTTATACACCCATGTACATATGGGTATTCTAGAAGTAAACTTGAGATATATTAAAATCAAATAAAAAAATATTAGAAGTATACATACACAAAAATTTCAAATATGTACCTAAGAAACCAAACGTTTCCTTGTTGTCTTTAAATAATGCAAAGAGATTAGGTTTCAAAATATTTCAACTCAATAATCAAATAATAATCTTAAAGCTAGAATAGCATAAAGAGATATGGTTGTTTTCATTTTCTTTTCTTCAGTTTATCTTCATCTCTAATTTTTGAATTATCATACATGATGAAAAAGACATTTTTTAAAACTTTAAAATGTCTTTGGTGAAACTTATCTGAAATGTTTGAATCATTTTCATTCTAGAATATACATAATAGCACAAACATTCTTGCCACAAATTATATTTATCTTGATAATATGTGTATCGAATTGAAATTTGAAGAAATATATGATATTTGAGTGTCTCTAATTTATTCGTATTTATAAAGAAATAATAAATGGTGAACATAAACTTTAAAAATACTAAAGTCATGCAAAAACAAATTTCATGTTATGCCCTTTTTTATTGTCCAGTTTTCATATTTCATATCACACCTCTAAAAGTCCCTTGTACAAATACCTTTAAATCTCTGAAGTTAGATTTTTATATATATATAATATGTCATCTTTTAATGATATATTTTATTTTAAACCATATTATATAAAGGGTTTCATACATATTTCTAATAAGATTAAAAATATTTTAAAATCAATAACTAAACACTTTGAATAACATACTCAAGTTGACCACTCAACTTATCATCATAATCCCAAAAAAAACCACTCAACTAAACAAAAAAGTACCTACCAACTACTATTAATTGATAACAAAAAAATTAAGAATATACTAATTTTAAAAAAAGTGTCATATTACAATAAATTTAATACCAAAACGTATATAAAAATGAAACGGTCGCAACTCACAAATATGTAATTATTTTCTCTAAACAAAATATATCACAACTTACTAAACATAACTTATAAACAACATATAATTAATTACATTAACATACAATCTTTATAAAACCCTCACATTTTCTTAAAAGTTCCTCACATATTTCATAAAACCCTCTCAGAATTTTCATCCGGTCTCCTCGCAATTGATTTAAAATTAAATTCAATTTAGGGGGATCCGATAGCATCTTTCAAAAATTGTTTTGTAAAATGAAAAGATTTTAAAATTGAAGGTTTTAATTGGTTGATAGAGGTTGATTTAATAGATAAAAATAGAAAAAAAGTAAACCTTTTATAATATATAGTTATTTACATACATATTAGAAGACATTATCATTGAAATACTCCAAAAAAGTAAACCATAAATATTAGAATTTCGGTTCAGCTTCCAAATATCATACAAATGAACATTAGAATTTGCATTTAAGTTCCAAACATTCTACATAATGAACAGATTTGGATACAGGTGTCATTATTTTGAGCATTAGATGATGTAGAAAGAATAAATGGATCTCAAGACTAATAAATTACTGAACTTTTCAATGAGATGCTTTAGAAATTACTAAACCTTTCTGTGTTACACGCAATAATTATAATATATTTTTTTCTTTTAATTATTTATCTTTTGACTGTCTGTGAATATCAATGCACCATAAGATCAACTTTACTTTTAACAAATAGTATAATATAAGAACCATAAATGGATAATAAAAACATAACTAACACTACTAGAAAAATGACTTTTTGAGACAAAAAGTTTTTGAGGCGACATATGTCGCCGCAAAAGGCTCAATGGACTAGACAATGTTAACGATTTTTCGCCGCAAATGTTAAAATTTTCGTCGCAAATAAGTTTTTGAGACAAATTTTTTGCGGCGTACTTTTTGAGACGACATGTCGCCTCAAAAAACCTTTTGGGGCGACAATTAGGGTATTTGCGACGAAAATGCGTCGCCGCAAAAAGCCATTTTTCTTGTAGTGTAACTACACGTATGAATGAGGTTGTTACAACCTGGTAGTATTTGGCATATTGTCATGATTAGTTATTCGTAGATAATTAACTATTTAACCATCCACCCCTTAATACATGACCATCACCTGTTAGAAAAAACCCCCACCTTTGAACACGGAGTTATAAGAAAGCATGAACAGGGCCGGTCCATTATTTGGGCTCTAGACGAAAACTTTAGAAAGGGCCTCTAAACTAAACTTTTATCCAATAAGTAGAATTTACACGGGGAATGACTTAGGTTAAGACATAACTCACAAATTAATGTCTTGAAGTCAAATATTCAAACATAAATCACACATTCACATATTGATGTAAAATATTTAAATTCACTTCATAGGCGGAGGTCAAATACTCACATTCTCACAAGTTACAAAATCAGAGATTCTCTTGGTTATTTACTTAAATCTCAATTCATTATCATCTAACAATGCAATACAAAAATAAACAAATAGTGAAAGGTAAAGGATCAAAGAAAGGAAACTGAGTTATACACCTGATTACATGAGGTAAACGATTTTTCCCAATTGATGATTCTGAATTTCCGAATTAAGGGCTCAATAGTTCATACTTCACTAATCAAATTCTGATTCTCGTTTTTATAAGCCACTCTCCACGGAAACCCTATTCGGTTATTACCAAAACAAAATTTTTGTTATTTAGAGAATATGAGTCTAATTTTGATAGGTGCAAATAACGATTAAGAAAAATAAGGAAGAACCGAAGAACATAAGGTAAGAATTGAGAAACAAGAGAAACAGAAGCAAACAAAATTACAGGCTAATAGGTTACGGCTTGATGAGTCGAATTTTCTTATTCATAATCGTCAATCGCTAGGAGTTTAAACTTAGGGTTTTGATTTGCAACTGTCAATTGGTCAATCACCAATCGTGAGTCGCAGATGTTTCCAGGCGTCGGTTGAATCTGAACTCGATGAAGGATTTTCCGAGAGTTAAGTGTCTATTCTTGAGTTCTTGGCAAGAGACCGCCGGTGTTGGGAGTTGACTAAATCGTAAGTCGCAGATATATTTCCATCCCTTCACTACTCAACTTGACTTCACCCTCTTCAATGCTTCAAAAAGATCCAGTTTCGAGAATGCAATTTTCAAGAAGAAGGCCGGTGCAGCGGTAATCATCTTCTCGTTCCCTTCCGCTTCTTTGGTTCCTTGTAACACCCAAGATTCGAAATTCCTAAATTATTATTTAGTAGGAAGGGTTATATGTTTGTACAAGTTTCCTTTATGCGATTAGTTGCGTTGTAAAACTAGAGGGGCTAAAACCGTCAAATTATAAGTTGTTTAAATGCAGGGACCTATTGTGTCATTAATTGAAACTTATATATATACCACCAACTTTGACCATAGGAGTCAAAGTTCACATTCTCTTCTCTGCAATTCACGAGCACAAGAACAGAACTTTAGCAGCTCTCATTTTCTTTGAGTAAACGTCAGAACTAGTAGCTTTTCAAGATCCTAGCAAGTATCCAAGCTTAAGGTAAGGTTTAAAACCTTTGTTCTTAAGGTTTTGTGAGTTTAAACACATGATTCAATGGTGGAATCATGTTAGGAATTTTTTGTATTGTTTAGATTATGTTTATCAATTGTATGGGGTGTAGGAAAACACCCCTAGTCGGTTTTATGAAGATAGTATCAGATTCTTGGTGAAATCCGACAGTTCTTGCTAGAACAGTCTGCTGGGTCTGTAACGTACACGGCCCGTGTAGCGGTACACGGCTGTGTAGTGTTAAAGGTGGTCACAGGGCCATGTAAGGTTACATGGTCGTGTAGCATGAGAGATACACGGCCCGTGTAGGGATACACGGCCCGTGTAGGGTGATTAGATCACACTGGCCATGTGGCCAGCTTAGGTCGTGTAGCATATAAGGGACACGACCCGTGTAGGCCCTGTTTCACATCAGAATGCCATTATGTGATGTTTTATATATTGTTTATATAGGAGGTGGTTAACTTATTACCTGTGGATCATTGTATAATATCATAATGAGAAGGTGAGTCTTCTGGACTTAACTTCATATCAGCAGCATGTGTAATTTCATATCAGATTACTAACATGCGATGTTATATATGTGTATATGTAAGCGTACTGCTATGTACAGTAAGGCTCAGATGTTTTACAGTACTATGACCTATGTTGCTGCCCTGGGTCTAGAACCAGAGGCTAGCATTGATTGCCAGACATGCGTGTATTATCTTCCTATGATTGTATACGTGTGTTTATATGATGTTTTGTTTAGATTACTTACTAAGCTCTCGTAGTTTATCAAATACTGTTTTTAAACTGTTTTGCAGGACGTAGCAAGGACAAGAACAAAGCTCCTGTTTGACTACTTTTCAGTTTTAAATGTAAAACACATGACGCCCGTTTGTGTAAATATTCCACTTTGACAGTACACTAAGTTTGTACTTAAGGGTGTATCTTTTGTTACTAGCACAGTTTTTCTATGAAAACGTTTCCGCTTATATCTTTTAAACAGTATACGTGCTTTTATGAAAAATACTCTACTTTTATATCGTTTATTGAAATTGGGGCGTTACATTCCTAAATGAGTTTCTTCCGTGTCTGCCGTTCCTAAATCCCTTTTGGACTTCTAATGGCTGTTGCCTTCAATCTTAATGGGCTTGCACATATATATACATATAGACTTTTTTTTTACCCGTAGAATTGATGGGCCCAACGTGGTGGCCCACGTTGCTCGGGCCTGAGCATGAAATTAGTCAAGTATTACAATTACATACTTACAACACTAAATAATAACAATTTAGTCATAACTATAACTATAAGAGAGCAATAACAAAAGGGAAATAACTCTTTAATACAAGAAAATCTAAACAACCCAATTAAGGGTAGTCCACTTTATTACATTACACCATGGTTATAGAAAGAACCATGTCAATTTATCAAATTTCCAACTACATAATAATCAACCAGAAGAAGCTAACTTAATGTAACACTTCAGATGGTGAAATGAAACCAACAATCTGAAAGCCAAAATGTGCACTATAAGAATTTTTTTTGTTTTAAGTCATTTCATCGAACAATTTATGCACTACTAGAAAAGAGAGCATTAGCGACGACAGGAGCAATAGTAGTGACATGTAGTTGGGCGGGCTACATGTCGCCGCTATTGCTCTTTGTCGCCACTAATACCATTAAAAAAGACAGCATATGTTTCCCACCCAAACATTTCAAGTGTCACTGCTATTGTTGTATGTCGCCGCTATTGCTTCTGAAATAAATCCCCCTTTGCTCATCACATTGAACTCACTTTTCATGGGAAAGAAGGTCGGATTAACCCCGAAAAAAAGTGATCCAAAAATGGATTTGACCTAAAGTTTCCCACAATCTCTCTCACTTGCGGGCGTTATCGCCGCTGGTCACCGCCGCTCGCACGACTCTCCCTCCATTTGCATTTCACCAAACACCCGCAAGGTACCCTTGATCGACCTTATTTTTTATGTGTTTGTTTTGTTACTGTGTTCGTGTGTGTGCGTGTGTGTGTGGTCCGGTGTGCGTGTGTGTGTTTTCTCTGTGCGTGTCTGTCTAGTGTGCGTGTGTGTTATCTGTGTGTGCTTTCCGCTACAACCCAAAATGTTACCGCAGAAAACGACGAGAACGAGAATGATAATGATAATGATGATGAGTAGTTTGTGTGTTTATTAGTTAATTAGTAGGCGTGTTTGTGTGTCTTAACAAACAACGTATTGTAAATGTTTTGCGTTCCGATTCAGTACGTACGTAGGCACATGCATACATGGACAACTAATTAGTTAGTACGTAATAGCTTCCGGTTTTATAAAAACTACAACTTTTATATTTGTTGGTTGCAATATTAAATACACAGGTTAAATACAAAAAAAATTAAAAACTAAAAAGTAATAGGGGCGACGCCTTTAGCGGCAACACTAAAGAAGAAAAATAAATAAATTAAAAAAATTAAAAAAGCAATAGTGACAGACGACTTTAGCGGTGACATGAAATAATAGCGACGACATGTAATAGCGGCGACTCTTAGGCAAAAGCGGCGAGGCAATAGCGACGATAAATTTGGAGTCTTTAGCGGCAACGCCAGTCGCTAATGCCCTCTTTCTTGTAGTGATGGGCAAATAAAAGGATGCTCATAACAAACAATAATAGTTAAACCATTGAAGAAGTTTACAAGATTGATTCAATTTTGCTTCGGTTTGTTAATAATAACTCCTTAAATGACAAAAGAATCATAATAGTCAAAACATTCAAGAGATTAAATCAAAAACTCATTCCACATTACGCATTTTCATGATATTAGTTCATAGCTTCGGTATGTAAAAATTAATTGATAAAAAACATTCAGTTAGGAGAAAAGAATCACATGAAGCCTTCATTGATATTGTCTAAACTGATAAGATTTTATTCCTTCCATAGATATCTATGGTTAAGAACTAATATCACGAGATTGGATAAAAAAACATGAAGCGATATCGTAGTCTATGCATTTTCGAAGTATATTCCAACAAATTTCGTAGTCTATGCATTGAGAAATTGGATGAGATTTTGTTCCTTCCATCAATATATATTGTCTCAAACGATAATCATTCTCTTCACATGAAGCAATAATGAGGAGTAGAAACCCTAATTCTTTGATTGCCTTTCAATTAGAAGGAAATAAGAACAACCTTCATCCGGCTGAAAACGTAAATTAAGAAGAGCGGGGTCTAATTGAAAAAAATAAGAACAAGGAGGGAAACAAAACAGACACATGGCAACAACTTAAGATAAAGTAATTGGGTGGGAAAGCTAAAAAATGGTCTACTAAGAGGACAAGTGTACTTCCATTTACTTATATATTAGAGATAGAAGATATATAAAATTACATATATAAATGCGTCTAAGTGTGTATATAAATATAAATGTTTGTATATATACATTTAAATGAATGTGTTTAAGTGTGTATTTTATAAAATCAACAATGTAACCAATAAGTTTATAACCAATCAAATTTATATTATTCTAACAACTAAACATCACAATTCATTTTAATAAATCAATTTAAGAAATTTAATATAAAAAAATTATACAGGTTTTATAAAATCACAATGTAACCAATCAAATTTATACTATTCAAATAACTAAAGATCACAATTCTTCCTATAAAAATAATCAATTTAAAAAATTCAATATACAAAGTTGATACAAGTTTTTTAAAATCATCAATGTAACCAATCACGTTTATACTATTCTAACAACTAAACATGACACTGTAATCAATCAAATTTAACACTTTTTATGATTATTTCCTTTTTACACACAACACACACAATATAAGACACAACACACACACAACAACATACACACCTACACACACAACACACAACAAAACACACACACCACATACGGCAAACTAGCTCAATGCAACAACACACATAACACACAACAACAACACACACACACACCATATACAGCAGACTAGCTCAACATGACAACAGAAACACACACACACACATTAGCATACACACCCACACACACAACCGAACTCACACATGACACAACACACAACTTACACAGAACATACACACACCTCACTCATAGAAGATGGAACACAACACAACACACCAATCGACAAAATTAGCAAAATCAAAATTCACAAATAGCAAGATTAAAACAAGAATTAACAACAAATTTGGCAAACTTAAAACCCCCAAACCATGATTATCATCAAATCTGTAAACTAATGTACTTGAAATTAAACATACATGAAGGCAGAGGTGAGGAAGGAAGATGGATGGTGGTTAGCTGAAAGAGCAATGACGGCAGCGTTGGCAACGAAGATGTAGCTAACTAAGAGGAGGTGTGGTGGTGAGGATGTGGCTAACAGCTTTGGTGAGTGTGGCAGGTGGATAGATGGCACGGAGGTGTACAGTGGCAGTGGTTTGCGATTGATTTGCGCATGGGCGAGCTAGAGAAGATGGAAGGCAGTGAAATGAATGGGAGGACTGGTTTTTTAAAAGTATTAAGTAATAGGAGTGACACTTATTGGGGCGATAGGCTAATAGAGGCGACAACCAAAAAAAGGGGATAAGATTACTCGTCTTTTTTTAAAGAACTTTAGGGGCAACACTAACAGGAAGGGACGATACACAGCGCGCCCAACTACATGTCACCCCTATTGTTTGTGTCTCCCTTATTGCCATGTCAGCCCTAATGCTCGTTGTAACATCCTCAAAACGGGCCTAGACGTGTACGAATTTAGTACGTAGATATTTTAAATAAATTATAAAATATGTTTATTTAAGTTATTAATATATTAAATATGAAAAATAGTTATGAAATGGAGTTATAAAAATAATAATAATAATAAATAGATAAATTAATAACATAGTAAACGGTTTTAGATAAGGATTCCGAAAATATCCCCGTTACTTGAAAGGAGTAAACGAGTGTTGAGTTATAAGCTGAAAAGGGAACAAAACACTATGTTATGGATATTATTTAACCAAGGTTGTATCTAACCATATCCACATACACTAACACCTTCAAACACACACACACACACACTAATGCACATACCTTTCTTTGTTCTTGGGTTTTTAAAGAAGGAGATCAAAGAGAAGTTAATCAATCTTCATTCAAGGAACTAATTGAAGAGCTAATAATATGTTCTTGCATCATCTAATTCTCTCTTGTAAGTGTTCTTCCCTAGTTCTTCTTCAAGTTCTTGTTTTTGAAGTTTTAGGTCAAAACGGGTCAAACACAAATTGACCATCAAGAACTGATTATTATGCTTCAATTAGTTCCTACAATGCATATAGATTGATTGGAACTCAAATTACGGATTAGAATGATTGTTTTGATGAATTTTTTGATTTGGTTAAAATGGGTCAAAATGGTCAAAAATTGAAATAGCTATCAAGGATTGATTTTTATTGCTTCAATCAGTTCCTATAGCATCTACAAGTGATATTAAGTAAGAATTATGGATTAGAAGTGTTAGATTTTTTTAATTTCAAGAATTGGCTCAAATGGACATTTCTTGATTAATTCAAGTTGGATTTTTGTTTTAATTGATTGAATAAGTGAAATGAATGTTAGATAGCTCCTACAAGTGTTAAATGATGTTGGTAAACACTAAAAATTGTTTAGAGTCGAATTGGTATTGATTTTGGTTGAATTGAATATGATGTGCAAAACTGTGTTTTGACACTACACGTACTTAGCGGTGCGACCCTTAGAGGGTTCGCGGTGCGTTCCCATGTAGACATCACACATTTTGTTGTTTTTCTTGTGTTGATGTATAGGTTGTTATTATAAGTTAATAAATGGATTAAGGACATCATTAGGGGATTAATACTAGTATTTTGGTTGTTGTACTATGAGTGTTAATATGTAAATGTAAGCAATGAAGTTATAAATGAACCCGACAACTAAGAAGAACCAGAACACTATATTTCCCTGATATAACTCTACACGTGAGTATCGGTTAACCTAAACATCATAATAAGAATATTATATAGTTAAATGAATATCATAACAAAGTAGGCCAATTGTGTTATGATATGATATGTACCTATGTTAATGGATTTTCTAGGCCAACTTTGATATGGTATGGCTTTTGTAGGCCAACTTTGATATGATATGGCCTTTGTAGGCCAACTTTGATATGTTATGGCTTTTGTAGGCCAACTTTGTTATGCTATGACTTTTGACAACTTTGTTATGTGATGACTTATGTAGGCCAAGTGTGTTAGTGCCGACACTTTGTTAGTTGTTTGGGCCATCTTTATCTAGATCTAGTTAGGGCCTTGTGCCATCATCTATGATGCATGGTGATTCGTCGATCCCGGATCTTTGGTTCCTACAGAACCTCTGTCCCTCAACTTGATGATGATGGGCTTTCAGTTGCCACTGATCCCGATTGTGGTAAAGTTCCCCCTTAACACAATGGTGGAACGCTACCACTTCTCCACCGGCGAGGTGGAAGTATTCGGTTTTCCGGGTCAGGATCATTGAGTTGGGTTAGCTACCTTGAAAGACATGATTTCTGCTGGCTAATCGGTGCTTCGCTATGTGTTAGAATAGACTTGTTTATTGATATGTGATATGATTTTTTTTGTTATGATATTTCTGTTTAACTATTATTCACTAGCTATTTATAGCTAACCCTTTCATGTACTCTTGTTATGTGCAGGTAACTAGTTTGTGCTCGTGAACCACCTGTTATGGTTTATGCTACCGGTTTTTGGGGAACACATTTGTTTATGCTTTTGATTACATTTTGTTTATGTTTTATAATGGTTGGTCCATATTGGTAACACTGGTGCTTTTGTTTTGTTGCAACTTATTTAATAGGTTGTACATATTAAATTAGATATAAAATGTTTCTGCTGTGGTGGCTGTAGATATTTTTGATAAAACAGGTCATGGAAATATTGTATTTATAGTTATATCTACGCAGTTTCAGAACTCGATTTTAAATTAAAAAAAATAAGCTTCTAAATTTTGAGATGTTACACTTGTATTTCTTGTAGTGGAAGGGGAGTGAAGAAAATTATATTCTTATTATTTAGCAACCAATCATTCTCTTTACAACTAGCCCTTTTTCCATTCACTCCTCTCTCCCTCCCTCTCTCTTATTATCTTTTCATTTCTTCTTGTAAATTTTCCTTTTTCGGCATATATTTTCTTCGTGTATATATTTTATGTCTCTTCTTTCTTTTTATAACTAATAAAAGAAGTTGGGTTTCTGTGTACAAGCATCGATGAATTGGGGGCTGCCGGTTTCTAACATGATTTCATTTGGTCACATGCTGCTTTAGGTTCTCAATTGTTAATCATCCCGATTGTAGCAAAGTTGTTTCATAAGCTGTTAAGTATTTTGATTCTAATATCTATATAGGTTTTAGAATCGTTACAGTAGAACATATATGTATTATAATCAACAAGAGTAACATAACCACATAAATGGTTGCCACTATGGGATAAAAAGTATGCACCCTGTGGTCTTCAGCCATATAGTATGCCATATGCCTAGGACACCGATGTTATTAATTTGAATACAAACATTGATAGTCAATGTGACTAGCAGAACACCCAACACTTATAACGTTTGTGAGAAGTTGCATGGTTTCACTAGTACAAAAAAGGCCTTCAGGCCCGGTTAATTTAGACATTGAGACCCGGTTTTAGTGGGAGGCTTGAAAGGGGGGAGCCTGAAAGTCAGGCACTTCAAGCCCGGTTAAAAAACCGGATCTAAAGATTGTTTTCGGTTATTAACTAAAAAACGGGGTCTGTATGTATTCCCATAAGCATCTAGAGATACCTTTTAAGCCCTGTTATTTATTAAACTAACCGGGCTCGAATGTTGCTACTTTTAAGCCCGGTTTTCATCATTTAAAACAAGGTCTATTATGTGTTCAAATATACACTTTAAAGCCCAGTTTTTTAGTTAATTAACTCGGTCTAAATGTTTATTTTTTTCAAAACAAATTATTTGTTTTTTGTTGTTTCGTGCTATCATTAGCCAACAATATTCATATCATACCAAAACAACTCACTAATAACAATTCAAAATATTTGGTTCGGACAATTCTAGCAAGATGTTTTATAAACTAATACACAATATATATGTTAAAGTAACATGTTTTAGCCGCTACCTAATGCTACTATACATAAGATAAGTCTAAATATTATAATTGTATATCAATAACACTTGGTAATAACATTTTCTTTACTTGGAAGACGGACAAATTGATCTCCCATGTCATTCAATATAAGCCCCTACACAAATAAGAAGAATAAATCATCTTAGAAAATAATAACCAATGTAATTACACACATTTATTATATTTATACCCAACCAAATATATAGTATATCAACCAGAATGAACTTAACAAATATACTTACATAACTATTACAATGCCCTCAAAAATTTCATCCAGGACTTCGCATAACTTGACTTATAGGTATCCTTTTGAGAATAACTATAAGATGATTTTTGAACTACAAGTAGTTCCATTATACGCTTCTATCTATATCATTTTATATGAATTTTATTAATTTGTAAAAGACAATTTAGTGAGTCATTAGAAAATATAAGCTTCTATTATTTGTAAAAGACAATTAAGTGGCCTATTAGAAAATATAAGCTTCTATCAATGTTGAATTTAATCACGGGTATAACGGGTCATTTATAAATTATTTCAAAGCAAAAGAAATAAATTGAATTAAAGTATATGTAACAAGTTGTTCACCGTTAAAATATTGTTTCACAATAGAATAATGTGTTGTCATATTGATCTAAAAGGAATAAAACGCATATATACCTAAATATCTGATGACTTGTTAAAGAAAATCGGCATAAACGTGTCAAGCCAAATACCAACTATAGCATCCAAGTCCTTTTGATCAAAAGGACTATTGTTCTTCAAAGGGATCTTTATACATGTTAAAATAAAGAAAATTTAGCTAAGAGGTTCAAGAGCAACAATATACGAAATTAAAAAAAAAATGCACTTAACCATATCCGGGAAACAAAATTGTCCATGAAGCATAAATTCATGAAGCCACCACATGATGTAATAACCACACTCCCAACCGTTTAATTGTTGATTCACTAAAGTTTAATAAAGTTCAACACACGGTAAGGTTAGTATATATGTAACATGAACTAATCAAGATGATTTACCTCGGCGAACGTCCATTTGATTTGAGTCTCCTTGGTATCTTTCATAACCGTCCTAATAGCCCTAAAAAACAAATATTGGTTTATCAACTTATAATTGAATGTGAAGTATATACAAAAATAAGAAATTCTTACGTTTCCAAATGCTTTGTAATGTGATAGCTATACGGGGTCTTCCCATTCTTCATGGAATCCAATATAAATCCCGAGCGTGTATTACGGAGAATTATAAACAATGTCCAATGGTCGCTAATTATGGTTCAATACATATTAGTACATACTTGCCAATACGGTGCGAGATAAAAATGCTTATAAGTTTGCCATTGCATTGTTACGGTCAAGTAAAGTATGACCTCCTCCTTGTATTTCAAGCATTGGGATGAACAAATTGTTTCAGGGTTAAAAATAGCACAATTATTCTTTCGTGAGTCCATCATCAGATATAGTGACCTACAAACATGAATATATATATATATATATATATATATATTATAGCATATAAGAAAGAAAATATATAAATGTATTTTTCTATGAAAATAAAGTGCTTACCTTGCGAACCAAATTATAATGGAATAATCGACCCAACTGCCCGCTAACATATCTACTATATCTACGGGTTCAAGAGTGTACTCATAACCCTCTTTACTAAAGACCATAGGCTCGATAATAGTGTCAAACCATTACGGAATAATCCGGTCGTGACATAAGTCTCCTGTAAGGATTAAATATGAAGGCCTGCTTTTTGAAAATGTTAGCACTCCTACTTTTCATACGCTTTAATTTGTTTTCTTTTTTAGTATTTTTCTTGACCGGTGCTGACACTACTTCTTGTTGAGCCCGTAGTGTTCTTTTTGCTCCTTGATTTGATATATTGACACTCTTTGAGGTCTATTAAAAAGATACATATGTATTTGAGTAAATCATACTAATACTACAAAAATATGAAAAATATTTAGATTTACCATAGAAAGAACAAGTGCACGTCGTGGCCACTGAATGAAACTACTAAGAGCATCTTGAAGTGTCTCTAAGTATGAAGTTGGCACACGAAGTTTAAAATCATGATATTGTTGCTCAACTTTGTCTACTTGCCCCTTCATGGTGGATTAAATGCTAGTATTCTGGCCCAGTTTTTTAACAAAAAACAAGGCTACAATGTTTTTAAACTTTTAAACCCGGTTTAGATAACAAAAAACAGGGCTTGAATGTTGAAACACGGAAGGAGGCGCGCTTGAAGGAACTTTCGGACCCTGTTTTTTACACCATAACCGGGCCCGAATGTATCTCAGACTTTTAGACCCGGTTTTCTTATAACAAACCGGGCTTGTATCTAGTAAAACGCGCGTCTAGGCTTTTAAGCCCAGTTTTTTGTGTTTTATTAAAACACCGGGCCTTAATAGAGGGGTCTAAAAGCTATTTTGTAGTAGTTTCCATGGTTGCTATAAAAGACATTACATTAGCAATCATGGTACAAAAAAATGCCATGCTTTGGATCTTTGTAGTTTGGTCCAAATCACTTGACACATGGTAGCTCTACCGATGAGGCATGCTTTATAAATGTCAAACTAGTTATACTTGATTATAGTTATCAACCACTTCAGGTATCGGTTTCTCTTTGGATGAGTATAGGTGATGCGCGTATTATAGTATAGTTTTGATAAGACCGAGTGTCGAACTCAAAGAGAACAAATATGATTTTACATATAATTAAACTAGTTTATGATTAAACTAATAAAAAAATTAAAAAGAAATATTTGGATTTTTATATTAAAACTAATTAATTTCAACTATTTACCTATTATTCTAACAACCTAGTTACCAAAGAAAACACTAAAACTAAACTAGAATTCAAAAGAATAAATATTGTCGAAACACTAACCATATAATTGTAAAAACACTAAGGTCCTGTTTATTTCATAGAATTTAAAAGAATGAAATTGAATTCTTTAAGGAATTGAACTCCTAGTGAATTAAATTTCTAAGAAATGAGATTCCGTATCACGTTTGTTTGTTAAAACTGAAAATTGAATTCAATTCCATTCCAATCTTATATTTTCTTTGGTTTGTAAATATGTAACAAGAATTGAAATGAAATTATGTAAAATGGCCAAACAAATGGGATATAGGAATGAAATATCATTCTATTTCTTGGAATTCCATAAAATTCCTACGAAACAAACGCGACCAAATACAATGTTCATGTAATTGCATATTATGACAATTAGTCAATTAATTTGAATCATGCAAGACTTAACTATCTTATCGGTCATACAATCAATCAATTACACATATTGGTCCTCTGACATTGTTGACAAACATTAAAGTCGATTACTAATTTGTCACCTAACGTACTCGAGGATTTAGTCTATCACTAGTCATAATCACCTAATGGATTGGTCCTGAAATCCAACTGTAGTCGAATATTTGTATTTTTGACTATAAGATGATCCATAAATCTATTTCTTTGAGGAAAAGCGACCGGTGATTTGCGATATATATATAGGGGAAGTTTCCGTTGAGAACCATTTTTGTTGCGAGAACCGCGAGAACCAATCTTAGCCGTTTATTTTGGAGAATGGAATTCATGGATGAAGAGCGTGAAGGGATTGAGTGTGGCAAGGTGCATGTAAGAAAATCATGGGTGGGCAATCCAATTGAAGGAGAGGGAATTGGATGACTAAGATTGGTTCTCGCGGTTCTCGCAATAAAAATGGTTCTCAAATGAACTTTTCACTATATATATAAGAACATTTGAGAATTGTTTATATTACGAGTACCATTTGTAACCACATTAATGCTCATTAATAGGGGTATTTTGGTCTTTTAAACAATTTTCCAATCGTAAATTACATCCGGTGAATTGTCATTAATGACCGAACATTGAATTTCCCGAAATGCCTTCATTAATGCATCATTAATGTGTCTAAGCCATCATTTTTATTGGCTATTAATTTATTTTAATCGGGGCAAGATTGGTTCTCACGATATTCGAAATAAAAAGGGTTCTCAAATGAACCATCCACTGTATATGTTTGCTCATTTATATATATATATATATATATATATATATAAGAAAGTTCATTTGAGAACCGATATTAATGCAAGTATCACTAGTACAAATATGACCTTTAGTCACATCAAAAAGTGTGACCTTAGGCATACGGTCACACTTTTTTTCATCAAAAGTGTGACCAAAAATTGTGTCATTTTAGGTATGTTATAGTCACACGAAAATTTAGTGACCATATTATATGAAAAAATATGACCGTAGCATAAAAGTGTGACTATAGGATATGGACTTTTCATGTTAAAATCAAACAATTCATCCGAAAGTGTAACAAAAAACTTTTTCTAGATACATAATTTTGTTATTTGAGTGACTGTTGTTGAGCCTATTGTCACACAAATCTTTTATAAGTGTGGTTATTGTTTAGCCTTTAGTCACACCTTTGTAAGTTTAAAGAACAATATTGTTTATCATGACTATTGCTATCTTATAGATGTATAAGTTCCTTACAATATGACTATTTTATATCTTTTCGCCATAGAAAAACAATTCAAGCAATTTACGGTCACAGCTGTGTGTGTTAATATAGTCGAGTGCGACTATTGTTTAGTTTTTAGTCATATAGAAATACTTAAAACGTAGCTCAAACCATTTTATAGTCACACAAAGTTTTCAAAAGTATAATTATCTATAACATATAGTCACACGAAAGTATGAATACATGACGAATTGTTAGATTTTGAAACACAATTATACATCATCGACAATATTATTTAGTTTTAGTCACACAGGAATACTTAAAACATACCTGAAATTATTTTATGGTCACACTATGTTTTCAAAAGTGTGACTATCTATATCCTATAGTCACACGAATGTTTGAATACATTTTTTTACAGCTCCTAAATATACTCCTATTTGTCCTTAACAGGACTTGAACCCATGAACTTTGGTCAATGGGCAAACACCACACCAAAGTACCTAAGTGCTTACCACTAGGCTACAACCTAATACATAATAGATTATTAGAATTATTCATCATGTGCAATATTATTCAATTTTAGTCATACAAAGATACTTTAAACATAGCTGAAAATATTTTATGGCCAATGTTTTCAAAACTGTAACTATCTATAACCTATAGTCACACAAATTTATGTTAACCGTAACAGTTGCTATTATTATTGACCGTAATAATTTAAGTGTGACCATCAAATACTAATAGTCATATGTTTTTTCTTTAAAAACACATAATTATGAAAAAGTAACCATCAACTAGTTACGGTTACATAATTTTCTTTTCACACACAAGAACACAAAACATGACCATAACATAATTATAGTCACACTTTTTTCATTTTATCAAGAACATGATTTACCTTTAGTCACACATAGGAAATTAAACCGTCATCATATAATGCTACACTCACATCTTTGTTTTTTTATCATGACAAGTAGTCATCTTTAGTCTAAAATACAACATCACCATAAAATACTTAAGGTGACATCATTCGTTTATTTTATAAGTGAATAATACAAACACATAAACAAATAATTAGTGTGACCGTATGTATTAGCTTTTAGCTACATCGAAAAAAGTGTGACTAAACCCACTACATGATAGAAACATATAAACAATTACTTCGTGTGACGTATAAATATGTATGGTCTCTTATAAAATCCATCACAAATTTTATTCACATATTAGTGTGACTAGTAATTGTCACGTTTTTATGTTTAAGTGTGACTAAAGGTATTTACTTACTATACAATTGCCATGTTCTTATGTTTAAGTGTGACTAAAAGTATATATTTACTATGAAATTGTCACACAAACAAAATTAAATGTGACTAAAATTATGACAAAATTTAAAAAATGACCTTTAGTCACTAAAGTTTATTTTTGTACTAGTGTATCACAAGAACAATTGTGATTAATCATTTTACTTGTTGTCTTTTTTATTTAATTTTAAATGAAGACTAAATAAGGACATTCTAATTTTATGTTTGAAAGCTACAGCCAATGTTGTAAAACTCGTTATGCGGTACTCGGGCGCCGAATAGCTAATAATCGGCCTAGACGAGGAGTACTCGGGGAGTATTTGCATTATAAATTATATATATATATATATATATATTTAAATATTATAGGGTATTACATGTTTATGGGACTATAGAATTATGGAAAAAAATACTAAAGTAGGTTGTCAACTCATATCACGAGGAAACTAGGTATGTATTTATGACTTTAATTATGGGAAATTGTGAACCAAGGAGACTAAGAGGCTTTAAGTAAGCACCGAATGATTTTATAACCTAAATCATTCAAAGGCTATGTATGAAATTGTGTTTGAATGTTGACATGTTGTTTCATAAGGATTCTGAATTAATAATAAAATGATGCAAATTATTATCTTAACGTTGATAGTGATTTATTAAATTACAAGATATAATTGCTTAACGAGACAATGTATGAAAGAAGTGGTATTAGGGTAAAATACTTGCTACTTCATGATTCATAATATATTTTAAAGTGTAATGATTCAGCAGTGTTTTTTTATTTTATTCAATGCAATTTTCATTAAGAGGTAACAATCAAACATGCTGAATTCAACGTTGAATGGTTCCATTCTGCAGCAAACAAACAACCCTAAGTATTATAAACAAATTAGGACCAAATCATCGTGAGTTAGACCAAGTTAGGGTCAATTTTTGTAGTACTCGGATTCACCTCACCTCGGCAAGGTCACGCACCTCGTCAAGAGTATTCATATAGTACTCGACCTTAGAATATGAGTTTTACAACACTGGCTATATCAGATATCTTTCAATCTCCCATTTCACATTTCACTCTCTCTCACACACACACACACACTCTCTCTCTCTTACTCTCTCTTTCTCCGAAGTCCAACCCCTCTAATTAATTGTTGTACCTCACTGTGGACCCCTACCACGAGTGTCCCTACGGGTGACACTCTCTTCGGCCATCCGGCTACCACCATTAGCTCTTGTTTCCTCTATCACAGACCAACAGATCGACACACTTTTCCTTCATCTACCAAAAACTCTCTCACCTATCTACTATTTACCGTCGACCCGTCGACCACCATAAAGTGCCAACCACCCATCAACGGTCATATCTCTCTTCAAGATCTACCCAATTGATTGCCTTCGGTCTGACCCAATCTATCACCCCGCAGTGACGGCAAAGGATCAATTTTGTACCCATTTATGGACAAATTAACATGGAAGACACATTGATAAACAACTGCTACCACACACGAATCAGAGGCCTAACAACCTAGATCTGTGCTCTAAATACCCAGATCTAAGCTCAAGAAACCCAGATCTGGCCTCTCATGTTAGCTACTCCCTTCTCATTAGCCTTTGTTACTGTTGTTTGGAGAGACTTTGTTTCAAGCTTTGATACCAAAACCCACATCTTCGTGAGTTTGTTTTATTAATCCTCACTAAATTACTAATTTAAAACAAAGTGTGAACAAAGCCAGGTCAATGGTGAAAATTGAGCCTGAGTTTGACCCAACTAAGTTTGAGTTGCACATATGCATGTAGGTGCACATGTGCAACTATCCACACCTTCATCGGAAAAAATCCGGTACTGATGTTGTGCCAAAAAAAAACTTGAAAAAAACAATTTTTTTTCTTTGAAAAAAATAGCAATATCGATGTTAAATTAAAGAGCATAATTTTTTTGTTAATTTTGTATAATTTTCATATTTTGAAACTTTTACGTTTACTATGGGTGTGTTCGACAACATGCTTATGGGGGATTATAAGGGCTTAGATTCTAGTTTTCATAATCCTCAGCACTCTAGCTTCGTTCGGGTGTTAAAATCTTGAGGAGATTATTAAAAACATAATCCTTCATAAGCCCCCAAAATAAAAGCTATTTCAAATAGCTTATGGTTTGGGCTTAAGGTTATCAATTAATCAGCCTCAACCCTAGCTCCAGCCCCAACCCTAGCTGCAGTCCCAGCCTCAGCTTCAGTCCTAGCTAGTTTCGTCAAAGACACACTATATATATTGCATGATTTAATGGTACATAATCCATAAAGGCCGTATTGAGTGATAAATGGTAGACCCCTAACTCAAGTTTATAGTTTACAAAGTTTGTTTACGTACCTGTAAAATATATTTTATTTTATTCAAGTATTTGTTTACTTCTATTAATAAATTTCAATATTCTTTAAAGGAATACTTCCTAGAACCCTTTTGAATTCGATCTATTGGCATATACTTGGAAAATGTTAGAAAATATCTCGATTCAGAGTAACGACTTTGAATAAACATGTTAAATAACCATGAATTAATATATTAAAATTCGTCATTCCATTTTAATATTGTTATTTGTTTTCTTATTTAATATATGAACTTCATTTATGTTTGTATTCTTAGATCTACATAACTCAAGTAAATTTAGGGGTGTTTGTTTTAGCTTATTTAAGGCTTATTTTTTGGGCTTATTTTTCATAAGCTCTTTTTTTTCTGGCTTATTTTTAATGAGTCCGGCTTATTTTCTTCTTATAACTCATAATAAACTCAAAAGTCAAAAAAATAAGCCAGAAAAAACAAGCTTATAAAAAATAAGCCCGAAAAATAAGCCGTAAATAAGCTAAAACAAACACCCCCTTAATAACAACATAACAAGGGATAATAAAATGATAGACAATTTAAAACAACAAATCTGTAAGTACATTAAAATCACACCAAAAACAAAACATATTTTATTATAATTCTACGTGTTGGTTGTAACAAAGGTGCACAAACACATCATCTCAAAGACTCAAACTAGTCTAGACTAAAACCAAACATATATTGTTTATTCATATGTTAGGGGTTTGTAACATCATTACTGACATATTAATAGGGGTATTTTGGTTATTTATGTATTTTTTTTCAAACAGTGAATTACGTCCGATTAGATCATCATTAATGTGCGAGATTTGTTTTGTCCAAAATACCTCCCATTAATGCGTTATGGTATGTACAAACTTCTTGAAGGAGCATAGTAGTCTTCACTAGAAGCGGAACACTTTCAAGAGGGTGTTCCATATAATCAAAGCACCTTGATTCTACTGTTAATATTGGAGTGTTAAAACAAGTATGAAAAGAAAGAAGAGAACGAAATGAATTAAAAATTAAAATACCCTTGAGCTAATTAAATAGATAGAAATTAGGACAAACTTTAATGAACTTACCCTTGAATTAAAATTACACACAAAAAAAAACACAGATTTTATTATGTGTTGGTTGTAAAAAAGGTGCACAGACACATCATGTAAAACTATTCTGGACTAAAACCAAACATATATTGTTTATTCTTTCTCTCTCTCGCGCGCACATATATATATATATATATATATATATATATAAGTTCAAATGAAAACTTTTTTATATGAGAACTTTTTTATATGAGAACTACGATACATATTAATAGGGGTATTTTGGTCATTTATATATTTTTTTAAATCGTAAATTGCGTCGGGTGCGTGGACTGCGCGTCATTAATATGCGAGACTTTATTTTGCCCATAATACCCCTCATTAATGCGTTATTAATTAGCCAATCATTAGTTAATAATGAATCAATTATTAACCGCCAAAATTATTAATTATTAATTTATTTTAATCAAGGGTTAATATTGATTCTCGCAGTTCTCATTTGAACGTGTGTGTGTGTGTGTATATATATATATATATATATATATAGGTAAAGTTTAAACGAGAACTGTGAGAACCAATCTTAGACGTCCAATTCCCCATCCTTCAATTGAATTACACACCCATGAATTCCTTACATACACCTTGTCACACTAAATCCCCTTACGCTAGTCATCAATAAATTCCACTTAGCACTTAAATGACCAATATTGGTTCTCGCAGTTCTAGTACGAAGAACAGTTTTCGTTTGATAAGATTGTTAAAACATGCCTTAGGTAGTTAAGTCAAACGAAAACCTAATATGAAAGCACTTGACCACAGAACGAATAATAATATCTTACATTTAAAATAGAAAAGACTATGTATTATTAATGAGAAATAAAGACCTGGTTTTAAAGTTATGGTTACAAAAAAATACAAACTGAAATTTAACATACTTTCTCAGCGCTAGCGCTAATGGTACGTACAGACTTCTTGAAGGAGCATAGTAGTCTTCACTCTGAAGCTGGAACACTTTCAAGAGGGTGTTGCATATAATCAAAGCACCTTGATTCTACAGTTAATATTGGAGTGTTAAAACAAGTATGAAAAGAAAAAAGAGAATGAAATGAATTACAAATTACAATACCCTTGAGCTAGTTAAATAGAGAGAAATTATGGCAAACTTTAATGAACTTACCTCGTTAAGGAGTGGATTGGTGAGAATAATAAGAACACCACTTGTCAAAAAATGTCAACTCATCTGTATTCAAACATGGAATATCGCGATCTTGAAGGCTGTTAATTATATGCATAGTTTGACCAAGAAGTTGGGTTGCTGTGTAGACGCTCGCCTCCCTTTTTTCAATCACATTTGTGTGGCTATTCATTAAAATGACTTGGGGTATGTTGGTGAGACAAGAAGCCAATATCTCAGAGATCAATATCGTTAATTCCTCGAATAGATTCTGTCGGGTAACCTCATTGATGTCATTTTGGTGGGAATGCAGGAGAGATTCAGTGATACAATACATTGAAAAGGCACAAGTTGACCTGGAAATGAACTTCTTGTTTGAAACGTCAATTTCCATGCCAACCACCTCTGTGACAATGTGTTTAGCTTCATCCCTAAACCATTCAAGAATTTGCCTTGTTGTATTCAGTTGAGAAATAGAGTTTTTCAACTTGTTTTCTAACCATTTTTGTCTAAATTCAACTTCTGTCCATAGTGATTTAGCTGCCTTTTGAATACTTACATATTCATCCGTCACGTTGAGGTATTCTTCCACGTGTGTCACATATTCAAGACCCTCACTCACACTCTTCAGCAACGTATCTACTTCGTCCTTTTGGAAGTTGATTATAGAGATGGCAATGACTGTTAGGTTTACCAATGGTAAGCTCCAACTATCGCGATATTCTTCTGCATGTAAGGCTTGTACAAGATGGTTGCTATACCTTCGCACTTCTTCAAAATCTTCTGATTTTTGTAAAAGCTTAATAAGTTGGTTGGGTTGTTGCTTTTCAGATTTACGGATAGCGCGGTTCATAGATTTTTTTATGTTGTCCAATGTTCTGTCAGCCACCTCCATATCATCATGAAGTTGCAAAACATACCGCCTATGATCTTGATTATTTTCTAGTTGCTCTGAATTTCCTGCCAAGACAATAACCGGGGCACTACACTTGGCCTTTATCTGCTTCCAACAGCGTATACAAAACGAGATACAAATCACAAAGAAAATTGGAATCAGTGCTATCATCTTGCATGATACAACGACTATAATCTGAAATCCAATACAAAAGCCCAAAATTACGATTTTAAAATTGTGGATGACAATCTTGGTTCTGCGATTGTGGATTGAGAAAGGTATGTTACTTTCTTTCCAATCATGCAACTGTTGAGTCCAGTAGCTCTCTACTTTAAAGATGTTCATATTGTTCCAAATCCATTTTATGGACAATTTGAAGCTTAAGGCTGCAAAACATCTACAAAGTGGGGCAATTGTACCTAATCCAATCCCAAGAAATTGAGTTATGAAAATCACCGAAGTTGACCACTTATAATCAGGGTCATGGTATTTTCGTTCTAAATATTCATAATAGGCTGTAGGAAATACGAAGGTAGCGGTCACAACACATATTAGTCCAGCAACAGAGGTCATAGTAGAACAAGCCATGATGAACTGAGGGTTGCTAGTTTCTGCCATGATCCAATGATTTGTTACATGCTTCTTTAGCTTCTCAACCGTTAATCTTCCTGATTGATGCAAAGTAGATTCATGACCCGCTTGGTATTTTGATTCTAATATTTGTCTGGATTTTAGAATCGTTAAAGCTGAACATGTTTGTATTATCAGCAAGAAGAGTAACATAGCCACATAAATGGATTCCATTGACCCAACACCACCTGGCGCCCCATCCTTCTTGCCTCTTAGATGATGATAGTCATAAAGTGACAGATAATACGTAAAGAAACGTGTGTATATTTGAATGCAAACATTGACAATCAAGGTGATAACGAGAACACCCAGCGCTACGATGTTTGTGAGAAGTTCCATGTTGTCCTTGATTGCTATAGAAGGCATTAAATTAGCCATCATGATGCACATAAACCCCATGCTTCCGATCTTTGTTTGCCGTCTTAAATAAGACCCATTACTTAGATCCATAGGTAGCTTCATTGCAATAGCAATGAAAGTGAGAGATGCAGCATTTAGAGTGAAATATTTGCAGGGGAACCATAGTTTTCTGTTACGGAAACCATGAAATAAATCAGCCACCATTGCAAGGATGCAAAACAGAGATGCCAAGACGATATACATTCCAATCCATGGCACTGGTTTGCTGTCTACATCGTGCTGCATCTCTTGTGCCAAAAGATCACGTACTAACTCAGCCAGGAAATGTTGTACGTCATCTGAAAGGCAATTGCAAGAGTATATTTGTGCTTCTGCCTTATCCATTGTATCATCTTCATATAATAGTGAGCGGTTGGGCATGGAATCCATAAATCTATTTCTCAGAGGGAAATTAAAAGAAATGGTGCAGAATTTATCTTCAGAAATGGTGCCAAATTTATCTTCAGGATTTTATGGAGGAAGAAACTCCGGTTGAACGTGACAAAGACAGCACCTCTATTCTGGATTTCATTCAATTATGTTCTACTATATAGTGCTGCTATCGTACTATGGGGAACCACTAACCATGAAGTACATTCATTACACTGATATATATTTTTAATTTTTTTTAAACGACTTTTAAATTAATCTTAAATTTGTTTATTACGAGACTTGAAGACATAATTTTAGGTTACAACAATAAACCTAAACTATCCAAATATCACTAAACTAAAAGTCTTGATACTATTATTAAGTATGTTAATTTCATAATATTGTTCCATAAACCAATTACTAACTACGTGATAAAAAAAATGACGACTTACGTTAAAAAGTTATTTTGAATTGGCGTACATGTGAATTTAGTTTAACAGATATATTATACGTTGTATAGGAAGGAGTTCTTCTTAGAACCGTTTTTATTGTAAATACCACAAATATTATTTGTAATTGATATATATATATATATATATATTATTTAAATGATATTTATTAATATATATATATATATATTTATTAATATATATATATATATTAATAAATATCATTTAAATCCCACCGATTATAGAAGCTGATAAAATGGCAGATATTTTTATTGAAGAGGATAGCTATCTGAACTACATTGTCTATAAGTTATTCGAGCTTAATAAAAATTTTTTAATAAAAAGATATAATATTTATTTTATCATATAAAATGATATTATCCTTTACATTAAAAAATAACAAAAGAAGGATATAATTCTTATATTTTATTAAAAAGTTATACTATGTATTTTGTTATAAATTTTGTACAAGTTACAGTAAACATAGAGTTAACACTTTATGCTCATATCACACTGTTATGTCAGCTCGTTTTTCACTCACATCATTTAAACCATCTTGTAGTGGCTGCTCTCAAAACATCAAATTTTAAAACGCATTTCCAACCGAGCAATTACATTATTTTCACCTCAACTCTAAACACTCTTATAATATTACTATAGTATATCTTAAAAGTTATACTGTATTTATGAGTTTGTTTGGAACTTTAAAATAAAAGAGAAAGAGAAAGAGAGTGGAAAAAAAGAAAAAATAATTTTATTGTAGTATTGACATAAAAATAAAGGTAATCAATTTGAACTTTTATTTTTTAGTGAAAAATAAAGAAAACTTGAGATAATAAATTTTAAGACGTGTTTATTGTAAAACTTTTATAAAATGTATTTTTATAGTTGGTAAAAAATAAAATAAAGTTCATAAAATTAGGAAAATTTTGATAGTATGTTGGAAAAATTGGTAAATATAAAAAATATTTAATAACATTGAAAAAAAGATCGATATTATCTTGATTAAAAAAAGTAATTTTCCCTAAATATTGACACCATTCCTAAGTCTAGTTTATATATAGTTTATCGGAAAGAATTGATTTTGAAGCCCTTTCAAATTTATGATTGAACTTTGACGACATCAACAATTTTCATTTTTATGGTGAGTGCTTTGTGTTTCTGTTATTGAATGCATGCAACTATTAATTTAGTATGTTATATGAAATGTTTATTTTGGGACTCTTAGGTAATGACGTATGACGTATCTTTTAGGTTCTTAACTTAAAAGTCATATCAGTGTCACATCATCTTCTTTTTTCATTCTTCTTCTTAACCTAAAAGTTAGTATAGCTTAATTAACCCAATCGTATCCTATTTTGTATTTTATTTTTTTATTACATATATTAGGAGAGACAAAGAGAGAAGAGGAACATAGAGATAGAGAAAAGGCGGGGTAAGATGGGAATGAGTGATGAAAGGCTCAAGTTCTCCAATCCAAACTTACAAACCGATAGATTGGGGGGCGTACTGATATTCTAGAACAACCCAAGCACCTACCCGATACATCATCCTAATGTCACACACGTGGTCTTAGTTAAAGACTTAAAGTACTACTAGCTAGTTTTGGCATGGTGGTATAAGACTATGCATAACGTGTTATTTGTAGTAATTAACTTTCAAATGTTTATAAACGTTACAAATGTTAAACCTATATATGATGGGCTAGTTTATCCTAGAATTTTTTTTTCCGAGTCTCGTACGTATATGTCCTCATACAACTTGTAAACTCCGTATATATTTTAAAAAATATTAAATTACGTACATTGATATTGTTCTAGAACGTGTTAACTCACATCAATATTTAAATGCCTATTTCAAGGATAATCAAATCATTTTAATATTAAAAAATAATCTCTAAATTTTTGATTTATATTACATGAAGTTACTAAAATACCCCTATATATGTCGAAATATCTTTATACAATTAGTCTCAAATTCAAATTGCATCTGGATAACGAACAGAAAAAAATAGCATCTAAAGATGAGAATCCATCAAATATGAAATGACAGACTCTATCGAAATTGACTGCATATAAAATTCAAATTAAAAAATTTCATTTATGGAATATTGCATGTTTATAAATATGATATCCCAAAATACTTTAAAAAACTGTTCTCAAGCAATGCAAAATCTAATGCAAAGAAGAGGAACTAAATTTCATGTGAATTGAATAAGAAAATGTTAAAGGCCAAAACCAATTCAAGAATAAAGATAATCACATCTATAAATAGAACGTTCCTTGTCATCATGTCTAAAATTGTAAGGAAGGGTAGGAATTAGGGGTGAGCCGCATGTAGTTCGATAACCAAAATACCGGATAAACTAGACCATGCCGGACCGGGTTTGGGTGTGGTCTTTTGTCATTTCTTTTTATAGATTTCAATTTTTGATCCGGTTTGGTCTTTTTTTGTACGGTTCGGTTTTAGTCGTTGTAGTTTATAACACAACTAATAGACTGAAAAAACTGACGAATCAAACAAAACTGGACCAGGACCGGTCTGTCCGGTCTTCGGTCCTTATTTTTTTTATAGATTTCAGGTCTCCGTACAATCTAGTGTTTTTCGATCATGTCTAGTTTTTGAACTAATCTCACCCCTAGTAGGAATTGGAGTATGTTGTTGGCACGATTATGATTGATGAGCGTAGGAATAAAACAACGATCTAGACCCGACTTCGTAAGAAAGGCAAAATAAGCAATGGAAAGCAGGCAGATAAACTTTTTGAGTTTAGAATAACCGAATAAGGGTATTTTAGTAACTTTGTGTATTAATCAATTTAGATAAAGTTTTTTATAATATTTAAATGATTTGGCTATCCCTAAAATAAGTATTTGAATATACTTGAGAGGAAAGTTTTATAAGGATATTAATATAATTTTAATATTTATAAGAATATTTATGTAATTTACAAGTTTTATAAGGATATTATATGTAATCCTTGTTTTTAGAAAAGCAAAGAATTTATTGATACAATGGTCTTTGAGACAACATACACAAAAGAACCAAATAACAAACAATTTGTTCATTTATTAAGCACTAATTTCTACGAATATATTCATATAGAAGAATGTTCAATATAGTTCATAATTAATTCATAGTTCTAAGGGACTAATTTTAGCCTTTGGATCAATCACATCAATGGTCCAGATTAAATTTTAAAAATTTGGACGGAGTGGCATTTTTGTAATTTTTCGTAATTCATATGTAATGCTTTTACAGATCACATTTGATTGTATACCGAATAACTTGTGATTGAATATTAAAATTTTAGGACTATTTTTTTTAAATAGACTTTATTAAACACAACTCTATTCATATAATCATCTTCATCCTCAAATCTCCAAACTTTTTTATTTCAAGGTAAAATTAGTCTAAATTTTCCCTACAAACTTTTCCTTTTGTTTCATTCTTTTAAGTGAAACTCAAAAATATCTCTATAGAGAAGAGTGTTTTTCATCAAAGCAACATCCAACTTGCTAGCAGTGGGGTCAAGGTCAAGGTCTGTTTTGTCAATAAATGCAAAGTATTATATGTTTTGTTATTAAAGAATAGAATATATGCTTCTTCTTTCTTTTTTTTACAGAAGAAAGCACTCAAGGGAAAAGATTCGATATAGTCATCATCCATTTTAAGAGCACCCGGAATTTTATTAAAATTAAAGAAAAAAAAGATAAAGCATTAAGGCACTTGAGCCAAGTACAAATAACAATAATAAAACCTTCAAGCTCCCAAAATTTAAAAACAAGAAGATTGGATACAACACCAATCACTCCAGGTTAAGACCACATTCCTATTACACCTGAGAAGACCTTACCGTTTCTTCCTTTCCAAACAATCCACATATATGTGTATATGGTTCTAGTATTACATATTTTATATGTACATACTCATACACTTATTAATTAACCACTTGTGTTGGTTTCTCCTTTAGACACTTTTATATGATTGTTTACTTAATTTTTAAATTTATGATCTCCTTAATGATAATATCAATTAACAAGGATGAATTTAGTAGTAATTTTATATGTCATGTTCATGATCATTTCATTGAATTAAAGTTCTCCTAGTGGGGAACTTGAAGCAGTGTTGGTGTCCTTGATCTTTCTCACATCTAAATCATTGAATTCAAAAATATGTAAGTGATATTACCATTGACCTAATTTCAACATTGACATGATGATGATATATGATGATGATGATGTTTAAATAGAGTAAAACATGACTCAAATCACACCCAAAATACTAGAGTTTATTATAGTTACATTCCACTAGACAAATTTTGAAGTTTTGTACGTTAAAAATAAAGTAACGTTGCAATGAAAATAAATACCCCATTTTATTACACAAATTGGTCCGTTTGAGTCTAAAACTAAAATATAGTGTTTAATCGGTCACGATCGACCTTTTAAAACCAAAGGAAAATAACTTCATATATATGAATTGGGAATACATCAAAACAAAACTGTTAGTATCGTAACCAGGGAACCGATTAACGATATTGTCCGCTTTGGGTTGTCCCTCACGACTTTGAAACGCGTCATTTGGTAAGAGTAAAATCTCCCCTCCTTACAAAGAGGAAGAATCATGCTTGCCTCACCGATGTGAGATGTTTCTGCATTGCTACAAGAGCGGAGGGTTTAAGAGTTGTGAATTTGACTGGTTCGAGGAAACGATGAACCCCATAAACACAACAAAAGTATATATTTATGAGTAAATCACATGTAAAACCTAATATATAAATATTTTTGATGAATTTAAAAAATAATTAATAACAATACCTCTAGGTTAATTTCTTAGAATTTCATAACAAATTTGAAACTTAAAAACTGCAGATTTAATCCAGCAAGATTGAAATCAGCCTTCAAAATTTTGAATGAAGTTAAAATAATACTTTTAATACTGTATAAATAACCGCCATTGACTTTTGATCAACATTGCCAAATGCATACACTTTGAAATTTGTTGAATATTGTTGGAAAATGCAGGAAAATTATATATATATCTTCAGCTTTTTAAAAATTTAAATAAACATGTAAATTTTATTGATTAATGTCTTATATCGAATATAAATATACTTTGTAATATCTTAAATAAGGATCATGAGTTACTTCATGCATAATAATATATTGGTTATTATTTGAATAAATTTGAGTAACATTATAAATAACAAGGGAGAATATAAAGATATGATCGAATCACCAAAACAATAAATTGGGAAGTAAATAGAGTAAAACACGCCTCAAATAATAAGAAAAAAAACACGATTTTAGAGTAATAACATTCCACTAAATAACAAAAATTAGTCACATATAAAAAATACGCCAATAGCGTAAAAATAAAGTGACATTTTAATAAAAATACATACCCCATTTTCATACTTGTCACACTTGCAACAACGATGCAGAAACACTACAAAAAACCAGAGCATTCACGACCAGAAAAGTCGTTGCTAAAAGTCTGAAAAATCACTGCTAAAAGCATTAGGTGTAAAAGTTAAACAATAATTTACTCAATATATATATATCACTTGTTCAAAACTCACCAAAAATCCTCTCTTTATGAATAATCTTCTATTTCTCTATAAACTACTCCTTTTGTTTACCAAACACAAATAAATATCATCAAACTCTATTTCTTCTGCTTCATCATATTCCGAAGAGAAAACAAACATGCGATATAAAATCTTTACTACTCTATAAAGCATTTAACACTTTTTTAAGACAATTTTTAAGTTAAGTAGTACAAGTAATATAGCATGCTTTACAATAACTTCTAGCAACAATTTTAACACTTTTAAAATAGTACAACTCAAATAGCATTATTTACAATATGTTCCAGCAATAATCTTTAGAATTTAAATACATAATTAATACTTTACAATAACTTCCAGCATTTAAGACAATTTAAATACATAATTAATACTTCACAATAACTTCCAACATTTAAAACTGTCAAAATTTAATTACATTTATCTCTTTTTTTAACAATTTTTTAAGTTAAGTAGTACAAGTAATATAGCATACTTTACAATAACTTTCAGCAACAATCTTAACACTTTTAAAATAGTACAATTCAAATAGCATTATTTACAATATATTTCTGCAATGATCTTAAACACTTTAAAAATGTCAAAAAATTAATTACAAAAAACTGTCTTGAATTTAATGACAGAAAACAGACCAAATAATTGTTACGTGTAATAGGATGAGTGAAGTACATATGTATTTAGCATGATTTATCTAAATAATTGTCACATTTACTTACTGTTTTGAAAATTTTCTATATTCTACCATGTAATATGATCGTAAAATATGGTATGAATTCGTTCATACAAGAATAGAATGTTGTCATTTAAACGTAAATGTTGCGTTAACGTGATATTTGTACGAATATCACAACCACCATATTCTCCGGCAACATCACAAATAACATGTTGAATTAACAAGTCAACAAATGAAACTATTTTACCCCGCCGCATCGCGCGGGTAAAATACTAGTGCTTTATAATATGTTTACGCGAGCGGGTTTATACATCAAAAATCATATTGAAGCAGGAACGTCAAGTGGTCCACGAAAAACAAACATGCAGCATGACGAGGCACATCTCCAACTCACGAAGGACTACTTTGACGAGGATTGTGCTTTCAATGAAGGTTCGTTTAGGAGACAATTTTGGATATCCAAATAATTATTTTTGCAGATCATGGATGACTTACAAATTGCAAAACCGTATTTTACACAAAAGCGGGATGCACGGGGCGGAAGGGTTTTACTTCGCTATAGAAGTGTACCTCCGCAATACCTCAATTAGCTTATGGAACCTCACCCGACGGGCTTGACGAGTACTTACATATGTCGGACTGGATCTCACGTGAAGTGTTACAAATTTTTTGTAAATGGGTGATTAAAGTTTATGGCAAGCAGTATTTACGGCGACCTACCTTTTTCGATATCCAACAATTATACGCGCATCACGAATCCAAGCATGGATTTCCGGAATGTTAAGAAGTATCGACTTCACTCATTGCGCTTGGTCAAATTGTCTGGTAGCATGGCATGGCATGGACAATACGTTCGGGGTGATCACGAGCATCCAACACTTATGCTCGATGCGGTCGCATCTAAGGATTTATGGATTTGGCACGCGTTTTTCGGGCCATCAGTTTGAATAACGATATCAATGTTCTTATCAATCTCTGATATTCAACGACGTATTAAGTGGCA